>MU551532.1:337112-363588 GCA_024362625.1 Silurus asotus
GTTTTTCTTCTACCTTGGTCGGTGGGGCTTCAGGACTCTTGGCAGGTTCCATTTTTGCAAATTCAGCACACTTGGCATTAGATGTTGAGGTGGTGCTCGCTGCTAATTTCTCTTCCTTGGTTGCTGAGGCAGTGCTCTTCTCCTCTTCTTTTGGCGTGGTCGCACTGCAATCTGCACCGGGTGCCGCTTCTTTAGTGGCTGCCGCCGTGTCATTGGCTGTCTCGGTGGTTTCCGTGGCAGTCGCAGCTTCGTCCTTGTTGTCTTTAGAAGTGTCGTTTTCCTCTACCGACGCTCCCTCTGTTTTTGTGTCCTTCTCTTTTGCCTTCTCGTCATTCACATTGTATCCCTTCTTCTTCTTGCTCAGTTTTCCTCCCATGGTGCCTTGGACCTCTGAAACCCAATGAAATGAACAGACAGACTTTAATTATTCTGAAAACAAACATGCTGTCTGCTGCAAATGCACGTAACAGACTTATAAAAACACAGAAAATGCACGATCTGCATCTAGATTAAATATATGCATAATTTAATTCTATACCATACATGCAAAACGTTAATTCTATTTTTAATATAAACTATATGAACTATTTGGACACCTGAAAACAAGACTGTGTGCTTTTTAAATATCCCATTCCACATTAAGTTTCCATTTGCTGTTACAATAACCATCAATGTTCTCAGATGATGTTCCACTAGATTTTTGACTGTGGTTGAGGAGATTTGTGCTCATTCATCCACAAAGACGTTAGTACCATTAGAATGTGTTGGAATGATGGGTCTCCTAGTGAATGTGAATGGAAAGTTTTATGCTGTTGCATCTAAAGACATCCTATACAACCTTGGCAATGGCAATGGCAGGATGGTCGTGCTGGGATTTGAACCTGCGACATTCCCAACCAGAGCCCAATGCCCTAAGCACTAAGCTACCACCATAGTGCATATTTCCAATTTGTTTATTTCTGTAAAGCTACTTTGGGACAATGTATATTATTAAAAGTGATATATATATAGAATATAAAAATTTACTTACATTTAATAAAAAAACTTAGAAATTATATGAACACAACAGAAGAAAAGTCCATTAATCATAATAATAGATGAATACACACTATTATCTCAAAATTCTACTTTCGAACCTGATTTATGAATGGAAACCTAAGATTGCATAAAATCTTCTTGCAATTTTAATTCTAAATACATTTTGAAAGTCTGAATGAACCGCAATAAAGCTACTCCTTTAGAGTTATCCAACTCATTTGAAATCTTCAATCCAGACTTACCCACACCAGGGTTTATTTTTAGTTGGTTATAAGTTCACATTTACCTCCTTTTGTATTTTATATCAAACTGAATTGAAATGGGTATGATATATAGTATGATATATCCTTTCAGTAATGAGTATGGACCTGTTATGTAAAAAACTTTTTGTTGCCTAGGCACGTCTTGTTTACGCCTTGAAAACTGCATACATAAATTATCATAGTACAAAAGTACTTTTAGGAGACTTCAAGAAGCTCTTTTAATGAAAGAAAAAAGTACGCTTGACCTAATAGTGAATAAAGATATGTGCAACATAGAGTGAGGTGAGGCTTTTGCTTATGAGCACTCTGTCAGGGCATATGCAGTAATAAAACTACCTCATTATAAATCAATTATGATACAAACGCATCATAAACTATTCACACAACAGCACTTGCCTTTACATTTACAGCATTTGGCCTTGTATCTTATTTATGGCGCTGAGAATTTAAGCGTTAAGGGCCTTGCTTGAGGGCCCAGCAGTGTTATTACTGGAAAATTCAAACACAAAATGTTCTGATCAGAAGTCCAAACCACAGGGAACCACTTCTCTGCAAACGTTCACATAATCATGACCCTTCATAGGATGAAAACTTCTTTTGTTTACATGAACTACATTTTTCTAAATGCATTATTGTGTAAATAATTGATTTTATGAATATATTTATACTCAGGTAGATAAATGAGGCTACTTGATATTAAAAAAACTGTAGTACATGAGATAAAGCATGTTTTCTTTCCTAGCGTCTTTTATAGGCTTCGATTTGGCTTCGGACACATACAGACACAAATATCCACTCCAAGTGGAAAAAGCAATGGCACATTATTCATACTAATGGTGATGGGAGAGCCTGTCTCTATTGTTTTCTGAAACGCACACACACAACAAATACAATTGTTAATTCTATAAGAGGAGCAGCCTGTATTTTTTGGTCACATATATACTATGTACAACGATTGATCCCCTTCTTTCCATACAAACACACTCCTCCCCCACCTGCTATACATCACACATGTCTGTATTGTATGTGTGTTCATGGGCTTTTTTTTTTTGTTGAGAAGGTCATGTGATTTTGGTTGCTATGGTAACTGCTATTCTGAGTCTCAGGCTATGGGGTTTAGTTTTTATCCAGACTTGTCTTGATACAGCATCCCCTACTCAACACTGAATAACATTCTATTTTCTTGGCTGGACATTCTACATAATGCTGAGGGACAGCAATCACAGTTTGCATTCACTTAAAAGGGACTTTTTGTTGTGTTATAATAGCGTTAAATATGTTCCTTGAATAATAAATTCTAGCACATCCATTCTCTTGGCAGTCCGTCCCCTGACAAACAATCTCTGCTGGCACCATGAGAGCATGAACGCCCAAAATATAATGAAATCAGTCCATCATGCATGTGGGCTCTGTCTAGTGACAACATACACACTGGAAAAAAACGGGCGCTGACAGACATCTTGATAAGAAAAAAAAAACCCTTGTTGATTCTTTATCGATTCAGCCTACTGGGTTTACGTACTGTAGACATTTAGCATAAGTAAAGCAAAAACACATTTACTCCAAAAAAAAATCTAGACAAACTCTTATAGAGTTCCTGAAGGTTTATTAGGGCAATCATACCATTTATAAATATACACATAGTCATAATTTGTTGAGTAATACAAACATTTTCCATACAGACTGCTTTTTCATAAATGCCATACTGCTTGTGTGTAGTTTTGATTATGAATAAATTAATATCCAGTTTGACACGTTGGACAAAAGTTTGTGGACACCTAACCAATCAGATTCGTATGTGCTTTTTAAGCATTCGATTCCACCCAGAGACCCAAATATTGTTCCAGCATGACAATGCCTCGGTGCACAAAGCGATCTCAAGGAACATATACTTTGCATGTGTTGGAGTCGAACAATAAGTTGAGTGGCATACTATAGCGCTCTCTTGAACACCTTTTAGATGAATTGTACATTAGTACCTGACTTTACTGACAATCTTGTAGCTGATTTCATTACAATCACATTCCAAAATGTATCTTCCCAGAAGAGTGGAGATCATTATAGCAGCAAATGGGGACTGAATGTGGAATAGGATGTTGAAAAGCCATATATGAATCTTATAGTCAGGTGACAAATGTCCGTCCATATAATGAGTGTTTGAACTACTGTGGACTTTTTGAACTTGAACTACTCTAAACTGGTATATTCCTAAATGAGCTAAAAGCCAACAGTTGAGTTTGCTAAAAAGAAGAGCTGATTTTGCATTAGCCCTCATAAGTAAAGCCCTCATAAGCAATGCTAAACCTCAAGCATAATATTTCAGGCCTGGTTTGAAACAGAGTATCTGTCAGCATGTTGTGGCTTTGGGAGAGGACAGTTGCGTAGGTATCTATGTTCATACATGCATGGCACATGTACACTAGGGGCAGTCACACGTGAACCAAACCAGGACATACAGAAATAGGAACAGAAAAAAAGTCTATAATAATAAATAAAAGAAAACTAAGGACTAGAAACACTTCAGTAATCCTGCACTGAATGGTGAAGTGGAATGAAAAAATGAAGTGTTGATCTGATGTATGCTGTGCATGGACCATGTTTGGGGTAACATGGGATTTAAACTAATTTGTAATTCAATTCAAACTAAACAATTTCTACGAGGTCTACATGTGTCCTGATAATACAAGATTGAAATACACCACACCAAAGCACACTGCTGTGTGGTGAAGGAGGGAGAAGGAGAGAGACACAAAGCGGCACAGAGCTGCAGACTGTGATTCAGACAGAGAACAACAGACCTTGTCAGAGACAAAGAAAGAAAGAAAAACGTGAGGAAGAGTGAAAGCTTGTCATAGCAATTCTGTCATACCATGCCATATTTGTATGTCTGTGTGTGTGTGTGTGTGTGTGTGTGTGTGTGTGTGTGTGTGTGTGTGTGTGTGTGTGTGTGTGTGTTTGTGGTGCGCATTGTGTAAATGTGCAAGACAAGGTGGAAAAACAAATATTTATGTTGTATTTAAACACATTTATGCTGAAAATATTTGTGTTGTGTGTTTGTATGTGTGTATGCGTGTGTTTGTGAGAGAGAAAGAAAGAGAAAGAGAGCGACAGAAAGAGTGAGAGAGAGAGAGAGAGAGAGAAAATGGAGCAGAAAATTTGGCCCAATCACTGGTAGCAGCAGAGCATTCTGGGAAGAAATGTTAGGCGAGATGTTTGGAGTGTAGAAGAAATTTTAAACAGAACATGGCTTCTGACGTTTACACAACACACAGCCTTTTTCATTCAACACTCAGGAACCTGATCAGATAATCCAAACTTTTCTTTTGAAAAGCATTTATAATCTACCAAATTTTCTTCATTTACACTTTCAAAGATAACAGTTAAACTAGACCAAATACCTAACAACCAAATTGAATGCTATTATTGTTGTTGTTTCTTTCCTATATAACATATCTGGTACTGTACAATTCCCTCTAAATGTATTGTTACATGACTAATTGTCCAAATAGATAGATAGATAGATAGATAGATAGATAGATAGATAGATAGATAGATAGATAGATAGATAGATAGATATGTGAGTATATACATATGTACAGTGAATAAATATAAAGTCTATACCTATTAAGAGATGTGTAGACATGGTTGAAAAGTACAACAAGGTATAAAAAATACAATATGTAATATGTACGTTGTATTTACAATTGTACAGAAGATATATACAGTGTTTATACAGTGATCTAACGGTGTAGTGTGGCGTTTAGAAGGCTGAGGGTGCATGGAAATGGCTGGCCATGAACCTGCTGGTTCTGGTGGGTATGTTTCTGTATCCTGTTGATGGAAGCAGGTTAAACAGTTTGTGACTGGGATGTGAGGAGTCCCTGATGATGTTGTGAGCTCTGCACAGACATCTGGTAAAGGTGCTCACTGGCAGGTAGTTGGGTGCCAGTGATGCGTTGGGCAATAGGGCTTTGCACTCATATACAGTGGATCCTCCGTACAATGCAGTGATGGAGTTGGTCGATGATGCAGAGGTAAAAACTCAGAATCCCTGTGGACAGATGAGTTTTCTTAAGACTCCTCAAGAAGTAGAGGCGTTGTTGTGCCTCCTTAACCAGAGCTGAAGAGTTCTGGTGCCAGGACAGATCTTTGGAGAGAACTCCCAAGAACTTAAAGCTGGAGACCCTCTCTACCTGAACATGGAGTAGAGTAGTGGGCTCAGAACACAGCCCTGTGGGATGCTGGTGTTCACAATGAGAGTTGAGGATACCTGTTTGCCCAACCTAACAGACTGAGGTCTGTTAGTAAGAAAGTTCAGAATCCCTCTGCAAGTGAAGGTGCAGATTTCCAGGTCACTGAGCTTAGTGATCGGTACAGTCAATGCACATGTTAATATGGTCCAAAACATGTACTGTTACATGGCTAATTGTCCAAATGTTTAGTTACACAAAAGCAAATTCTTATTTTTCTTTTTATGTTATCATCGGTTAAAGAGTATCGGTATGTTAAAGATGTTTGATTCTTGAGTTTAAATCAGAAGTGAATCATTTGTAGATTGTCATACATGTTTTTATTTATTCAAGGCTTGATTACTGCAATATCACTCTACCTGAGGGCCTCTAAGTCTACTGTATCTTGCCTTGTTCAAAATGCTGCCGCTAGGTTCTCCAATGCTTGGCTGCCAGTCTCTTTCAGAATCAAAATTTAAGTTCTTTTATTTGTGTATAAAAGCCTACATAGTCTGGCACTTGCCTATCTTTCCAAACTTATTTCCCATCAGCATTTGCCCAGAGCTATTGGTCCTCAAATAGCTACAGAACAGGATTAAGAACAAAAGGTGACACAAAGTTCTTAGTTGCTGGACCTAGGCTCTGGAATGAGTTGCAGTTCCATATCAAGCTCTCACCAAGTCATGCCATCAATTATTTTAAGTCATGTCTTAAAACATGTATATTGGTTTTAAATTATGAATAAAGTCTTTATTTTATCATATTATGAATCTGTTTATCAGAATTTTTCTTCAATCCTCTGGACAGCACGTTGGTCAACAGTTATAAAATGTGATTTATAAATCAATTAAGATTTGACATGTGATGCAGAAGACATTCGGATTTAACTGGATAAATATCTGGTGATTGACTTGACCAGCTTAAATCCTTTCTTTCTTTTTTCTGATAAAGGGCCATGTTGTGTTTATGGTTTGCACCATTATCTGCTACATGATGACAAGTTCCTCCCAATGAGGGTAGATTCATTTTGATCCAACAAGCCATGACATCTTTACCATGTATGTTTTTGATCATGATCAAAGCTTTCCTTTCTCCAGACTTTCTCCTTTCCTTCACTTTGATGAAGATGAATCCTATTTGCAGAACTTAGTTGGCTTTCTGATTCTTACTGCTGATTGGGTGATTTTTTTTTTTCTTGTAGTATGATCTCTAAATTTTTGCACTCTAAGTCTCCTTTCAACAGTGGATTGTGATACCCTCACCCCTACCATGTCAAGATCAACAGCTCTTGTTTTCTTTGTTTGTCATGATTGGTGGATTGTTTAGAGCTAGATGCAAATATCAAGAAATTATTTTCATCTGTTGATATTAAACACAAATGTCATTATTGTGTAGCAAAACCAACATTTTTGTTTTGCTCTTCCAATCTATTTGGAAGGGACTGTGTATCATATTATGTACGTCAACTCTAGTCATTCATTTATTTAATTATGATGTGCACTAAGACCTTTTACAAATTTTTTATCCATTTTATCCTACCTGAGAGAACTACAGAGGTAAATCACATCTCGCATCTCTCTGCATGATTTAAAAAATATATATAACCTAACAACTCACTTATATTCGACAGCAACCTTATTATGATCACTTTTTAAATATATATGGGCTGTACCGTATTCGTACCGAAATTATTTTAAATAGAGCTTTTGGTTCGGTACACGTGTACAGCATGCAATCCTTTTTACTTGTGATGTATTGTTGCAGACACAAAGTTTGTCTTTACACTTTGAGTGCATTTTTTTTAATTAGTAATTATTAAACTTGAAAACATACACAAGAATGACAGGGGGTATAAAAAGAGTTATGGCAGTATCACTGTGGCTACTCACTCTGTATCGAAAATAAGATTTGTTTTGCGCACACATGAAAACAATAAAGAATCCTTATCGCTAGTGTTAGCCGCTAACCAGGGAGTGGCTAGCGCTATAGATTCGTTTTATTTTCAGCTTCAAGAATTTCTTTTAAAAGGAGAAAATCCTGACAATTCTACAAATGGAGAAAGTGAATGAATGAATGAAGGACGGTAGGAGTGAAGACATTTTGTTAAAGTTTGCTGATATAAGTACCACAGTTAAGTAGATCATTCACTCCTCCATAGTGACATCACGGGGCTGCTGGATGTTAGACACATGGTGCTTCTCCACCTTTTGTTGATGATGCCCCACAGGGGCTCAATAGGGTTCAAGTCTGGAGACATACTTGGCCACTCCATCACCTTTAGGCAGTTGTCATCTTGGCTTTGTGTTTGCGGTCATTATTTAATTAAAAATCTGATGTTTGTCCCAGTTTCTGAAGGGACGTTATCAAGTTCTGCTTTAGACTGTCACGGCACATGTTGGAATCCATGTTTCCTTTAATGAACTGCAGCTCCCCAGTACCAGCAGCACTCTTGCAGCCTCAGATCATGATGCTACCACCACCATGCTTGACTGTAGGCAAGACACAATTTTCTTGGTCCTCCTCACCAGGGAATCGCCACACATGCTGGACACCATCTGAGCCAAACATAATTCATGCTCTTGAACAGGTTGTCTCTAGCATCTGTCTGCAAGCTTTCTGGTGAGGCAGCTTCAGAAAAAGCTTCCTTCTGGGACGATGGTCATGCAAACCGACTCGTTGCAGTGTGTTGCGTCTGAGCACTGACAAGCGGACCTCCATTTTCGGCAACTTCTAAAGAAATGCTGACAGCACACATGCGTCTGTTTTTTGAAGCGGCTTTTGCACCTGACACACAGTATGAGGACACAACTTCTTTGATTGACCCTTATAAGGCCTGTTCCAAGTGAAACCCTTCTTGGAAAACCTGTTTATGACCATTGCCACTGTACTCTAACTCAGTTTCAGGGTGTTACTGATCTTATAGCCTACGCCATCTTTGTGGAGAGCAACAATTCTAATTCTCAAATCCTCAGAGAGTTCTTTGCCATGATCCTTTACCTGGGTAAACATCTAGTGTTCAGTATGAGAGAATTGTATTTAAAGCACCATGATAAAAAGGACATGTGGCTTTGCATGGCTAAATGATGTGTAGCTGTTATCATTTAGGGTGTACTCACTTAGGTTGCCAGTTATTTTGAAAATAATGACTGTATGCCAAGTTATTATAAGAGGACAGTAAATCTGTACTGCTATTACAGTTGCACATTGACGACTCTAAAATCTACCCAAGGCTCATTTCTATAGTTTTGTCCCTAAGTAAAATACAGTAAAATAGTTACTGAAATTTGAGGGGTGTACTTACTGTAGTGAGACACTGTATATAAATAAATAGAATAAAAATAATTACTATATCAAAACAGCTCTTGCTATTTCTCTAATATTCTGAAAGCCAAGTAAAATACTGCAACATAAGTCAATTTCCAAAAGTAGCTCTTTCTTTCACACACACACACACACACACACACACACACACACAAACACACACACACACACATTTTTACATGTGTACGTTTATATTACCCGATAGCAAGGTTTATGGATGTGGTGAAGGAAGACATGCAGGGATTTGGTTTGAAAGAGGCAGATGTAGAGGACAGGGAGATATGGAGACGGAAGATCCGCTGTGGCGACCCCTAAAGGGAGCAGCCGAAAGAGGGAGAACAAGAAGTATTACCCAATAGCAAAACCCTCTCTAGGGAAAAGTCAGTTATTATATAAGGCTGCATGATAAATTCCAATCAGGACAGTTCCTGCTGTATCAAGTGTTCCTCGATGACAGACTGCACCGGATTAGAACCAAAAGTAGCACTGAATCCGCTCCAGATCCACGAAAACACAACCGCGTGGGTTTTTATCAGTTAGATATATCTGAGCAAAAAGCTTAAGAACTGTCCCAGTTTAACTAATAATTATGTTAGCGTTTCTACAATACAATGTTTTTTCCTGATTGCTAACACTTTATTTATTAAACCGTTCACAATTTTCTCATTTTTAAATATAAGCTTTTAATCTAAACATATAATCTATTAAAACCAACACAACAATATGTACAAACCTCAATCTAAATAAAAAAAATATAAAATAAATAAAAAATATGTTTTATTCTTTTAAAATCTAACATTGGCCTCATTCCGTTGCCTAGATTACACCACTGACTGATTTCAAAACACAATTACGAAAAAACTGATATCGTCCTTTTATTTATACAACAATAATGATGAATGGTACAGGTATAGTAAAATAAAAAGAATTTGAAAGTAAAAGTATTTTATTGAAATGTGATTGTCATTACAGCAATGCAGTGTGATCTTACAGTAGATGGGAAGTCTTTTCAAGAAAAAAAACATTCAAATTCTGAAGAATGGAGAATGAACTCTGTATGCACCTAAATGTTTAAAAGAAGAAATGTGTGAAAATCGGTGAAAACCCCCCAGAAATGTGTCATTTAAAAACTAAATGAATGGTTTGGGAAACTTATCTATTATAGAGTGTTATCAATAAAAAAATACTGTAGTATTTAAACAATATGATGGCCCAAACCTGGAATAGACCTGAATCAATGAGACCAAAACAATAATTTATTTGTAAATATATATGTATTAATTTGTCTATTTATTGCGAAATGTAATTTTTAACTAGCTTCATACAAAAAGGTCCTCTAAACCTAATTACATACAGGTAAGCTGTACTTCGTAGAATTCAAGCAGTGGTAAATATGAATGGAATATAGTGCAATGATGCAGATTAGAAGGTTGGCTGTGAGTTGAATCCCAGTATGGCCAAGCTGTCACTGTTGGGCCTGTGAGCAAGGCCTGTAATCCTCAAACGCTGAGCAAAATGCCAAATGAATAAAACATTATACTAAAACACTAAACCAAATTTAACAATAACATGGAATAAGTTATATATAGTATATAGAGCTCATGTTTTCTCTTGAATTATATTCAATAATAATATTACAATATTTGACACATTATTTTATGACACAGAGCTCAGTGCTTTTAACAGATGTTCATTGCATGGCATAGACTATTTCATGACCCTCATGGTCATCCGGCTCGATCAGCTTTAATATCAGAGTTGCTGAACAGTCAGAATGCACCAGTACACAAATATAACAGGTCTAACAATCTTAACAGGTTTTCTGATTTGTCATGCTGTCACATTGGCTAGATTTTTTTTATTATCCCCTTCATTGTAAAAAAAAAGGATTATGGATTATTTGTGCTTTGGGTTTAAGTGTGCTCTTGCATGCCTCCTCTGTGCCACTTTGTCCTCTTGTACAATTATTAATTACAAGATAAAGGAGCTGCATTTTTAAGGTAGGTTTCCTCATCTATCAATAGCCTCAGTGACACATTAATAATCAGGTTTTCGGTGTATTATCATGGTGACCATAGCAATCCTAGTTTCAAAATTGTAATTCCTGCTCGCTGCCTCATTCTGCTATTTTACCCTATCTGAGCTTTAATTGCTTGGCACACCTGGTCCACCTGTGCAAACCCTGTCAAACATAACACACAGAAATCTCCCCATACTCTCACACACACACACACACACACACACACATACTCTCACATATGGCCAGTTTCTGCTCAAACACTGCCTCAGGTTTACTCAATAGAGATCGTGCTTATTGGAGTCAAACAGAGCGTCAGAGGGGGAAGAATTGTTTTGCGTCTCCTTTCTTTTACTATGTTTGTCCGGCTGATATAATCTAGTATTGGGTTACTGAGAGCGCAGTTGCATCATGTGCATGTGCGTGAGACTTCTATGAATACAAAGCAATCGTAAATGATTAATAAGGGTCCAAGCCCTGGAACTTTATTGATTACAATGACTAGGTTTTGGTTAAAAATTATATTCCAGAAGCACAGCAAAATGCAAATGAATCATTGCGTAAATATTATTCAAGGAATGTCCTCATCGTAAAGCTGGCAGTATGTAAGACATAAAAAGCTGTACTATTTTGTTGCATTACTACTGTACTACTTTTAGCAGTTACATTTTTCCAGCCACATACACTTTTGCTATACTGGAAAGAATATGCAAAAACATTTAGCAAATTAGTCCTCGGGTTTCTGTTTGATATATGGGCCTGTATCGCCACAGGACTTGCAAGATAAGTTGTGATGTGGAATCTGGCAGACTGCGAGATATTTCACTGCAAGCTGTATTCTGCATATAACTATGTTTGCGACAAATAAAAATGATCAACATTGGTTAGTTTGTTTTAAATTGTTTCAGGTGTGCTATTTTTCTACAAATAATTTTCTTGATCATTTGGAAACTCTAGTAGAGTAGTGAGCTAACCAAACTGTGCGTCACTAAACCTGAGCAAAGCCGAAGTATATTCCCCATTTCTACATTTCTGTCTGTCAGCTCTAGCACACGCTTCCCCGCGATTTTCTGTGTTCTCTTAACACAGAGGTCTGCCGTTGGCACTGTTACAGTTGTCTTCACCCTCATCTATCTAAACTGTTCACTTCGGAGGTTTAAATAATTCACCTCCTTTAATCCTGAAATTGTGCACGCTACACATGCAAGCTTTTCTGCAGGACATTAAGGATGATGAAATAATTGTCAAAGCATAGCCAGCATCAGGCTATTTTTGTGCTGCGCTGCCTTAGCGAGCTTTCAGCAAGCACTCTCACGTTCCCGTCGACATGTGTTGAATTTGAAGCTCCAGAAATCAAAAGACATGTCTGGTGCTCTCGGAAAAGGACACCTGTTGTTTTCTGCTTATTTTCCAATGCAATAATAATAATAGTTTTTGTACATTAGATTACCCGAGACACCAAAACAGAGCTGCTTAGTTCAGATATATATTAACTGGGCTCATCTGTATGAACTAGATAACAAGTGCATAATAATTGCTATATAAAATAAACATAAAAAGCCTCAGCCTCAACAACCCAAATGTAGCAAACAATAAGCAAAAATCATTTTTTTAGAATTGTTATTTTGTATTTGTTTCCTGTATTGTATTAATTGTAATAAAAATATTAAGTTAGGAAAGTAATACAGACACCATTAAATCCGAGATCCTGTTTTATTAATGTTATTAATTCAATAATTTTGCCACATTTTGGTGTGCTGTTAAAACTGGAAAACTGATAGCTCTTTTTCTTGCACTCCATTTTAAATGTATGATCGTTACATAGGCTTTATCCAACACTTGGTGTCTAACTTTATATGAATCATCCTGAAGCCATTTACCATTTCTCTACCATTCAAATTCGCTTTCTGACTCAATTCTCCAAGAGCTAACCATAATGGAGTCTTGTGAAATAAACCTGAGCTGACTTCTTCTGCAAATTCATTTGCCTAAATTGTAGGCATGTTATGTTTGTTGGCAAGCACAAATGAACCAAAATGTGGGCACACCTTAATTAATTCTACAACTCAACAGAGCAAAACAGATCATGAATAAACAACATGGTGTAAACAATTTGTGAGCTTGAATTTGAAGTCCACAGCAAACTGAACAATGGTGCAATGTAGTACATAGTGTGGTAAAATGTAAATATCCATGGCTAGATATCTTGTTTTTATTACCTTTACAAATAGATTTCTCTACAAAATAATACTAGTAGAAGATACTGTAAGACCTAGATAAAAAAGGTGTATTTTTCTCAAAGAGAAACAAAACTTCTCAGGGACCACATACTTTTGCACTCTGTAAAAGCAATAAGTAGTCCAGGTTTTTTACTTCTGACATTTGTCTAAAATACTGACTGAAATACTGAAAAATACGAAAATAAGAGAAATATAACATATGCCACTTTAAATGTGATTGTAGCAGGCGTACTAAATAAATACTGAAATAAAGTAAAAATCCCCCCAAAAAAATGTTAAGTGAAAGAGAAAAAAAAAACCTTTTAATAATCCCAACCACCAAACCGTGCGATCACATGTTCTGGTATAACGAAACCAAGTTAGAACTTCTAAAACATATGTTTGGCACAAAAACAATCCCACTTATCATCCAAAGAATACCATACCTACAGTGAAGCTTGGCAGTGGTAGCAGCATACCCTTGTGCTGATTCTATTTCTGGTAAAGTGGGAATAACGAATACCACCAAATACCAATCTATATACACACAAATCCTGCAGACCTCTCTTAGACAGTTGAATATGAAGATGAATTTCACCCTAGAACAAATTTAACTCAGTTAAGGAATGTCTTCAAAAGAGGAAGATCAGTGTTTTGGAATGGTACAGTCTGAATCCAGATCCAATTTCTCTCACAGTTTGCTACAACACCTGTTTAAAAAAAAGTTAGAAAATATGAATAAAAACATCCACATCTTATAAACCCATATTTTATTCTGAGAAATGAGGAGACCAGTGGCTGAAGTTTTGGGAGAGGAATAGTGTCCCATTCATGTCTGTTTCAGGATTCGAGCTGCTCAAGAGTCCTGGGACTTCTTTGTTGTATTTTTCATTTCATGATGTGCCAAATGTTTTTTACATTTTAAATGGTCTGGACTGCAGGCAGGCCACTACAGCATCCATGCATGGTTTATCCTTGTCTTGAATAAAATATACAAGGCCTTCCCTGAAAGACTTTTGCTCTAAAACATAGATATACCTTTCAGCATTGATTGTGCCCCTCCCGATGTGCAAGCTGCACATTCCATAAGGACTAATGAACCCCCATACCATCAGAGATGGAGGCTTTTGAAATGAGCACTGCTGATGACAGATGGACATTCTTCTCTTTAGTCCAAAGGTTATGGTTTCCAAAAAGAATTTCAGATTTGTGTTTGTCTGACCAAAGAACAGTTTTCCACTTTGCCTCAGACAATTTTAAATGAGCTTTGGCCCAGAGAAGCTGAAAGCATTTCTGGGTCATGTTCACATATGGCTTCTTCTTTGCATGATGGAGCAAAAAAGCATTTGTAGATGACATGGTGAACTGTGTTAACATACAATGATTTCTGGGTGTGTTTCTGATCCTGTGCAGTGATTTCGATTACAGAATCATAGCTGTTTTTAATGTCCCCTCAGGGCGAGGAGATCCCGGGCATCCAATATTAGACTGAGACTGTAGGTGATGAGATATTTAGTCTTTGCTATTCTAGACACAGGTTTTCATAGACCTCTACCCATCTTTACTTCTGAGAGATGCTGCATCTCTAAGATACACTTTTTATACCCAATTGCAAAATGTTTCTCCAACTGATTAATTTTAGTAACACTTAAATTTTGTTGCCCCAATTACAACTTTTTAGATTCACAATTACCAATTTGTTTCCCTAGAATGGTACAATTCCTCGGTTTATATGTGTCCAATATTCTATTGTGTGAGGTTCATGAGTATTTATAAGGTATAGTTTTATGAAATGCTTTATGTAAATTTTATCCTGCATCCCACCTTTTTTAAATTGAGTTGAAGATCTGCAGCATTATTTGCAAGAAAAGTGGAATAAAATTGCATTACAGAAAAAGTGTGCTCACTGTTGTACAATTTTCGTTTCCTAAAACATTTCTATTCTTTTCTTCGTGAGACTTGGTGTGTGTGTGTGTGTGTGTGTGTGTGTGTGTGTGTGTGTGTGTGTGTGTGTGTGTGTGTGCATTTCAGTTGAATGCTGCTGTGTGTCTAGAGGGTTTACTAATATGTATGGACAGTGGCTGGAAAATTTTTCAAATCAGAAGTAGCAAAATCCTGTATACACACACGCACATACCCAAGAACAGGCTTAGGCTGGATGTGCAGTAATAAAAACAGTAGATCAGAATATAAACACCAGAAGAGACAAGCAAAATCTGTGTGTCTCCCCCTTTCTCTGTGTCTCTCTTTCTCTCTCTTTCACTCTGTTTCACCAACACGCACTGAGAGCAACACTTACGCAACTCTCCTGTATGTAGCTATTCAAGATATGATTATAATTGCATGTGGAGGTAATTTATGAACCTAAAAATGTGTAAAATCATATTATGTACAGAAATCCAACATTTACAATAAAATCATTCTTTTATACAGAAGCATAACCTTAAATAGATCGTTTTATAAGGTGTACAATGTTTTTTTACAGCATGTTTGTAATGCTATGATGTCCACAAATCCCAAACATTCAATGTAGCTTTTACAAAATTAGACAGACTACACCTTCTTATCAGTTGCTAGGTGATGTTTTGGTGTTTTTGTGTAGGAGCAATGTCGGATAGCACCTCCAGCTAAAAGCTGTCTGGGTGATTGACAGCTAGCAAACACCGCTACTAGGCATGTTTTACAAATAGAATGATAGGCAATATAATATTAACCAAGATTCCGTTGGTGTCTCATGGACTGAGCTTAAATATGATCATTATTGTGTTAAAGAAGCTGGTTGAATACTGGGCTCCTGTATTCGGAAAAGAATAGCCTTTATTTGTCAGATAAACATTACAGCGAAATTCTTTCTTTGCATAGAGCACACCATGGAGCACAGAGGGATAAGGGCCTTGCTCAAGGGCCCAAGAGTGGCAGCTTAACAATACCAGGATTTGAACCCCTGACCTTCTGATCAGTAGCCCAGCACCCTAACCACTGAGCTACCACTCATCCTGTTGTTGTTTTTGTTTAATTATTTATAATTGTATATGAATGCAAAAATTCATTGGTGATTTCCACTTAATTGTTCTTTTCCATGTATTTCCATTCGAACCTAAATGTATAGCAGCCAAGCAGAGAAATTACCAGTGAAAGTGTCTTTAAATCAGAGTCATGCTACACAGGAGGAATGGAAATCTAGGCACTTTTTAATAAGAGCAGATGTGAGAAGACCATGCTTATCTTCTCCACCTAAATAAAGTCTAAACATTTTTTACCTTTTAATGTGTGTTAGGAGTGCAATATTCCTCTTTTTCCCCAGAGGGTATTTAATATCACAGCAGTGTATCTATGTTCCATGCTGTGACGATAAAGCAGTCGCACTAGCTCAGCTCTCCAGAGAAAAAGATTTGATTCCAGCTCACCTTCAAACCTAAAACATGACCTTATCTGAAAGTGATCTTTTCCCTCCCAAGTTTAGAAAGAGGGCTATCAAAAGTGGTCGTAACTGACTGATTAGTGGTGTTGGTGTTGGGAGAATCGTACAAATCAAAACTAAATGGCATAGCGATGGTAAACATGGTTCACATGTAAACATCATAAAGCCTACTTTTTTTACTTTTTTACTTTTATGGCAAGGTTTTTTTCACATCAATGTGAAAATCTATTTTGATAAAATTTAACAAAAATCAATACAAGAGAATGAACACAATCCAATACGTAACATATTAAATTTAGAACAAGCTTTATCTCAAAGAAAACACACACACACATATATATATATATACACACAGGAACACGTATATACAAACACAATCATACCTAATATTCACTGTGCAGCACTGTAGCACATTAATTAATGATTCATTTAACGCTCATGATGGTCGTCATTCGGCGTATTAAACAAACACGGCTATTCGGTAATGAACACGCATGTACATGTCTGGCCTTGCAAAAAGGGAGCATTAAAATAGGAGCTGTAAACCATTGCTGATGTTTAATCTTGATCGCCATGGAGGTGAGGACCACACACACACACACACACACACACACACACACACACACACACGCACACACAAACTTTATGCACAAAAGTATTGGGACACCTGGCTTTCCCAGCCATATGTAATTCTTCCCCAAACTTGTTCCCCAAAGTTAGAGGTGCACAATTGTATTGATGTATTGTGACAGCATAAAATTTTGCCTTCACTTGAAATAGAATTAACAAAGCACTTGAAATATAGTTTACATGGGTTGGAGTGGCCTGCTAAAGAACTCTCCGATAGAACCGCAACCCTATTCAACAGCTTTGAGATTAATTAGAATGCGGACAGCACCCCAGGCCTCCTCACTAGACATCAGTTTCTGTCTTTACTACTGCCTTAGTGGCTGAATGAGCACAAATCTCCACGAACACACACAAAAATCTAGTAGAACCACTTACCAGAAGTAGTAATGGTTATTATGGGGGGCCAAAATGTAAAATGAAATGTTCAATAAACGCATAGGAATCTTGGGCAGGTGTCCACAGACTTTTGACCACATCATGTATATACAGACCTGTGATTTGTAACGTGAAAATTCGAATTACTAAATATATTCATTTTGTCTCAAGGCCACAATTATGTGAGATCGTTTTCCCTCGACTTCAGTAGAAGCGTTTTTTTTTGTTGTTGTTTGTCATTTTCTACAAATACTGAAACAGATGGCCAGACAACAGGTGGAAGCAACATTTCAAGTATACATTATTAGATACAGTCATGCACACTTCCTAGGAAGCAAGGAGCAGTCTTATCTCCGAGCACCTGTTTGTTTCTGCTACGATTCTCTAGTCCAAAGATAAGCAACACTCCTCCTGGAGCTGTGATGTTACTTATGAGTAGAGTGGCACACTGTTGCTCACATCACCTATCCGTCGTTACAACACAACCTTTACAGCAACCAGCAGCAAGGGTCAAAAAAGCCATGTTACAAATGGTATTAGCTCTTGATCAAATTCCTGGTTGTGATTAGTATTAATATTCATTTCAGTTCGTTTTCTACAGGGATGTTGTTTCATTTCAGCGAACGAAATACACAAGATTGAATGAGTCGGTTTAAGGGGAGTGACGAACAGGTTGACCTGTTCAATAAAATCTATCGGACATGCTGTTCATTATGTGCTTTTATATACATATGTAAACCTTATGAGAGATTTGAATAGAACATGTGAACGCATCTGTTTTGAATATGAAAACGTTCCGAAAGTTATTTGTAATATTAAATCGTCTCCTCTCGTTCACGTACATTGCTGCTGTGTTTTCTTTTTTTATTGACTTATGCATTACTGTAGCTAATATGTTTTATTAATTGCCCATTTTTTTGCATTGTTGGGTTTCAAATAAGAAATATTTTGCTCTTGATCAATTGTCTTAACATTGTCTTATAGTAGATAGTACATACACACAAACATGTACACATCACAGTGGACAGAGTGGCCATCATTATAACTGGGTAAAGAAAAATTCCATAATGACACACACACACACACACACTCACTCTACAATGCAGCATATCCCACCCATATTTATGCACACATGTCTGTAGGGTCTGTTGACTGAAAGTCAGTAAGACATATTTGGTCTAACTGTCCTTTTTAGTTACTCCTAAAATTTAACAAACGAACATAGACAGCGCTGGTCTCGTCCAGGCCGTCTCTACCTGTCAGCACAAGTCTAACTCTCACTGCCTCTCTCCAGCTCTCATCCTC
Source organism: Silurus asotus (assembly GCA_024362625.1). NCBI lineage: Eukaryota > Metazoa > Chordata > Actinopteri > Siluriformes > Siluridae > Silurus > Silurus asotus. Next base: position 355,931 of record MU551532.1, read on the forward strand.
TGATTCACTTTTTATTTAATGCATCCAAAATACCCACAGTTCATCTCTCCCCATTACCTCTGCCCTAATTTCTTTGCAGTGGAAATTACACCAAATTTACTGAACACACTTTACTTACATATATATATATATATATATATATATATATATATATATATATATATATTTAAAGGGTACATATCCAAATAACCTTAATCTACAGGCTTTTCTTTGTTTTCTTTTTTCAGACAGGGGATGCGAAAACATATTCCGGATCTGATTTGGCTCCATGCGAACATATAGTGAGCTTCATGGAGTGTGCTTACTGTGCAACCATTTTACATTTAGTACGAAAGCTCCTAAGGGGAGTCATAGCAACCATTTCGAGACATGCTGTCTGTGTGTGGTGTGAGTGTGTATGTGTGTTATCCCATAGTGTAGGCTTTCACCGTTTCGTTATTTTATTTAATGAAAGACTATATTGGTGTGAGGTCTATTCAGCAAATATGATTCCGATATTGATGCCCAGAACCAATCGTACTCCAATTTATTGGTCTCTAATATGGTTTGGGAGGAATTACAGTGGGATTAATGGTGGCTAGACTCGCATAATCCTGTTTGGCACAAAAGACCAATACTGAACACTTGACTGTGTTTTCATATGGGTTTAAGACTAAACGCTCTGAGAGTGGATTTAACACTGTAAATATTGCACAGCCAACAGAATAGGTTTAGAAGTTCCGTACGCCTCAGCAGTCAGACTGCAAGCTAAGACCCTGGCATGATGAAAATTCTAGAAGGTTCTCACCTGTACACTTTGGTTTCTCTGGACTGCCATTTCTTTTTTTAACACTTTAAAGGATCTTGTAGTAGGGTACTACTTCTTTCTTTCTTGTATTTAAAAAAAATCTGTATTTTACTTTAATTGTATTGTAAACAGAGCAACTCCGACATAACAATTTCCCTGTGGGATCAATAAAGTGATACTGATTCTGATTAACTGCAATCATATACAACAGGCAGTGTAAATTAGCAAAGCATATTCGATCCTAGTAAAATTTGACATGGTGTGATATATAGAACATGTAGAACAGACACTACACATTGCTAGATATGGCTTTAGAAATAATTTAGCAATTAATGGGAAATACAATGACATCTTGGTTCACTCGGGAATAAAATGAACAAGGAACAGCATTTTACTGCACCGTATTCATTTATTAACCTGTTAGTCACAAATACAAACACTACACACCACAGCAGCACAAGCAAAAAACACTGCATGACACACCATAGTATCCAGCATGTAAAACACAGAGAGAGAACATGCCATTGGCTTCTTTTCTGGACAGTGGTGGTCCGAAAACTCTTTGCATGCAGTCGGTCATTAAGGGTAGACAGAGCCAAATCTGTTATATGGGCATTACAACACATTAATGACGTAAAAATCCCACGTTTATGTTTGTAAAGGTCTGTATGATATCAGACACCTAATATACACTGAGATCATATTAATCCAATTATCATATTAAATGTTTATTCCGGTTTCGGCAGATGTTTTTCTACTAGTACAGGTAAGAATTTTTAATATTATAGATTTGTGCTTTAGACTTGAAAGTTGTGCCTCCTCACTATTTCCCCAGAGATTTTTAAAACCTGTACATAGTGGCTTTTCTGAAGGCCAATTTTTCCACCACAAATCATTAAAATGCCCTAAATCTTTGTGCTTATGCTATAAATAACTTGGAGCGATGTATTGTGACTTTTGGTCTGTTATTATCTGTTATTAAATTAAAAAAAAATAATAATGTTGAAGTCAGAAAAGCCATTGACATGCACCCTGCAGAAACATAACCCTATTCATATTTAATACAACACGACGCTGAACATGTCCTACACCACAAGCTCCTTTACAATCTCTGTTCTTCCATTATTCCATAAACTGAACAGATTAGACTGTTTAATTTTATGAAGCGAGATATTTTGCTTGCTTACCGATAACTCGCTCACTTTCTACAGGCTTGCCTTTTCTCTCATTATTCTCTTCACTTCATGCAAACACTGAAACATACCAGACGGCTGATGTAGCACACATTTGATATCATTGCAGCGCTGCCATCAGATATGTTACTGCTACTAACTGACTGATTTGTCTTGGAAATATTATGAGTCGCATTTTACAGACTGTCAGTGCCCCGCATAAACATTTATTTCAAAGTGAGTTTATAATACGTGTGCTGTATATGTTTCAGAAAGAAGCCTCGTAGCTGGAATTCTCTTGGTGAGCCTAAAGTGTTCTCTGCTACTCTGAGATCAGTTGAGAACAAATCATTACTACTGATTAGGTCGGAAACGATTCCTCGAGTAATTCGATTACAAAAAATTCATCGAGGCAAATTATTTGCCAAGAAAAGTTTCTCCAAAGATATCCAAAGGAAACATTTCAAACTTAAATGAAGAAAACACCAAACAGTTTACCAGATTTTAAAGTCATTTGAAATCGATTTTCCGGAGACAAGAATACCACATCGCGATACTGTGCGAGATTTAATAAATACATCTGAGTGAGAATTATTATACTTCAGTTTCATTACATTTATATTTTCCCATAACTTATTATTCTAGATTTATTTTTGAATGAACTATATGTGCATTTTGATGTAATATGGCAATTCAATGCACTAAATGGGTTTAATTTTAGCAATAAAGATGTACATTTTTCTAAAAAGGAAACAAATTACTTGTTAATTTTAAAAGATATTTTGTCATTTTCTCTCTCATGTAGTATTGCTCTTTAATAAAGAAAAATGACTTCTTATCCGTTTACTTGATTAATCGATGGAATAATCGTTAGAATACTCGATTACTAAAATAATCGATAGCAGCAGCCCTACTGTTGATTTGTTAGTCTTGGAATGCATACTTTTCTGTATGGTCATCTATTATCAAGGTCTTATGTGAAGGCTACATGAGAGGTTAAAATAGTGAGAAAGTGGTAGCTCTGTGTTTAAGGTTCTGAGTTACTGGTCGGACGGGTGGGAGTCGATTCCCACTAATGCGAAGATACCACTCTTTGGACCTTCAGTAAAGCACGCAAGCCTTTGTGTTCCAGGGGTGTTGTATCAAGGGGTGTGCTCTGATCCCATCTTTCTAACATCACTGGGCTATGCAAAGAATGAAATTCACCATGCTGTAATGTAAATGCATAAAATGAAAACCTAAAAAATAACCTTACAGTCCCCTCGCAACTAATTATAGTTCATGCGTACAACGGATTGCAGTGATAAAGCGACCAGGATCATTTACGTCTGATCGAATCTGCAACAGAAAATGGATGTATCCAGCAACATGACAAAGTTAAACTTTATGCACTGAACAGCTACTAGGATGAAGACAATAAGGGAAAGCGCATGATCCATCTCCTGATTTGTTGTCAAAAGTGGCATGTCGCCCACTGATAAAAGTCGCTATGGCAACCAGCACTACTGGTGACTTTATTGGACAGTGACTGCTGACGTGCAGTGATAAATGTGTGCAACCGCAGGACAAAAGGATATATTCCATATTTTCTATATATTCTCCATCACACTCTTAGATGTCTGCTGTAGTTTATTCATTACTACATGCTGTCCTGTGTACACTCACTTGTCCTCGGCACAAATGTGGCAATGTTTAATACGGACCTACTGAATCCTCCACAGTACTGTTTAGCCAGGAGTAAGACCTGCTGCACAGGCTGCAGTCTGTGATAAAACTCGCTCATTCATCAAAGCTAGGGCCACCACATACATCACAAGCCATCCACAAATCTTTCAAGTGCAGTCTGATATACACACACACACACACACACACACACACACACACACAGGGTAAAATAAATCACAACATTGTAAAAATAAATCAACAATTTATAAACTGGCAATGAAGTCTGGTTTTATTTTTATAGTATAATAAAGATCTCTGCACATTGAAAACATAAAAACTCTTCTATGTATGAGTTTTTGCAAAAACATCACACTTACCTCAAATGTAGCCAAGATAGGGCTAGTGTTCCAATATTATCTGTAGTTTTGTATTAAAATTATGAAGACTGACCTACGTAAGAAATAATTAGAGGCAAATAAAAAGCTGAAAGTATGTGTGCCTCCAGCTGTCTTTTTAGCTAATGTGCTATATTTCTAAATGTATTAATACAGAAATGGGTAAATATATAAGTAATTTTACACGCTGAAAATTGCTGCCACTGCCGTCCTCATTTATGCAATTTACTGCTGTACTGCAGTTTGTCTTATTTCGTCAAAAATCACTAGTGATGTTGATCATATTTGAGGCCATTGTTAGATTGATGTGTAATACAATTTGAAATATGTTAATCTGTAATTATGAATATTCATAATCTTAACAATAAGGCAAGGTCTAAACACCATCCATGTCTTGGCTGATTTTTCACAGAAGGTATATTGGAACATACACAGATATGCATATCAGTTCAGTTTGGCCAGACATAATGTACAATCCCAGGCAAAAAGTTGTGGCTGAGAGGTTAAGGCTCTGGGTTACTGATTGGAAGTTTGGGGGTTCAACTCTTGGGCCCTTAAACAAGGCCCTTAGCCCTCTGTTCTCCAGGGGTTGTTATATTATGGCTGGCCCTGCACTCTGATCCCAGCTTCCTAACATCGCTGGGATATCTGAAGAAAGGATTTCACTGGACTGCAATGAACAGATGCCAAAAGCCTCTTCGATTCTAACAGAGTCCCGAATAGCAAAATAATGTGCTTTTGATTAAATGGATTTCGAATTGTTTAAGGCTCATGGACATTTTTTTTTTGCTGAAAGAAGAGTCAATATACTTCCAGTCAATATTTAATGAGCGTCAAACAGCTGATGGGGTGAAAAAAAAAAACAGATACGTGTTTAATTCGACAGCAAATTATGATTTACGATCTTTCTTAGGATTTCACCTGTCTGTTTAACTGTATAAATTTTAATATTCTGTATAAACTAAAAACCTCCCCCCCAACACTTCACTGATGATAGTTCAGAAGCTCTCAGGTGTGCATTTGCTTCATTCTGGTTGATTTTTAGACCAATGATTTCTTATTAAGACCATTCACATGCGCTTGCCCTTATTTCTTTTTTGCCCAGAGTTGTACCCTTTATTGTTTTCACAATATTTGTCCAGCAGCAATGAGTAAAAGTCGCCATTTTGCCTCCCAACTGTTGATTTGTGTGTCTGATTCGCCATTTCACTTTCCTTTGACGCGCCACGAAGCGCATACAGTGTCAGCATGCAACACGCGTAATCACACACGACACACAATCCACTTTTATTTTCACCCGCTTGGCTTGACTGCAGCTGCCAAACCGATCACGTCGCAATGCAATGCAATGCCCAGAGTCTGAGTGACAGCGCATCACACAAATGCATTGAGTTCCAGGAACGTATTGCTTTTACTAGAACGCGTTGCATTTGAGCGCGTGCAGGTTTGCATGTGACTCATCCAGCTTTGTGGCCAACTGATGCACAATGAATAAATGCCTCATTTAGTCTGGCATTTTCCTCAGCTTTATTAGACCCACAGTGTGATAATTTGATGGGTAAAGAATAATTTTTTAATTATTTATATATGAATTTTAGCATTTTTTTTTTTATTTTTTTTTGCTGCAAGTGAGAGAGCGCGCGCTCGGGAATGTGCACGCTCCTCGAGAGCCTCTCTGGTGAATCGGTTCATTGCCTGCAGCATCTCATTAGCCTTTAAAAAAAAATCTTCACTTACTATTCCCTCGTGTAAATGTTACCTTGTTTCAATATTGGCATAAAGTGGAAACATCAAGGTCTACCAGCATCCATTATTTTTGAAAGGTTTTAATGCGCTGGTTTGGTAAGAAAAAAAGACACTATCCACACCCTATTTGTACTGCGCATGCGTGCCGTTGAGACAAAGGAGCGCGCAATTACTGGTGTATTCGACCAAAAAAAAAAGGTAGCGGTGATCATGCAGCAAAAAACACACAAATATTTGTGGAATGTCCTCGTGGAGGAAGAAGTGTTCGGATTTGGAAATTGCACTATTAATTAAAAAAAAAAAAAAAAAAAGATGCATAAGATTATTTTTTAAAAAATACTCTGCACAAAATCTTAACCACCCCCCGCACCCCCACCCCCCCAAAAAAATCATTTCATTTACAATTCATTCATGGCGTTTTAGTCGTGTATGTTTAATAGTCTGTGCATGCGTGTGTGTGCATGTGTGCATTTATGCGCGTGTGTGTGTGCGCCAGTGTTTGTGCCAGTTAGACAGCACTGCACACCTCCACACCGGGATAAAGGGGTGTGGCGGAGATGAACACATCTCTTTTTTCTTTTTAATAAAACTTCGCACCAATTTCACAACCAAACCGTTTTACAATTCGGATAAAACGCAACACTTTGAAATAAAATAAACTTTTCTTATATAGATTGCATTACTGTCTCATACAAATTCACACAAATCTTAATTAAATACAATCAAATCAAAGTAAGGATCTTTCTTCTATGGCATTCAAAGTAAAATAGATGTGACCGCTGCTGAAGCCGCGGTCCGAGGCGCGAGCCTGTGCGGTGTACACGCCCCTCTCCGGTTTCTGCGCGCTCGCGCTCTGTAGGCAGCTATCAATTCGAAATAACGATATATATATATATATATATATATATATATATATTCAAAGCATAATGCTACCACCACCATGTTTCTCCATCTGTATAGTTGGTCCTTGAGGTTGGTTGTTTTTTTGTTTTTTTTTGTGAGAAAAGACTTCCATCAAGTCACCATGCCCTGTAGCCCAGACATGTGATGAAGACGTGTGATTGTTGTCCTACGCACCAACGCTTGTCAGATGTTCCTCGCAGCTCCTCCAGTATCGCCGAAGGCCTCTTTGCAGCCTCTTTGATTAAGTACATTTTTCATGGGACGACCTGTTCTCGCTAATGTCATTGCGTTACCCCGATTTTCTCCAATTGTTTAATTATTATAATTTTTATTTTAATTTCAGTTGTTTCTGAATCAGAATCTCTTCTCCATGTCCCAGACAAGCTCAACATTTATTTGAAACGCCTCCTTGATTTTATTTCCTGTACTACCGTATTCAATGTACAGCAAAATACATGAAGATAAAATCTCTTTAAAAGATACGCATCATAGGATTTCAGGAGAACCTGTACCCACTCCTGATGGTCAGGCACTGGAACTAGGGGATTTGACTGTAAACAACAGAAAAGACCAGCGATTCAATGGAAACGTTCTGTATCTAGTGAACGATCCAAACGATTCCGAGGAACTTTCCAGCAGACAGGAGCCATCGCATAAGTGGGAAGTAACGATCCGGGTAAATTCGATCATACATCTAGTAAACACTTCGATGTGCCTGCCAAGTTTACAGCACCCATGCATTCTCATACTTTGCCTTCGTGTGTCCCAGCAGGGAAATGGGGGAGGGGGTCGCCAACTGCCGCATCACAGTCCGGCGAAGAAATTTATGCGCTCGGACCGGCCGCATGGAAAAATACTGTAGCAGAAGAGATCGCCGTTTGTGTGTTTTTCAAAAACAAACAAAAAAAAAAACATGAACAAGAACAGCTTCTGTTGCAGATCTTGTACTGCAGCCAGTCAGTGTTTTTATTCATGGATGCTAGTCAAAAT
>MU551532.1:363804-391304 GCA_024362625.1 Silurus asotus
TTTTTTACTTTGATTTGGTGCAGCTGGATACTACAATATTCAAATTATTATTTTTTCCTCATTTATGTACACTTAGTACCCTATAATGATAAGGGGTTTACACACCTTTAACAGAGTCCAACTATGGAAAGGTTTATTGATTGGACATTATTTGGAAAGGCAAACAACTCTCTGTAGGGTCCCTCACAGCTGACATTGCATATCAGAGCAAGAACCAACCATTAAGTCAAAGAAACTGCCTGCAGAGCTCAGAGACAGGATTGTTGCAAGGCACAGATCTGAGGCAGGCTACAAAAGCATTGTTGCTACACTGAAGATTCCACAACCAGAATTCTTTCAATAGTTTGTCACCTGGTAAGAGAGGTGACCAAAAAACAGATATTCTCTCTGACTTGGCTCAGGAGATCCTTTGTGGAGATGGGGAAATTTTCAGAAGGACAACTATCACTGCAGCCCTCCACTGATCTGGGATTTATGCCAGCGTAGCTAGTGCAAAACTTAGGGAAGTGCGCTAGGACTTTGCCACCAAGCACCAGGAGGACTTTCAGACTGTGTAAAGTGACTGATGAAAACAAGATTGAACTGTTTGGCCTCAGTTCTAAAAGTTATGTCAGAAAAAAAAAATTAGGCAGAGCTCATCACCTGCCCAAAACCATCGTAAAAAGTGCCGCATGATGGTGGCAGCATTATGCTGTGGGGTGTTTTTCTGCAGCAGGAACTTGGCAACTGGTTAGGGTTTAGGGAAAGCTAAATGGAGCAAAGTACTTAAATAAAAACTTGTTCTACAGCTCAAAGGACCACAGTCTAGGCTGAATGTTCACCTTCCCACCTGACAACGACCCTAAGAACACTGCATAGACAACTCATGAGTGGCTTAAGAACAACTATGTGAATGTCACAAATCACTCCTGCCACTCTTCTCCACCCACTCCACCCTGCCTGCACTCTTTTCTTCCATTCTCTAACACACTTTCCATTACTTTGCAGTGTTGAGCCCAGGTACCTGAACTCCTCCACCTTCTCCACCTCTTCTCCCTGCAACTGCACCACTCCACTGCCCTCCCTCTCATTCACACACATGTACTCTGTCTCACTCCTACTGACTTTCATTTTCCTTCTCTCCAGCACATACCTCCACCTCTCCAGGCTCTTCTTAACCTGCTTCCTACTCTCACCACAAATCACAATATCATCCATAAACATCATAGTCCAGGGAGACTCCTGTCTGACTTCGTCCATCAACCCGTCCATCACCACTGCAAACAGGAAAAAGCTCAGAACCAATCTATACTACTCTTTCCTATAACTTCATGATGTGACTGATTAATATAATTCCCCTGTAGTTACTGCAGGTCTGCACATCTCCCTTATTCTTAAAGATTGGTAGCGACACACTTCTTCTCCATTCCTCAGGCATCCTCTCACCTTCCAAAATCTTGTTGAACATCCTGTTTAAAAACTTCACTGCCGTCTCTCCTAAGCATCCTAATGCTTCTAACGGTATGTCATCTGGTCAAACTGACTTTTCACTCTTCATCCTCTTAACCGCTGCTCTTACTAATCCTATCCACTTCCTGCTTTACCATTTCCACACCATCCAACCTTTTCTCTCTCTAATTTTCATTGTTCATCAGCTGCTCTAAATCTTCTCAACACACTCTCCTCACTCTCCAACACATTTCGTTCTCCATAATTTTCTTCTTCATTAGTGTTCAACTTCTCATACAGCTCCTCATATGCCTTTTCCTTGGCTTTCGCCACATCCCACTTCACCTGCTGCCGCATCTCCTTTTTACTCCTGCCCACTTTTCTCCTTTCTCCATATGCGTTCCTGCACTTCCTTATTCCACCACCATATCTCTTTGTCTTCCTCTATTTCCAGAGGTCACACCAAGTACCTTTCTAGCTGTCTCTCTTATCACTTCTGCAGTAGTTGCCCAATCATCCTGCACCTCTTCACCATCACCAAGCCCCTGTCTGACCTCTTTTCTGATTCTCATACTACAGTCTTCCTCCTTCAGTTTCCACCATCCTTTTTTTCTTTTAGTCCTCACTCTTCTTCACCTCCAAAACCATCCTACAGACCACCATCTGATGCTGTCTAGCTACACTGTCTGCTGTCAACACCTTACAGACTCTAATGTCCTTCCGGTTGTAACTATGCCAACATAGTCCACCTGTGTGCACCTTTCTCCACTTTTATACGTCATCCCCCATTTCTTAAAATAAGTGCTCACCACTGCCGTTTCCATTCTTTTAGAAAATTCTACCACTATCTGCCCTTCTATATTTCTCTCCTTGTGGCCATACCTACCCATCACCTCCTCATCACCTCTGTTCCCTTTATCACCAATCTGTCTTTCCTAGGTACACCTTTTACCACTTCATCTAACTCACTCCAAAAAATTTTCTTCTCCTTCATCTCACAGCCTACTTGTGGAGCATAGGCACTAATGACATTTATCATCACCCCTTCGGCTTCCAGATTCACGTTCATCAACCTATCAGAAACTCTCTTCACCTCCACTACACTCTTACTGTACTCTTCCTCAGAATCACCCCTACACCATTTTTTTCCATCCACACCATGATAGAACAGTTTAAAGCCACCTTCAATGTTCCTGGCCTTACTTCCTTTTTCAATTGGTCTCCTAAACACAAAACAAATCTACCTTTCTCCTCTCCATCATATCAGCTACCTCTCTCACTCTCATAGTAGCAACATTTACAGTACCAACCTGAACCTCCACTCTCCTACACTTCTCCTTTCTTTGCTGTCTCTGTAGAAGTCTTCCTCCTCTCATTCTCCTTCTAGTAATCTACATTGTCTTAATAATTTGACTAAATTCAACTGATTTAGAAAATTTCAGGAAAATTTGACTAATTTAGAAATAGTAAAGTACCACACTTCACCATGTCCAAAATGTACTCTTCTTTTCTAAACAAAAATATTTTTGCTAAAAAATGTAAATACTAAGTGCTGATACTAAACTTTCCTGTTCTACACTAACTCATAATGATGTGTTTAATCAGGTCAAAGGAAAAAAAAAAAAAAACATTGGCAGATAAACCATGAAAAATACTTGTTTGTTAAATATAAATAGAATATATTCTTAATATACACTGAGTAGTGAAGTCTTCTCATTGCTTCTCAGTGCCTATGCTGCACAAGTGGGTTCTGAGATAGAGGAGAAGGAAAAATTCTGAAGTAAGTTAGATGGAGTGGTAGAAGGTGTACCTAGGAATGCAAGATTGGTGATTAGGGCAGACTTCAATAGACATGTACAGTTGTGTTCAAAATTATTCAACCCCCAATGCTGTAAATGGTTTTAGGGAATTTAGTGTACATTTGTAATTGTATTCAGAATGAAATCCTACAAGGACTTCTTAAAGAACCATATGCAACTAAAATGACATCAATTAGTTTTGTAATACAGTAGTAAATGTTTCTTTTGTGAATTCTTCATTGACATAATTATTCAACCCCTTAAAGACTACCACTCTGAAGAACAGAGGTTCAATGAAGTGTTTTCAATCAGGTATTGAAAACACCTGTGGATATCAGGGAGCAGCAATAAAGCCTAATAAGCACCAATTAGGCAGCTTTAAAAGGACTGTGATACTCAGCTCCTTCTAGACATTTACTGGTGTGGTTACAAACATGGTGAGGTCAAGAGAATGGTCCAGGAAGACAAGAGAACAGGTGATTACTCTTCACAGTAAGGGCAATGGCTATAAGAAGATTGCAAAGATGTTAAACATACCAAGAGACACCATAGGAAGCATCATTCGCAAATTCAAGGCAAAGGGCACTGTTGAACGCTACCTGGTCGTGGCAGAAAGAAGATGCTGACTTCGACTGCTGTGCGCTACCTGAAGCGTAGAGTGGAGAAAAGTCCCCGTGTGACTGCTGAGGACCTGAGAAAAAATTTGTCAGATGTGGGTACTGAAGTTTCTGCTCAGACAATATGGCGCACCCTGCGTAATGAAGGCCTCCATGCCAGAACTCCCAGGCGCACCCCCTTGCTGTCCCCAAAGAATAAGTCGACTGCGGTATGCCAAAAGTCATGTGGACAAACCACAGAAGTTTTGGGATAGTGTTCTGTGGACTGATGAAACAAAATTAGAACTGTTTGGGCCCATGGATCAACGCTATGTTTGGAGGAGGAAGAACAAGGCCTATGAAAAAAAGAACACCTTGCCTACTGTGAAGCATGGCAGGGGGTCAATCATGCTTTGGGGCTGTTTTGCTTCTGCAGGTACTGGGAAGCTTCAGCGTGTGCAAGGTACCATGAATTCTCTACAGTACCAGGAGATATTGGATGACAATGTGATGCAGTCCGTCACAAACCTGAGGCTTGGAAGACATTGGACCTTTCAACAGGACAATGATACCAAGCATACCTCCAAGTCCACTAGAGCATGGTTGCAGATTAAAGGCTGGAACATTTTGAAGTGGCCATCGCAGTCACCAGACCTAAATCCGATTGAGAACCTCTGGTGGGACTTAAAGAAAGCAGTTGCAGTGCGCAAGCCTAAGAATGTGACTGAACTGGAGGCTTTTGCCCATGATGAATGGGCGAAGATACCCGTAGATCGCTGCAAGACACTTGTGTCAAGCTATGCTTCACGTTTAAAAGCTGTTATAACTGTAAAAGGATGTTGTACTAAGTACTAAGATTGAATGTCACTTGGGGGTTGAATAAAACTGATAATGATGTGAGCTCAGAAAAGACATTTGTGGTTATTTCATTATAAATGTTATGTTAGATTTGTCTGACCTACACGTGCCTCTTTGATTTAATTGTAAGCAGGATGACTGAATGATCATAATCAATGTCAAACCGACCAAAACAATCAATTTCAGTGGGGGTTGAATAATTCTGAACACAACTGTAGGTGAAGGGAAGAGAGTTGATGAGAAGGTTGATAGAGTAGAGTTGATAAGAAGGTATCATGGCCTTAAGGAGAGGAATGTGTAAGGGCACATGATGGTAGATTTTGCTAAAAGGATGGATATGGCAGTGGTAAACACTTATTTTAAGAAGAAGGAGGAGCATAGGGTGATGTATAGGAGTGGAGGAGGTGCACACAGGTGGACTATGTTCTATGCAAGAGATGCAACTTGAAGGAGATTGGAGACTGTAAGGTGTTGGCAGGGGACAGTGTAGCTAGACAGCATTAGATGGTGTTCTGTAGAATGGTTTTGGAGGTAAAGAAGAAGATGAGGAAAGTGAAGACTAAAAGAAGAATAAGATGGTGGAAACTGAAGGAGGAAGACTGGAGTATGACCTCTGGAAATAGAAAGGAAGACAAAGAGATGTGGTGGTGGAATGAGGAAGTGCAGGAAAGCATAAGGAGAATGATGTTGGCAAAACAGAATTGGGATCAAGAGAGTGATAAGAAAGGTAGGCATGGGGACAAGGAGATGTGGCAGCAGGTAAAAGAGGGATGTGGAAAAAGCCAAGGAAAAGGCATATGAGGAGCTGTATGAGAAGTTGAACACTAATGAAGGAGAAAAGGATTTGTACCGATTGGTCAGGCAGAGGGAAGAAGCTGGGAAGGATGTGCTGCAATTTAGAGCAATAAAAGATAAAGAGATGGAAATGTGTTGACTAGTGAGTAGAGTGTGGTGAGAAGATGGAGGGAGTAGTTTAATCAGCTGTTGAACAAGGAAAATAAGAGAGCGAGAAGGTTGGATGGTGTGGAGATGGTGAAGCAGGAAGTGGATAGGATTAGTAACGAGGAAGTGAGAGCAGCAATTGAGAGAATGAAGAGTGGAAAGTCGGTAAGACCCGATGACATACCCGTAGAAGCGTGTAGATGTTTAGGAGAGATGGCAGTGGAGTTTTAACAAGATTGTTTAACAAGATTCTGGAAGGTGAGAGGATGCCTGAGGAATGGAGAAGGAGTGTGCTGGTACCAATTTTTAAGAATAAGGGAGATGTGCAGACCTGCAGTACGTATACATTTTATCAGACACACCATGAAGTTATGGGAAAGAGTAGTGGAAGCCAGGCTGAGAGAAGAGGTGACCACCTGTGAGCAGCAGTATGGTTTCATTCCGAGGAAGAGCACCACAGATGCATTGTTTGCTTTGAGAATGTTGATGAAGAATATATGATGAAGAGTATAGAGAAGGTCAGAAGGAGTTGCATTGTGTGTTTGTGGATTTATAGAATACGACAGGGCCCTGAGAGAGGAGTTGTGGTATTGTATGAAGTGTGTCAGAGAAGTATGTGTGGGTGGTGCAGGACATGTATGGGGACAGTGTGACAGCAGTGACCAGTAGGAACAACAGACTGGTTTAAGGTGGAGGCTGGACTGCATCAAGCTCTGGATCTGGATCAGCTCTGAGCCCTTTCCTGTTTGCAGTTGTGATAGACAGGTTGACGGACGAGGCCAGACAGGAATCTCCGTGGACTATGATGTTTGAGGATGATATTGTGATTTGTGGCGAGAGTAGGGAGCAGGTTGAGAAAAGCCTGGAGAGGTGGAATTAAAGAAGGGGAATGAAAGTCAGTAGGAGTAAGAGGAGGTTTATGGATGAGGCAGATGTACAGGACAGGGGGGTATGGAGAAGGATGATCTGCTGTGGGGACCCCTAATGGGAGAAGCCAAATTAAGAAGAAGATATTGCTTGACACAGATGAGTCAGAAAACTTTTTGCCACCAATTTGACTTGACTTATAAGGGATAATACCAGGTAATAGTCATTGTCATCTAATTCTCAGAATTCTGTTTTCTGTAAATTGTGGATTTATTTATGTGATATTCCCTTTAGTGCACACGCATACATGTAGGTATGAGGGTTGACCTGTACTTTAGCTTCAGTGCATGACGTCCTGATGTGCTCTAAGATATGCAGCCTCAAAGCAGCCATATAAACTATTAGCATTTATATGGCCACTATGATGAGCCACTAAATTACCACTAGATGGAACCCTCATGCCAGTTTAGTTTTTACAGCATATGGACAAAGACAACCAATTAGAACTAAACAATGGAGAAGCTTAAATTAATCTAATAGATAAAATTGCCCTTTTGCGATGCTAATAAATGCTATATATGCTGTGTATGAGTCTGGGTCATATATACAGTATATCCACATATTTTACTCTTGAGTCACTGTGAAAATAGCATGTGGTAGATAATCTGAACTTTTATAAGTACTATTTTTTATAAGAACTTTCAGTTTTTACATGTTTTCATCTATGAAAAAAGAATACTTAAACACATAATTGTGTTGCCTGGCATGTAGATGACAAAATAATATATAATGTTACGAAAAAAAAAAGATGCATGTTTTACGATCATAATGTCAATGAATTTGGAAAACATTTACACTTCCATGTTCCTCTATTGAAAATATTATATTTTTAGCATATTTTCGCATGGCATCTATAACTCGCATTTAAAATGAATATTAACCAGACATGGGACCTTAATTCATGTTAATTATTCATGCATGAAAAATAGTAATTATTTAAAGTCATATTTTATTTGTATAGCAATGTCAACATTGGACATTGTAACGGTTTTACTGAAATAAATCGATTACGGATATTAATTTGAACATCATAGAATTGTCTACTATATTCACTAATTCACTAATGAGCAAGTAAATGGCAACAGTCGCAAGGAAAAACTAACTGAGATCAGAGTATATGGGGTATGCAGTATATGTAGTTCATAGGAGCGCCGAATAGGAATGGGGAAGCACCGTTGCATGTAGTGTAATTTTTCTTGTATCTACCTGTCTATTTATTCAAAATTGTTGTTTGTTTTTGTTTTAGGGCTGTCTAAGATGTTATGAGGAAGAAACCTTGAAAAGAGCCAGATTCAATACCCCTTTTCATCTGGGTGACCCACTTGAGTGTGTAACTGTAACATTTGCAACCATGTGTATATATTAATTACAGTCTAAATCCATCTTCTTGGTGCTCTAGTTTAACCCTTCACAGTAACATCATAGATCTTGTTCCTGTAAAAGCATGGAGTGGTTTCCAACTGATTAGAACTTCATTAAGAGGAAGGAAACCAGAATGAATCAGGTAAGTCCAGCAAGTAGAAGGAGAGAGAATTTCCAGTAATTTATCATAATACAGCAGACTCAAATTACAATTGCCTATAAACCAAACCACAGTTGACTCTTTTAAAGAGTAGAATTGTTTGAATTAAGTGTATATACAATTTCTGTTAACCTCTTGTCAGGATTTGGGGGGGCCTTTCAATTCTCTGCCCTTTTTGTTTTTCAGTCCTACCCACTAGATGTCGCCATTGTCTCCCTGTGTCCCTCGTTAGTTTCTCATTGTTTTCACTTAGACCCGATCACCACTGTACATTTAAGCTTCCTTTTGTTCAAATTTTTGATGTTTGTGGGCTTGCATTTTGGTTTACCTGTGTCTACATACTATTTTTAACAACTCTGTGTAAGTTCTTGCTTTTGAGTTTGTTTCTTTACCGTTTGCTCTTTGATGTCCAGAGAAAGACTTTGCTATAGTCAGGCTGGAGAAAGTTGGCGGCAGGTAACCGTAAACCACCTGGAAGGGGAAAGCCCTGTGGCAGTGGTGGGAAGGGTCTTATGGGCGTACTCGATCCATATTAGGTTTTTCAAGCAGAAGGCAGGTTTCCTTCTGCAAAGGAGGGGGAGACCAGTTTACAGATCCTGGTTGAGCCTTTTGTTTGGTCCATTTGTCTGGGGGTGGAATCCGGATAAGAGGCTGGTCAAGCTGGAGGGCCAGCTTGGCAGTTTCCTTGGCGGATGGCAGCTTGGGTAGGGTCGATGAAGTGGCACATTTTAAAAAACAATCAATGACAGTCATGCTGACTGTGTTGCCATTGGAAGGGGGCTGCCCTGTAACAAAGTCCATGGCGAGGAGATACCACAGAAGTTTCGTCTTAGGAAAGGAATGAAGGAGACCTTGGGGGTTCTTGTGTTGGGCACAGTCGGGCAGGCGACAAAGTCCTGGGTGTCCTTTACCATGGAGGGAACCAGAAGCGTGTCTTGGGCCAGAGACAAGGTGCATGGCTGACTGGGGTGACAGAAGAATAGGGAGTTGTGACACCATTGGAGAAAGTCAGAGCGGAGACCCTCGGGGAATGAACAGGAGACCAGTGGGCCAACCCTCAGGGACAGGGCCTCTGTCCCAGGCATTCTTGACTCACTCCTCTAAGGCAAGACTGAGGGTGCAAACCGACATGGATTTGGAAAGGATGGTCTCGGGGCATGGCTCCTTCTCCTCCAGGGCATGAACCCTTAAAAGTGCGTGAGGCTTGGTGTTTCGGCTCCCAGGCCGGTATGAGAGAGAAAACCGGAAGTGGCCAAAGAAGAGGTCCCATCAGGTCTGTCGGGGGTTGAATCGTTTAGCTGATTGAAGGTACTCAAGGTTGTGGTGATTCAGACCAGAAAGGGGACCTCCGCCCCCTCCAACCAGTGGTGCCATTTCAGCAAGGAGCTCCCTCTCGCCTACCGGGTAGTTGCGTTCGAAGGGTCCAAGGCATCGGGATATAAAGCCACAAGGATGCAGGCAGTTATCCTCAGGGCAGAGCCCCTCCTCCTACGTCGGCGACGTTGACCTCAACCACAAATTCCTGAGCTGTGTCAGGAAAAATGAGAATGGGTGCCTTGGTTAATTTCCGCTTAAGCTCGAGAAACACCTCCTTAGCTTTAGGGCCCCAAAAGAGCGAGCGGAGGGAGGACGTCAAGAAGTGGAGGGGTGCCACCACTGAACTATAGCATGATTAAGTGGCGATAAAAAACCTTTGTAGTTGGTGGCGGGAGGTGGGGGCTGGCCAATCTTAGATTGCCTGGATCCTTGCAGGGTCCATGTGAATGTTACCGGCTGAAAGCAGGTATCCCAAGAGGTTTGTGAGGTGTGGAACTTACATTTCTCAGGTTTCATGTAGAGCTCGTACTTGAGAAGTCTCTCCAAGACCTGACGAACCAGCTGGGTGTGTGAACGGTTGAACATCAGAAAATCCTCTAAATAAACACACATGAAGCTGTTGAGCATGTTTCGGAGGACCTCATTGAGTTTGAACGGCGAGGCCATAAGTTGCAGTGACAGTGACAATAGCGTTGAGACCCAGGTTTGAACTGGCTGGCTGCCCCAGCTGGGGAGGAGGATGGTCGGATAATACCTGCTACCCGGACTCCTGAATATACTGGTTCATGGCCACTCTCTCTGAGGCTGATAACAGATACAGGCAGCCCTGTGGGGAACTGGTTCTGGGAAGCAAGTCTGGTTCCACTGCAAGGTCATGATAGGTTTTAGAAACCAATGATAAATCTAAAAGCTTGGGAGTGAGAACAGGCAGTTGTTTGGGTAGAGGAAAGGTGAGGCAGTGGCCAAAGCAATGCACACCGCAATCCAGAATACGCCCTGTCATCCAGTCCACACGTGGGTTGTGTTTCTACAACCAAGGGAACCTAAACATGATGGGGGCTTAGCGTAAGGAGATGACCAGAAAGAAAAGCCACTCCTGGTGTTATTCCCCCACTGATATTAGAAGAGGTTTGGTGCGACGAGTGTCCCGGTCTAACAGGGTGTTGTCAAAGGCTCTGATTAGTAGGGCTTCGGGTAGGGGTTCCATAGAGGCTTGTACCTGCTTGGCAAGCTTGAGGTCGAGCCCCTGAGTCAACGAAGGCAGCCAATTCCGTGCATTCCATTTAGAGGAGTGGGGGAAGAGGGGCTTATGGGTGCTTCCTCCTTCATACACGAGCCGTGCCTTTTACTAGGCAGGACGCGGATATGTGCCCTTTGCCTCCGCAGTAGATGCATAGAACCCAGCAACCGATGTCTCTTCTTCTCGGTGGGGGTCAGGTGGAGGTGCCCTATCTGCCATGGTTTTTTTTCCCAATAGCTAAAATAGTTTTTTATTGGTAGTTCTTTGTTAGCAAAAACTAAAAGAAGAAAAAGTAGAAGAGAATCTAAAGCATTATTGATTTACATTAGTCAAATAATAAGAAGGCTGAAGAATACTTTTATTTCTAACATACAGAAAAAAGTTTTTATTAAGGAAGCCTTAAAAGTTAAAAGAAGCATACATATATTCACACAAACAAATAATTTTTTAACGTTTTTTTTTGTTTGTTTGTTTTTTGTTTTCACTTTTTGGTTACCTCATTAGTCATACAGCTCATCTCCAACTACACTGCAGTCTGCAGAAGGCAAAACACCTCTTATATATACTGTCTCAGGGTTTTGGCCCAGATATGGTTTAAATTCTATCAACACACCATTAACAAATCTTCTTCTTCTTCTTTCAGCTTCTCCTATTAGGGGTTGCGACAGCGGATCATCTGTCTCCAAACCTCCCTCTACATCTACCACTTTCAACCCAACCACCTGCATGTCTTCCCTCACCACTTTCATAAACCACCTTTTTGTCCATCCTCATTTCCGTCATCCTGGTGGCTCCATCTTAAGCATTCTTCTACCAATGTACCCCATGTCCCTCCTCTGCACATGTCCAAACCATCCTACATGCGCCTTCACTCTAATAAACTCATTACTAATCCCGTCTATCCTCGTCACTCCCAATGAAAACCTCAATATATTCAGCTCTGCTACCTCCAGCTCCACCTGCTGTCTATTAGTCAATGCCACTATCTCTAAACCATACAACCTAGCAGGTCTCAACACAGTCTAAAAACTTTCCCTTTCACTCTTGCAGATACCGTTCCATCACAAATTACTTCTGCCATTCTTCTCCACCCATTCCACCCTGCCTATCCTTGATGCAGTCCAACCTCCACCATGAACCAGTCTGTAGTTCCTACTGCACACTTCACTGCTGTCACACTGTCATCATACATGTCCTGCACCACCCTCACATACCTCTCTGACACACTTGACTTCCTCATACAATACCACAACTCCTCTCTCGGCACCCTGTCATACGCTTTCTCTAAATCCACAAACACACAATGCAACTCCTTCTGACCTTTTCTATACTTTTCTATTAACATTCTCAAAGCAAATAATGTGTCTGTGGTGCTCTTCCTCGGCATGAATTCATACTGCTGCTCACCTCTTCCCATAACTTCATGGTGTGACTGATCGATTTTATTCCCCTAAAGTTACTGCAGGTCTGCACATTTCCCTAATTCTTAAAGATTGGTACCAACACACTCCTTCTCCATTCTTCAGGCATCCCCTCACCTTCCAAAATCTTGTTAAACAATCTCATCCAGAACTTCTTCACCACCACTGAACCCTTGTCTGACCTCTTCCCTAAACCTCTTACTACACTCTAGCTACTCTGTCCCCTGTCAACTCCTTACAGTCTCCAATCTCATTCAGGTTGCATCTCCAACATAGAACATAGTCCACCTATGTGCACCTTTCTTCACTCTTATACGTCACCCTATGCTCCTCCTTCTTCTTAAAATAAGTATTACCACTGCCATTTCAATCCATTTAGCAAAATCTACCAAAATCAGCCCTTCCACAATCCACTCCTTAAGGCCATACCTACCCATCACCTCCTCATAACCTCTGTTCCCTTCACCTACATGCCCATTAAAGTCTGCCCCAATCAACAATTGTTCATTCCTGGGTATACCATCTACCACTTCATCTAATTCACTCCAGAATTTTTCCTTCTCCTCCATCTCACAACCCACTTGTGGAGCATGGGCACTGATGACATTTATTATCACCCCTTTAACTTCCAACTTCCAGCCTCAATCATCAGAAACTCTCTTCACCTCAACTTCACAATTACTAAACTCTTCTTTCAGAATCACCCCTACACCATTTCTCTTTCCATCCACACCATGAAATAACTCTCTTTCCACTTGGTCTCCTGAACACACAACATATCTATCTTTCTCCTCTACATCATATTAGCTACCTCTCTCCCTTTACCAATCATAGTACCAACATTTAAAGTACCAACCCTAAAATCCACTCTCCTCTCTCGCCAGCAGTAGCCTAATTTTCACCTGTACCCTGTTGGCTAAAAATACCTGTGGGGATCGTTGGTAACCTGGACCTCGACCGCTCCGATATGAATTTCTGATTCGTGATCCGCATATTTGTTTTGGCATGTTTTAAGCTGGATGCCCTTTCTATTTATCCGGGCTTGGGACCCTAATGGCTGGGTTACCATGAACAAATAAAAGTATTAACTTTTTTGGACATTTTTTCTTCAGAATTATTTTATTAACTTTTTTTTTTTAACAATCATGAGACAGTTAATAAAACTAATCTCTCTCTACAGGTTAGGGTTAACCCTTGCATTTACCCTCTAAATCTTACCGCAATTCATTCTGTCCTTCTTTTAAAAAAAGAAATTCAGTGTAAAAACTATATAAAGTATACACACCTATAGCACTATTAAATTTTACAATACAATGTCTTTTATCCATTTCATAAATTTAAAACGTTTAGTTTCTGTGCCCATGTACTGTCTCATCTGTACAGAATTCAGCTTTGCCATAAGACATTCATGTCACACAATTAGATTTTAAAATGGCTATCAACATAAATCTAATATTAGCTTATTGAATTTATCAATACCTATTCCAGTAACACACTGGGTGTGAGGTGGGAATACAGACAGTAACCTGAGCTCAAGATTGTATTCAAGAAACTCTTTCAGCTCCTGATATGTCAAGTAAACATGAGTAGTTTGCATAATTTAAACAGACCAATCAGAAAATGAAATGCTCAACCAGACACTAAATACAAGCAACTTTCCCACGTATAAATATTGATATAATTAATATCTTTAGATTTTAGTTGTTGACCAGTTCTGACTAAAAATATTATGTCTATGGGGTTTTTAAAAGAAAATATTAAATCATTCATGATTACACAGTTTATGCACTGTTCCAATTCAATTCTGACTTTAAATGATAATAAATTCTGTAGAGTGTATTTGTGCTTCACTGTAAACTCCTAGCTCTTCAGTAGAAGAAAAGGATTGTACATATCACAGCAACCTGTAACTACAATATACCATACATTATTAAATTTCATTTATTTATGTTAGTATAGTCCTATGAACAATCAACATTGTCTCAAAGCAGCTTTACAAAGATTATAAAATTGAGAAATTATAAACAGGGATTATAAGCAATGGGTATAAAGTTGTCTTAAAAATTGCATAATTTTATTGCCGAAAAGTTTATAATTGCTATAATTTTATATAGAATTATATGTTTTTTTTTCCTAATAAGCGAACCAGTAGTGACTGTGGCAAGGAAAAATTGAGGAACTTTGAGAGGAACCAGATTTAAAAGAGAATTTATTGTAAAACCATCCCCAGCTATACAGAGTGGTCTCCAATTGAAGACATTTCCATTCAAAGGTAGGGTGTCGGGACGAATCGGGCAGATCTAAAAAGCAGAAAAGGACTGGATCATTGGTTGTTGATACCTCAGGAGCAAGAGAAAAGGAGGCAAGAGAAAGGATAGTTATACAGTATATAACGAATTATTCAAACCCTACATTCTGCACTACAATGCAACCTGCATCAGTGGTCACAAAGAGCCCAAAAATAATTTCAAACTTTTGATAACTGACAGAAAAGCATGAGGTTTCATGCTATCCAGTGTTCTCATTACTTCACATTAGTGCTGTTTTGTGTTTTGTGAACCACAGACACTAACAGCAACTCTGGTCCTTGGGCTCAATCTGAAATTTCCAAAATGTGCTACAACCTGTTCCTTGTCTCCCACGGTGCACTGTAGCCACCATGAGCCTTCGCAGCATGTGTTCATGTCATCAGACATAATGCGCATGAAAACAAAGGAGTTTACATTAAGTAATGAACTGAAGTATTTACTGTAAGCAAAGTTGTTCTTAGAGACGTGTTCCTCTGAGCTCAATGCTGGGTTTCTGGAGCACTACAGTCCAGATCATATCCTTATGAAAACTATCTTAGCAAATATTTAAACTTTTAAACTGTGAAAAACGGAAACTTCAATAAAATGTTCGACCACCACAAATTTCTCTTTGTCCTCTTTCCCTTTTGCCCTCTTTCACTCCCTAAGGAAAGAACTAAATCTTTATCAGGCATCTGAAGCCAAAGGAAATGTTTATGTTCCTGTTCCTGTGCTCAGATGCTCTTTGAGTCTGGGTTGTTTGTGTGAGACTGTGTGTGTGCATGCAGTGGTCCTTTTACTGGATCAGGCAGTTTTCGAACATCCTGTAGACTCATGCTGTGTGTATGAATTTGAAAGAAAAGTTTTCAATACTCTTTGATATCTCAGCCACATGATTAAAGCTTAATACAATATGCTCACCATTTACAGTCAGCAGCACCAGGGATCCGTTTCATGTGAACAGCCCTGTATACTTACTGTATGTAACCTCGCTGTTCTAACTGAGTGGTCATGAAGGCTATCAAGTGTGTGTACCGTTGTGTGTTTTTGTCTACGTACGTCCACTCTCCAGTTTAACTCCTCAAGTTCCAATAACCTCTAACAGTTTTATTTAACGTGGTAAAATTACAGTATAATGTGATTTATAATAAGTAAATAATAAGCAAGCAAACATATAGGATTAGAAAAAAACTGTTTTAAGCTCGTTATTCGTGCATAAATGTATCTATTTCATATAAATGAGTGACAAACAATTCATGTTTAAATTAATCTGAAACAAGTGAGAACAAGGAAATAGAGCCCAATAACAAAGCGACTGTGTGTGTGTGTGTGTGTGTGTGTGTGTGTGTGTGTGTGTGTGTGTGTGTGTGTGTGTCTGTGTGTGTGTGTTTATTGTAATAATCATAATTGTTGAATGATTGGAATATTTAGTGCACTGAGAAAGTGCTATTTTGCCATTGTTTTGTTTGTGTTTTATGAAGTTTAATAGTTTTAAGTCAATTGTAATGTGAATGTGCTTGATAATTTATGGCCGATCGTTTTTTATCAATGTACACAGGAAGGAAGGAAGAAAGAAAGGAAGGGAGAAAGGAAAGAAAGAAAGAAAGAAAGAAAGAAAGAAAGAAAGAAAGAAAGAAAGAAAGAAAGAAATACTCGTCAAAAGCATTTATGCATTATTTAAATTTAACTGACTAGTGAATACATTGTTATTTCAAAAGTATGTGGACACCTGGCCATCACACACAATTGTTGAACATCCCATTTTAATCCATTAAGCTGTAAAGGCTTTTCACTGGATTTTGGCATGCGCTTCAACCTATATGGTAACAATTTACCATAAAGTGTATGAGAATTTGACAGACAGACAGACAGACAGACAGACAGACAGACAGGATTATGGCAGCACAGATTGTAAAATATACTCAATTTAATTTCTATAGATACTAAAGAATAAATATATAGATATACAGGATATAAGCTATAAAGAAGAAACAGATACAGGTACAGTGAGGGTGTGATTTGGTAGTGCTGTAAAGTGTTTATGTAAACATTGCTTATACACCAGCAGACCTGAGATTAATTAAAGTGACAGTGCAAACATGATCAAATTTAGTATCGTAAACAGTGTAAGAGCAGAAGAAGAAAGGGCATTAAAGTGACAGTGGTTGTGAACAGTGGATTTTGGTCAAGAACAGAGTGAGTTTCTATCTATCTAATTTATACAACTAAACAGTTGGCCTATTCAGGGCCTTGCTCAAGGACCCAGCAGTGGGAGTTTGCTGGTGCTTGAGATTTAAAAGTTTGCCTTTGCGAACGGCTGAATGTTAATGTCCAACAGGCACAATTCAAAATCTAGTAGAAATCTTTTCGAATTTATCATAACAGCAATAAAAAACCACTCAAAAAAACTATAATGTTTGGCAATGCTTTTCTTTTTTTCTAAAGGTTCTGGTTCTTCCTTGTCGGCTGTAATTTAGTGTCATCCCTTTTATTCCTGTACATTCTATTACACTGTATAATAGTGAGCATACAGTATGTTGTTTTATGAGAATAAGGTCTAGCATTGTAAATGACCATATATCGTATTGTAACCCATTTCTGACACAATCATGTACATTCTTTCAAAATGAAATGCAGGCCATTTGACCTGTACTCATCTCTGGGATTTTGTCAAAGATCTACACCATTTACCCTGCAGTGAAATATGCAAAGAGAAGCGTACCGCATACGTGGGCTTGTCTGTTTAGATGCATATTATTTAAAAATACTAGACTATAGAGATACATAGTCTTCTTGATTACTACACCATCTATCATAGTCAAAACAATGCATAGATACCGCTTACCAGGAAGTGAGATTATGGCAGTGAGAATAAGGTTTCGAGGACAGACAATTGGGTGCTCAAGGCTGGGTTTCAGAGATAATGTTAGTTTAATGGTGATAAGAGTGTATGGGTGTCTCTGTTTCACAGTGTAAAAACAAATCCCTAGTTAATTTTCACTAAATCACCGATTCACAGTGACACTCGTGTGAATTTACTCCCATACACAAAAGGCAGAAAACACAAGAATGCAGATGTGTAGTTTAAAACTGCTGATCCAGACTGACTAGGAATTTGTTTTACTATACAATATCTAATGAACTAATGTGGTTTTGAAATAATACACATTTTTTATGCTTTCAAGTCAGAAGTCTGTCAATGTTGACATTGTGTTGAACAAAGCAAAAATAGAGATATTTGCACACCAAAAAACTAAGAAATCAAAGACTAAATTATATAGCCGATTAATCATTTTTTTAATTTGCCAAGAAAACTATTCACTACACTGCTGTGTGGAAATTAGTTTCACTTCTTTTTTACTTTTTTGACTTTTGACTATTCCTAGTCCAGTTTATCCAGCAAATCCCTGTAAGTAAGGAATAAATCATGACAGTGCAAGCAGCTATAAAAAAAATAATTTACCAGTGATTTTTTTAGTAAGTGCTTACAGCTATATCACATTTGAACAATAACTCCCCTCACCATAGAGAGGACAGGTTTTGGAGGGATTAAGTAACAGTAACAGTAACAGTACAGTAACAGTATAAGTTGATTACATTATTAAATTTATCACTTTATACACATATATATGTATTAGTGGCAAGCCGTACATTTGGTACCTGGGCCTTCAGTGGGGACTTACTCGACTTAATCCACCACTTAATACCACCACTATCACATCGCAATTATAGAAACCATCAATACTATACAAAAACGCAATATAACAACGCATGGCATTACACAGAGAGAGAGAGAGAGAGAGAGAGAGAGAGAGAGAGAAAGAGAGAGAGAGAGAGGTGCATTTCACATATGGAGGGTAAATTCCATTTTACTAAAGCAAGAAACCCATTTAAGACAACTCCAACCCTCTACACTACAACCGCAGCTGTGCCACCTACATACTCTGGAGCAGTCCAGAATCAATATTTGTCTAATAACATGACAAAACATTTAAATACATTTAAATACAATACAACCTACTCACCAGAGATGCAGACTCAGACAGTGGTACCGCTCGTAGGCACTGAACTGGAAGTGGCAAACAAACCCTTTCCCGGGCTGAGACAAGCTAGCTGGTTTAGGGGTTGGCCAGCTTTTCTTTTTCTCTTGTCTAGCTTTTCTTAAAATTGTTTAAGTATGTCCGAGACATGTATATTTACAGTACAAAAATACACTATTGTGTTACCTCACGTCCAGTCACAGTGGTCTCTTTCCTTCCAAATTCTACATGACATTTAAAGCAAAGACAAGCTCATCTTTCTTAGGTTTTCTGCTCATGCTGAACCACAGGGCAGTGAAAAATGCTCAGAACACACTCTTAGCAAACACACTTTCAACAGAGTTGACAGATACCCATGATTGGCTATTGTCAAACTCCCAATGACAGGGTGACAATGTGTCTTTTGCATCAACTTAAGTATTTTGATGATACCACTGAATCCATTACACTACAATAATAACCAATTTAGAAACCGAGTTATTTTTTCAAATACACTGGTCGTCTTTTATTTATCAGTAATAATCTAGTAATAATTGGTAATATTCTATGTAAAGGTCAGTGATAAAGCCATAAGTGATAATAATTAATTATTTACAAATTATTTATAATTACAATTGATAATAATGTATTTATTGTTGTTATCAGGCTCTTTAGCAGAGACGCCCGAACTAGGGCCTGGGACCATAGTTGGCCGGGGTGCCCTTTAATTGGCCCCCATCATGCCTTATATGAGTAGAAAAATGAAAAAAAAAAAAAAACAGATAACAAAATTTGGACAAAAATATTAATTTCTAATTTAACATAAACATAATTAATTCAACATATTTTTTTGCTTTATTTTGAAGCTTCCATAAATTTTTTTATTCAAATTACACATAATTGAATTTTACTTTTATTTTAGGTACATGCATACTTCAAGGTTGCAGGTATTACATGCTTTGTCACTCAATGAACAGTTAATTATGGGGAGATCGAGGCACACAGACAAGTGGAAATCTGTGCTTTTGAAAGAATACTGTACAACATTTGTCATCATCATAAAACAAATTATTGTTCAGCTTTTTCAAAGTGAGTGGTTACTGAAATGCAACATTTAGGCCCTCAATCAAATTAGATTTTTGGCCCTTTATAGAAAAACAGATATACACAACACATTACGTGACTTGTTTTGAGAGGTGTTACTGCTAGAAATACCCAACCCGTATTTACTGTATCATGCACATTCTGTGAGAGGAAATTCTTTACACACAATCAAGACTGGTCAAGGTTATTGTGTGGAGGGAGTAAGCATGCAGTGTGAGCAAACTAGAGCCTGTGATGACCTTTAATTTGCACCACAATGCATTATATGGGTAGAAAAATTGGGAAAATTTTAAGAAAAAGCCATTGACACAAATCAGTTATAAATCGAAATGAATCATTGGAAAAATAAATGAATTCGATTTTACATGCATACTTCAAGGTGCAGGTACTGCATGTTTTGTGACTGATTATAGAGAGGTTGATGCAGTAGCAAAAAGACAAGAGGAAAGCTGTGTTTTTTGATAGAATACAATATTTGTTCTTGTCATGCAACATTTAGGGCCCCAATCAAGTTTCTTTTTATCCCCCCTTTATAGAAAACTACGGCACTTCTGATCTATGCATTTCAGTTGTTGCCAAATGCATGCAGCTTTTCCACCTCATTTAACTTGACACACACAGATATACACAACACACCACGTGACCTGTTTTAAGAGTGTTTACTGCTAGAAATATCCTACCTGTATTTATCATGCACACTCTGTGAAAAAATTATGATCAAGACTGCTTAGGGTTATTGTGAGGAAGGAGTGCGCGTGCAGTGTGATGCACCCTGGAGTCATCCTCAAAACTTACGTGTGAAACTTGGCAGCCTGAAGCACTCACTGTACCTCACCGTGAAACGGCAGGAGGAGCGCACGAGGCACGGGACGTCTATTGCTTTTTTCCCTTCTCATTCAAACAACGGACAGGGCGGAGCTAGAGGAGAGAGAGAGGGAGCGAGAGAGAGAGAGAGAGAGAGAGAGAGAGAGAGAGAGCAAGTCAGCGCGAGCTTGACTGTAGACAGAGTTGTCGCTGATGCGCGCGCCACCACGCCGCAAGAACCAAGACTTTGCGCTCGGAGGGGACGGCGGATCGGCGGAACTGCAGCGCGCGTGAACGCGGACTCGTGTGTAATCTCTGAAACAAAGAAGTGTCCTCTCCTCGCCGGAGACAGAGAGAAAGAGGGACTCCAGTCTTGACTTAAAAGAGAGAGAGAGACAGAGAGAGAAAGAGAGAGAGAGAGAGAGAGAGAGAGAGAGAGAGACTGCGATCTGGACTTGAGACAGAGAGAGAAAGAGAGAGAGAGAGAGAGCGAAAGAAAGAGACTGCGATCTGGAACCTAAGAGAGAGAGAGAGAGAGAGAGAGAGAGAGAGAGAGAGAGAGAGAGAGAGAGAGAGACTGGAACGGGAGTGTTTGAAATGGACAGCGGTTTGAACATCTGTAATTAGAGCACTGATCAAGACCGCGACTGCGTGAGGTTTATGAAGTCCTCTTGGGCTCTTGGCAGGATCAGGGATCATGGATAACTTTTTTACAGAGGTAAGCTTCCTGTGAAATATCATTCATATCATGTGCATCGTACAGAAGTTGTTGTGACACGCTGGGACAAGCGCTGGACGTCATATTTATTGCAAAAGAAGGAGAAATCCCGCATTCCTTCTTTTATTTCTTCCTTCTCTTCCTTCATCCTTTATTACATCCGCGTTGCGTTTATTTCTTCTAGACACTGCGCGCGCGCGTGTGCGTGTGTGTGTGTGTGTGCGTGTGTGTGTGTGTGTGAGCCGGTTGCCGGTTTGACCAGGGTTAAACAGTTTGGAGCGCTTCCCGGAGGAATTCTCTGGCATTTCCTTACCTTTTCTCCCGTTTCCTCTCTCCAGTCCAATAGCTATTATTAGGCTGCGCACTCCGTCTGAATCCAAAATCAACCCCATGCCTGGTGCACCAACCACCCGATTTTACTGCCCACAATGTGCCCAACGCTCTGCATCATCCTCAGGCCTGGTCATGTCACCCAGCAGCACATCATAGAAGCATTTGTTCATGACCTTGAGGTTGTATGGGGGGCTTGTAGTTCTAGGAATAGATTAGATGCACTAGTAGTTAGAAGAAAATACAAACATCAAATGATACTTAATTATTTTAGTATTTAATCAATTGTATCACTATGAATTGAAATGCATTGAAATTGTTCAATCTGCCAAAATCCGCATAGGATTTGATAGGTCACTCCAGCTTGGTTGGAGTCAGCAAGTCCATATGAAACAGTTTAAAATGACAAGATGAAGAACAGCAATATAAATAGTATATGTAGTTGGAAGCAGAGATGATCGGAGTCCAATCACTTCCCTTCAAGCAGCTCCTATAGTGCATAATTAGTGTAAGGTTAAATATAGATTTACTTCTTACTGACTTTCCTGTGTTAGATGTGGTGGGATACCCAAAACTATATACCATACATGTGCATGAAATTATGTGTTTAAGCAGAAAGAGATTTGACCTTTCTATTTTTTGTACCTCGCTTGTCTTTATAATTGGCCGCATTTGTGACACTGTCACAGTTTTGATCATCTCTCAGACAAATGTGGAAGAAAAGTATTTTTATATTTTATACTAAAATAGCTGAGAGTGCATAATTTGGCTCTCTGCTCAATATAATCTGTGTCTGATTGTAACTCTGGTATGAGTTTTGGTTCACATGTTAACACTATTTAGGTATTAGGTTTATTTTGACAGGCCAGAAACAACATTAGATAATAAAATGTACAAAAAATGCAAATCGGTCGATGTTATAGCTATAGATTTGTTATCTGCACTCTGTTTCAGTTAGATAGATTTAGAATGCTAGCTGGCTCTGTATAGATCGGAGAAGCCCAAACTAGGGCCAGATGACCTTTTAAAAATGGCATTTGGAAAACCTTAAGGACCAAAAACATAGGGAAAAATTAGGACCAGCTTTAGAGACTCATTAGAGGTCACTGAATAGCTAGACATAAACTCAATTGTACAATAAATTCGATTTTCTCATTGAACTACACCTTTAAAAATAAAACTGCGTTTAGATTTTTTTATCAATTTTTTCGATCGATTTTTACCGTGTAATGTTAAATGTTTAAAATGAACCGTGATAACTTTAGAAACTCAGTGTTTAAAACAGTGCAACATTTGTTTTTCGGCCCACGGCCCTCAGTCACGTTTGATTTTATGGCCCAATCTTTGGGAAAGTCCCTATATTCATCCTCTGCTATGTGAAATTACAGCATGCCATATCTTTTCCCTTCTGTTTTAAATAGCTAGCTAAAGTTAGGCGAACAGCTCATCCTACAGGACACATGCTGTTCTGTACAGTAAGAGCAAACCGACTCATAATACCCACAAAAGATATTGGATTTTTTTTTTAAGACTTTTCCCAGTCATTCCATGGTAAGGAATTAGAGGAGTTAGAGTCAAACTAATAAAGTGATTATATTTTTTTGCTCATAACATTATGATGTATTCATTAAGAGGTAGTTCGCTTTTTCAGAGAATGCAACTAATTTCTATCTTCTTAATATTGTCATAATGCTGTATCATTTCTTCTTCAAGCTAGTGCTAGTGTATTAAATGTGCTGTTTGGATGTAGCCTGATATTCCACTATTAGTGAAGTAAATATGGCTGACTAACTGTTTACACTCTCTCTACAGTAAAGTGTGTATGATGAGTCAATAAAAGGGTGCGGTGTAGTGATGTCAACACCTGGAGAGTTCCTCTGAGTCACCTGTGAGCTGTTTATTACGCAGATGGTGGCTTTTTTTTTTTTTTTTTTTTTACCTGCCGGGTTTGACGAAACCATGACGTGTTAGAAAATGTTTCCCAATCTCTTCAGGTACCATGTGGTCATGACTAGTGTATCTCTCTCTTATCTGGACTTGGAATATCAAAAAAAGATCAAATTAAAAGCCCAATTTTTGGCGAGTGAAATGACTCCTGTGCAGCCAGGCTTCACTTCCTAGTGTCAAATATCATCAGGCTGCTGCCTATCTGCTCAACACAAAAGAGCCTTTAGAGTCTTTAAGTGAAAGGGCAAAGGCACGCGGAAGCCGGTTACTCATAGGCATGCGCATTTATACGATGAGAATTGTTTGGAGTAGCGGTTTTTAAAGTGCTGTACAGAAACCCCCCAGGGCTCTTAAAAAAAGCAAATAAATTGTACCTTTCTGTGTTCGAACACTTGTCAGTGAGATCGTCACTGATGGATATGTGTTTCTGATACACTCCTTCCTCCTAGAAAAGTGAATGAAGTGTGCTTTTGCAACTTTAAACTTTTGCAAAAAAAACAAAAACAAAGAAAGCATATTTGTGTAGCTTGGACCTGTACATTTACATAATTTGAGTTTAATTTCTAATTAGCTGCTCAGTTTGGTAATGTAGAGGTCAAATTCGAAGTATAAAAGTGATTGTACATTTTATTTTATAACTGGCATGGGGTAGGTAATGAAGATTTCTTAAATTAAAACGTTGGTGAATAGTGAGTATTTGATAGTTTAGCTATAGATTATAGATTATAGCTATAGGCTATAGATTCTAGCCAACTTAAAAGCCACTAGGGTATGTTTTTTATTAGCGTTTTTTTAAATATTTTTTATTTAAGGTAATCCTTAATTGCATGTAAAAAGAGTGTGAGGCAGTAGAAATTACGATGGGAGCAAGTGTATTACTTTGGAAGTCACTGAATTCTGCAACAATAAGATCACTTGTAATAAATGTAGACTGCTGATTACTTTCTCTTCCTGCTTCTGGCTGAACGCCTCCTAAACGGTTTAATAAATAATTATTTAAAGTCAAGACAAAGTCCACACCCAGCAGGTGTGCTCGCCTGGAGATCTACTGGTCTAGCTCTGTTTGTACTTGTGCAGCCGCCTGTAAGCACCTGCATTTTTTAAAAATTCGCCCCGTGTGTGTGTGTGTGCGTGTGTGGTTCTAATCGAGCTGATTTAGCACACTCACTAAGGTCAATGTGTTTCTCCGGCAGTTAAGGTTTGATTCCTGTTTTCCTGTAACTGCCATGGCACAGTAACATACAGGAGGCCAAAAGTATGCAAGATTAATTTGACTAACAGCTACGATGGAGTGATATTAAAAAAAGTATTGAAAACATAGGTCTTGTGCGAATGCAAATTAGATTTTATGTTTTAAGATCATTGAATTTATTGTTTGCTAAAAAAAAGTGTAGGCTTGTGGTAATTGAAACTACCACACTTGCTTTGTACGTGTGTGTTCTTTTACGAACATTTGTGCAGTGTATAAATTGGTGTTCAAATCAAGTGGTTGTTTTTGTTGACAAAAAACAGATGCAAAAAAACACCAAAAAAGGAATTGTACACAAGTGCTAAATAATCCTTGAATCAGTAAGTGTGCATTCATTCTATGTAACATCTGTAACAGCAGCTCTGGCAGTTATAATAATACTAATAGTAATAATAATAAATTAGTATTTCAAACATTTTCAAGTAATTTATTAGAAACTCCAAACTTTGGAGCCACTCGCTTGGATCTCATCTCAGAGGATCAGCTTCTAAAAGTGGTTTATAAAAGTTTCCTGAAACAGGAATAATGTTCACTTTGTGAATTCTTCGATTATTCAACTCAGTCATGATCCAATGACTGTATACAGTGTAGTCGTTGTGACACAAGCAAAAAACGGAAATTACCTGTCATGTTAAATGCAACCATAAATATAAAAAAATCATGGTCTGTTTTAATTAATAAATTATTGGTTTACTGTGGAATAAGTTGAATAGCAGACTTTTGGTCTGTTTTGTTAGATTTAATCTATAATCAGAAATAATCTACCTTAAGTTTTCTTGTATAAAGCATAATGAAGTGGTAAGAAAGGTGTATCATGTGGGAACAAAGGTACACAAGTCTACAAAATGATCCAACAACGATAGTAATACAAGTCTAATGTGTGTGAGAGCATATGTCTAATCCTGTAGCTCAGTAGACAGATAATGAGTGTCACTGTGTCAGTGTGTCGCTTAGACTGCGTGTGTGTGCGTGCGTGCGTGTGTTAATGCATGCGTGTGTGAGTTCTGCTCGTGTGCACGACTCACTAAGAGCTCAGAGAGTAAATTTGGTCAGTGAACATCATGTGGAGTTGCCTGGATGTTGTAACAGGCGAAGTTGTAGCACTGTAAAACATGTGTCACGAGAGACTCTCAGTAAAGCTACAAGTCAGCGGAAAACAGAAACACGCTCATTCTTTTCCATCGTTTTTCTTCTCTCTCTCTCTCTCTCTCTCTCTCTCTCTCTCTCTCCCCATCTCTTTTTCGCTCCAGATCACCCACCCTTTCTCTCACTTCCTGTAGAGCTGCTGTTAACATTCCAAGAGTCTCTGAAACTGCTGTTTGGTCCTCACACACACACACACACACACACACACACACACACAGTAAAGGGTTTAGTTCCTATAATACCTGCTCTACCCCATACTCAGCCATGAAACATAATCCCCCTTGTTATCCTTCCATGCTTGGTGAGCAAAGTAAAACACACACACACACACACACACACACACACACACACACACACACACACACACACACACTTTAATCACATCTATGACCCAGGCTTATTTTCTCTGCTCTTTCTAATCATTTTAACTTCAGGAAACGTGCGTGCGCGCGCACACACACACACACACACACACACACACACACACACACACACACACGCACTCCAAATTACAAGTAAGAGCCCAGAAATGAATGAAGTTCATCATGTCCTAGCTGTGGTTGATTTTTATGAATTTAATTTGATTTCTATTAGTCATTCATGAATATGAATTTTAATAGTCATGGTTGTCACTTGGGAATATCTGAACCAAAGCTGATGCTGCTACACACCTTATCTAATTTGGATTCACCTAAATTGTGTAGTGTGACTTAAAGTGAGCCTCTGGAACAGCTTCAGTGATGGTACAGAGTTCTACAAGACTCAGGAAGAATAATTGAGGTGAATGAACTTTAATCCACTAAAAGATATATTTTGATGGTATATTTTGATTAGGTAGGGGTCTTAAGACATCAAAAGGCATAGCAAAGCATTTACATCAGGGTAGGGGGCCATCCTCAAAGATCCCACTCCAATCCAAGTGTTTCATCATAGGGTTTAAGCTAAACAGACAGAGGAACAGCTCAGACAAGTGGGGACACGTGAGAAACATCAACCATAGCAATACACTCTTCTTTACAGTATAACAGAGCCCTTTGTTTTTTTGTTTTTTTTTCGTGTTATTATAAAAAATTGACAATTTAACCGTTAGCCAAAGATTTCGGTGTGTATTAAAGCCTGTGTTATTTTGTTCATCACTAGCGCTAGCTAATGCAGGCTGATTAGCTAGTTTATGATGCAGGTTTTATGGGTAACATGTTAGCCTCAAATCTGTTACCTGATTGGCCCAAAATGGTGCCTTACACATAAAGTCCCTTAAATGACAAATAGGATTGTTTTGATAAGAAATCACAATTAGACATTTAAGAGGAGCTTATAAACCACAGAATTCAGTTCAATTTGATTGTTTTATTGTTGTATAGCACTTTTAAAGTTGTCACAAAGCAGCTTTACAAAAAGACATGGATTAAGAACCATCGAAGACTTCAAATGTTTAGTTGCACAAGGGGACTTTAAATGTAAATATGTGGTTTGCCTTTACTTTGTAAAAACAGCTTGTGCGCACAAACACAGGTCCATATACCATCAATAACTGGGTTGAAACAGATCTTTCAACAATGCTCTGTATCCCAGCTGACACCTGCTTTCTCTAACACACACACACACACACACACACACACACAAGCATACACACAAGCGTCTACCTCCACACATCAGACAATTGACTCCAAAAAGTAGGACAGTTAGCCACCATCCTAGTGAGTCTGTGTGTGTGTGTGTGTGTGTGTGTGTGTCTGTGTGTGTTTTGCAGTGGTGGCAGTAAGGAAGTAAATGTAATTTGTTACTGTACTTAAGTAGTTTTTTCGCATATCTTTATTCACTGAAGTATTTCCTTTTGGGGAGACT
>MU551532.1:396304-402306 GCA_024362625.1 Silurus asotus
TAAGAAACCTTTAAAATAGCAACTAGAAATCTTTGAAAGTGTGATACAATTACGCTTTTTGAGTCAAATTTGTGAAGTTACTTCCATCCGTTTGGTGTGTGTGTGTGTGTGTGTGTGTTTGTGTGTGTGTGTGTGTGTGTGTAGATGCCTTATTTGCTTTATTGTGTCTTATTATTACAGTGTATTAGTTACTGACTCAAACAAAGCACGGAATGAGAGAAGGGGTGGGTGTAAGTGTGCAGGGGTGTAGTGTGTGTAAGCATAGGTGAGTGTGCGATTGTGTGGGTGTACGTGTGTGTGCGGTGTGAATGTGTATTAACGTGTATGCATTATGCCTTATCTTGAGGTCTTATTATTACAGGTTATTAACTATTGACACAAATATTATGTTATTGATGCATTATTGAAAGGCGCTGCAGAATGACAGAAGGTGTGGATGTGCGACTCTGAGTGTGTGTGTGGGATGTAGGTGTGTGTGAAGTGTGTGTGGGGGTAGTTGGGTGGTTGTTTTGTTGTATGGATGTGTGTGTATGTGTTGTGTGTATATGTGTTAATTTATATGCCTGTCAATATCTTATTTTGAGTGTCTAATGGTTTAAAAAGTTTATTAAACATGAGCATTTCAATAAAGATCCAGATCTGTATTTTACTACATCATAACTGGCAGCATTCGGTTCCAAATGAGTCTCTGCAGGAGCAAAGCAACTAAACATGGAATAAATCAGTTTCTTCTACAAATGAAAGACTCATTCTGTACCCAGTGGTTGTGTAATTGTGTAACTAAAATATAAATAACATTAGATGCTTTAAGTATTAGAGTGTTTAAGACATAAACGTAGAGAATGTATAATTAAATAAAAGTCAATAACTTTCTATTTATTTATTCCCCACTACAGTTTTTTTTTTCTGGTCTGTTTCTAATAAAAACATTTAATGCTTAGCTCTAGTGCAGTACATACCTGTTCAGGCACATTTTTCACTCTCCTTGATCATAATGTTATGATAAGAAACCTAGGCAAATGATTAAACACATTTGTTTAATACAGATTGGGACACCTGGCATTTTTCAGCTATATGTGGTTCTTCCACAAACTGTTACCATGAAGTTGAAGGCCACAATTCTATAGGATGTCTTCAGATGTGGTAGCATTCAATTTTCCCTTCACTTGAACTAGGAAACCTGTTCCAGCATGAAAGATATTTGTGCGAAAAGCCACCTCCATGAAGATATGGTTTACATGGGTTGGAGTGAAAGATATTCAGTGGCCTGCTATAGAACTCTGACCTTAACCCTGAACACAATTGGGATTAATTGGAACGCTGACTTTACCCCAGGGCTCCTCACCTTACCTACATCAGAACCTGACTTCACTACCACTCTTGTGGCTGAATGAATGTTACAGGAATCTTCACAACTATATTCCAAAATCTGGTGGACTATCTTCCCAAAAGAGTGACAGCAAATTAGGACTACATACAGAATGGGATATAATTAGAAAGCTAGTTAGAAATAAAAAATGCTTTAGGTTTCCTGAT
The DNA here is from genome assembly GCA_024362625.1 of Silurus asotus. Taxonomy (NCBI): domain Eukaryota; kingdom Metazoa; phylum Chordata; class Actinopteri; order Siluriformes; family Siluridae; genus Silurus; species Silurus asotus. Next base: position 397,841 of record MU551532.1, read on the forward strand.
TGCATTTTTTTATTTGTTGAGAGATTAAACGAAGAGTTAAATGTACGGGATAGAGTTTGTGTCTCCCTTCCTAGTTCAGACAGCAGTAGCATGTGAAGCAGTATCACATGAAGCAGAAGCGTCTCATAGCCTGGAGACGACATTACTACTGACGTCCGTGTTTACTCAGTTCTAACGTTGCTACATCAACATGAGCGGCTGATGATTAGCTGATAATCAGGATCAGGTGTTTTACATTGGGGGTTACACAGCACTATCCAGATGTTTTGTGTAGATGAGAATTTAAACTATGCCATTTGAAACCTTCATCTTTAGACAGATGGTCATTTGAGAGTTATGAGACTCTGAACTAGCTTTAGGGATCTATATACAAACTATAATTAGAAAATTAGGGAAGCAGACTGCCAGTGATGGTGGCTTTTAGAAGAAATGACAGAACTAGCTGAAGGAGAAGCTGGTTTTCTAGTCACATTAACACATTTCAGCCGTTCAACTTGGATTGCCAGAAAGTTCTGTAGAATTTACAATAAAGACTTTCTTGCATAGTATTTAAAAACAGTGACATAATAGATTTGCTCATTTTGCAGAAAACATCGTTTCTGAAGTACCCCATTATGTCAATATGGTAATGCTAGAATCTGAATAAATGACCTTCTAATCTGTAACTCAAAGCCTTAACTACCAAGAAACCACAGCCCCAGTGGGTAAGGCTGCCAGTTACAAATCAGAAAGTTCAAATCCAGGCTACAATTTTTTATTTTATTTTACAGTGTGAAGGCTTTCGGGCTCTACTCCTCTTCCACGATTACAGTCATACTTCTATGTTACAGCCTACAGCTGTGATTGGACAGTGATTGTATTTCAGTGTAGCGAGACTTCTACGTGCCGAGGAACATGAAATGCAGTGGGACAAGAAATTACGTTCACTTCTAACATCAAGTCCCACTTACCTTACGTATACTGTGTAATCAAGAGAACAGTAGAGTACATGAGCCTCACTAGAAGCATTTTAAACTTCCTCACATTTTGTGCATGACAAATAGTCTTTTGTGCTTTTTTGTTTAAAAATACTCCTAACTGATTATGATTAAAGAGTCGTTTTATATTTCAATAAAGCTACTTACAGTATATAGAGTTATATCAATGAATAAATGAAATGCATTGGCATTTGTGTACATTTTTTAGTAAGTTGATTGATTTATGCTCTGACATGAAATCTTTTAAATCGCCTTGCAGCTACTTTCCATAGGATAGCATGTAACGTGTGAGGTGGTGGGGCTGTAAAAGCAGGGAAACATAGGCCCCATATTTTCACATTCCAAAGCTGTCTGGAACGAGACATCGCTTATCAGTAGCTGCAATCTTGTGGTGTCCATGTTAAACCCCAATAGAAATTAATATTATAGCTTTCTCGTTAGTTTGGAAAAGCACTTGTAATTATTTAGAATTTCTGAATACTAGCTTGTATTTTATATCAAACAGTTGGTAAAATAATCAAAGAGAATAATTAATTTATAAAATAAATAGGTAAATAAAAAAATTTATAACAATATCAACAACAATTATAATTAATTTAATTCAATAAATTTTTATTTGTATTGCGCTTTTAACAATGGACTAGGGCAGAAACCATTTCTTGAGTAACTCGAGTAAATCAAATACAAAAAAATCACAGTTTAGTCTCCACAACCACCTACCCGTCCACGTCTGACCCTGATCCCCCTAGCGGCCATGCACATGGGAAGCCTTAATAACTCGCTGGAGGTGAAGGGTTCCCCAGAGTACCTATCATTTGGGGACATGCTCAGTAAATCACGCTACTGGTGACCCGGGATGAGCGGGGAAGTCTCACGATTTGTCCAAGGCTGCTTTGTCTATGCTATTTCTAAGACTCCACAACACTAACCCACAGGGAAGCAGGTCCCCCTGCATATCCCTTAGCAGTCATGGTCACACCTGGTGGTTGATTTTATTAAAGATCCACCCAACTTGGACGGTAACACCTGCATCCTATTGGCTGTGCAAGCTGGTTCCCCTCCAGTGCCTGCTCACAGCCCTAGAGACTGCAGAGGTGCTGTTCCATTACATCTTTCGAAACTTTGGAAAGTCTGAGGAAATGGTGTCCGGCCAGGTACCCCAGCTTACATCCCATGTGTGGAAGGCGTTTTTTGAGCTCCTAGTTTGCTCCTAGTGTGTGCTGGGCTTCCAGCCAACATTGTTGCAGTCGCCATAGATCCTCCTCCCACGGAGAAGCTGGACCAGCTGTCGGTGTACTCCGTCTGAATTCAGGACGTAGGGGTACCACCCTGGAATACATCACGGACCTGAGGAACACTCTTTGGTCGCCAGGTGGGACGTGTAAGACTAAGCACTCCTGGAGGAGTTTCAACCCAACCACCCCAACCGCCTTGCACCTCGGGACTACAGGCGCCCCAGGCCCCGAGTTACGGTGTCGAAAGCCGCCCCTGGAGGAGGGGGTAATGTCAGGGAACCACCAGCAATGCCTCCCCCTGCACTCGGCACACTCGCAGCGCCTCACCTTCATACTTATCACCTTCACTTGTCTCCAATCTACGCTCTCCTTTATAAGGTTCTCACTCACTCACCGTCCGATTTACAGTTTATACTAGTGATCGTCCCTGGACTTCCCCTGTTTCGGATTATACACGTTTTCCCGGTTTGTGCTTTTACCTAAGCTTCTGTTTGTGTACAAGGCAAATAAAACTCGAAAGTTTTTTTTCTGCACAGTAAAAATATAACATGCCATACAACCAAAATGCCTCCTGGTCAATCAAAGCAAAATTTATTTAATTCCTGTATTGAATACAAATGAGTTTGACATGGTGGTTTTCTAAAAGTTCTTAGACAGCATAAATAAACAGAGAAAAGCTATATGTTGACCCCCATCATGAAATCCAGGTTGTATAAATATACAAACTGCAAATACCCCACATGCACTGACCTCTCCCTGGGTGATGTTTCATATCCTCTCCTTCACATGGCCTGCATGTGCGTTTCATACACATTGATTGATATAGTTTTCCGACACAGTAACTCTTGTCTGTTTTGTGTTTAACACTGGCTACAATGTTTTTTTTATTTTGAGCTTGGCATGACTTTAAATCAACTTTTTCCCTCAAATTGCTGCATTAATATTTTATTACACGATTATTTTTTAATGTTCATAATTTGAGTTAATACACTGTTGTATCTGATGTGTTTGTGAGGGTTTTTAAATGTGCACAGTCCTTGCATGAAAATAAGTCAACTGAGAAACTGTTTTGTTGAAATGAAGTAAGGTAAGAAAATGGCATGAGGCTGAAATGATTTCCAAATTTAACATTTATTGTAAGTAAAAAAGAGAAAAAAAGAGATTCTTTTTCCACCCTTTCCTACTCTACTATTGACACTAGTGTGCTATGTGAGGAAGGTTTTGAACATACACATTGTCAGGCTTTGTTGTTTGGGATTCAGTGAGGATGGCCAGGGGCACAGCTGTCGTATAGCAGAGCAGGCTAATCGTTTGGTGCAGCTGTGTGTATGTGTGTGAGTGTCTGTGTGTGTGTGTGTGTGTGTGTGTGTGTGTGTGTGTGTGTGTGTGTGTGTAGCAAGCAGTACAACACAGTAGATTGTCTGTGTGAAAAAGAGGAAACATGGAGACAAACGAATTGAAAAAGACACAAAGACTCATTGCTATAGTTGCTTTTTTAAATTAGCACATTTTCAGCTGGGAAAATGCTCCAGTTTTTTACACACATTTTTAATCTAGTCATTACGATTCTGTGTTTCTAGTAATGTATAAGCACCCAAGCCAGCCTTAGAATAAGAGAGCTAATCGGTTAAATGAGAAGCAGTGGGTCCCGGATGTAGCATGAGCATTTCTTTAACTCTTTAACTGTGTAAAGTGGTCTTGGCATTGTGTGTGTGTGTGTGTGTGTGTGTGTGTGTGTGTGTGTGTGTGTGTGTGTGTGTGTGTGTGTGTGTGTGTGTGTGTGTGTGTGTGTGTGTGAGTAAGAGAGAGAGAGAAAGAGAGAGAGAGAGAGAGAGAGAGAGAGACATGGCATCTTTGTGATGAAAATGAGGTTAAAGTTCATTGCGCTGTCTTGGGCAGTTGGATTCAGAACCATTCATGCCTGTCCAAATCACTGTGTTTATCCTATCAGTAAATAGATTGATGGTAAAGGTGTGTGTGTGTGTGTGTGTGTGTGTGTGTGTGTGTGTGTGTGTGTGTGTGTGTGTGTCTGGCCCTGTTTTATATCCGGTGGTTTTAACCTTGTGGATCCCCCACAAAGAAAACTTTTTTCTCTCAGCTTTAATTTAAATGAGTTCAATATATTAAATAATAATAGAGATATATTTTAGGTATGGCTTAGCATTAATTAGTTACAACAGGTGTAAGACATGGGTGTGGGTGTGCATGCCTTATTTGAACACATTAAAGAAAATATATGTATATATATATATAT
>MU551532.1:402952-405452 GCA_024362625.1 Silurus asotus
TGTGTGTGTGTGTGTGTGTGTGTGTGTGTGTGTGTGTGTGCTTTTCAGGGTTCTCGTGTGTGGCTCTGGGAGGAGGATCAGTATTGGGCCAGCACTGTGAACTCCTGCTCAGGTGGCATTGTAGTTTTCCGCACAGACTATGGACAGGTAAAGCCATTTGTGTGTTCCGGGTTTTGTGTGTGTTGTTTGTATAAGCAGGTAATTATTCAGAAAACAGTAGCTTAACATCTGCTCTATAGACTCCAGAGAGGACACTCACCTGACAGTTGGGATGGTTTCATTTAACACACACACACACACACACCCACACACACACACACACACACACACACCTACACGCACACTAGGGGATAAAATGGTATTTAATATCAAGAGAAACTCATACACAATCTTATTGTACATGTGGGTACAAGTATAACATCTGGTAAGTGTTTATTCAATAAATCTGCACGCAATATGAAGCCACATTCGTAGCGACAGCAGCAAGTGACAAAGCCACAGCAGGCCATTTGTATTGAGATTTGCTTGAGTTTTAATTCATGCAAATGAATTATAATGTGGTAAAATAGCAAATCCTGGTGATAGGCTTAAAACGATTTCTGACCTCATAAATCTTGTGGTACATGTGTTATTTGTACTATAACTTTTTATGAGTATACAGATATAATGAAGCAAAATAAAGCTGGAAAAGAAGCAGCAAAGACGTTGGTGTCCATGGAGAGTCTATAAGCTTGAACTGCTAATTTGTTAACAGTGCTAAGACAAAGCCAGGCACATATGCATTTACATCCAACAGCTCATTCGCACTCTGATTAGTTTGTGATTTAACCCTCCTAAGTTTGCATATCAGTTGCATCAATAATGTCCGTAGGTCAGTTGTAAACCTGTCGCCTAAAACCAGCTTTAAATATACACTACATGAACATAAGTACTGGAACACCTGAGATTTCCAGCCATATGTGGTTCTTCCTCAAACTGTTACCACAAAGTTTGAATATACGGTGTGTTTGAGTGAGGTAGCATTGCTTTTTTTTTTCATTTACTTGAACAAGGAGAACCAATGGGCAGCTTGACAATGCTCCTGTGCACCAACCATGCTCTTTTCGGATTGGAAGATCTTAAATGGTCTGCTATAGAGCGCCGATCTCAAACCCATTGAACACATTTTGTGACTGCACACCAATTTTCCTCACCCCACATCAATAATTTTTCCAGCAAAAATGTCTACAAGCACACTAAAATGTAGTGGAGCATCTTCTCTAACAGCAAATTAAGGGTGATACGAATTTTATGATCAGGTGTCCACAAACGTCTGTCTATATTTTGTAATTTTTATTTGATCCTAATCACAATTCATACATTTCATGGCCGTCAACTGCTATTATGGATTCTGGAACGTTATATTTATTTCTAATATATTTAGCATGTCAATATTAACCATTCAATATTTAGGGATATAAATACACTATGTGGACAAAGTTTGTGAACCCCGGACCATCACACCCATATGTGATCACTGATCATCCTATTCCAGATTTAGTTTTTTTTACTGTTGTAATAAGATCCACTCATCTGGAAGTCTTTCCACTAAATTCTTCGGATTTGGGATTGGAATTTGTGTTTATTTAGTTATAAAAATATAAAAAATTAGTAAGATCAGGTGTATTTAATGTTCCAGGTAACTCTAAAACTGTTTGGAGCTCTTACAGGCCACCCAAGTTCTACCATTTCATCCTTGGATGTTCCTGGAGCCTGATTGGTGTTCTTGATTGTGCAGGAACAGATCTGGGACACTCATTTCAATAAAGAAAAATTGTAATGCTGCTACATGCAAAGACACTCTATACAACCTTATGCTTTGTGAAAAAGCCACATTTAATTTTACAACTGTTGGGACATTTTGTGACATGAATATACCCCTTTCAGCATTTTGCTGCATATCAGTTTCGTAATCAGAGAATAATTCCTCACGCCTCAAACGGATTTCATCATTGTCGTATGTTTCAGGATGCCTTTTCCTCCAATTCATTATTAGCAGTGCATTTTGTAAATCTTGGCCATCTTTCTGCACAATGATATCATGAGTGAAATAGACCACAAACTCTTACTAGTCCGGTGGCAGCTGATTAAAATCTGCAGAGAGGAATCTTTTTTTGGCACTGTCCTACACAGGAACCTTCTATCAGTTTCACTCTTTGCCTGCCAGGTCTGGGTCACGCTTTTCTGCCAGAAATATTGACTTCCTGTGGAGAGGATGTCTGTCCGCATGTATGTCCGCGCGTGTGTGTGTGTGTGTGTGTGTGTGTGTGTGTGTGTGTGTGTGTGTGTGTGTGTGTGTGTGAGACACATTCAGGTATTCTATTTCAGTCCTAATCTCACCATGTTAATTGCAATAGGTTAGTTTTGGATGCAATGTATAAAGGTGTAATGGATTAAATGGATTGGATCAGATGGAAACCATTCAGAAAATTATCCAGCTAGCCACTACGGTGAGATCACA
>MU551532.1:410452-487311 GCA_024362625.1 Silurus asotus
TAGAGCTCTGATTCCATTCCTACTGAGATGAATGTGAATGTACCTGCCTTTCATAACCCCCTTGTGACTGATGAACATATATCCATAAGCACACTCCGAAATCTGGTGAAACATCTTACCAGAAGAGTGGGGGGAATTATAAGAGCGTGACAGGTGACCCAATACTTTTGGCAATGCAGTGTATGTCCAAATAAAAAATGTTCGGTAGGTTTGCCGTATTACATAGGGATTTTTTTTATTGTTATCTCCATTAAATATTAGTTTTTAACTTGAATTTTGTTGGTTGCAATTTCACAATACACGGTGGGTTGAATGTTTTTAAATTGTGAAGCGGATTTCTTTTTAACACATGGACAATGAAACCTGACAGCTACACACGTCAAGTTAAAAAAATTTAATATGACTAACAAAAGACAAGAGAGGACAGGCAAGAGACACAGAATAAAGTGTAAAATAGTGGTTACAAGACAATGTTGCTTTAGGTGCGAAAAGTCACATGACGTGAAAAGTGATGGAGTGGCTTGTAGAAAACATAGTCCCGTAGGATATATCTGATAATTAGATATTGTATATGTGCCACATTCATGGGTAACATTTCTATACAGTATGCTTGTAATGTTGCAGTACTGTATACGCTATAGATTATACAGATACTTATAAATTGATAGTAATTACACCACTAAATATCAGATAAATCCAATCGAAAAGCAGATACAAGGATTTTTTGAAGAATAAATCTTAGGTAGACAGAGGTTTTGTTTGGGTAGCCTGTGCACTGTATGATGCAGTGAGCTCCCAAATGATTTTACCAGCTGGGACTAAAACCTGTTGATGCGTGTAATGTTGCTGCTCACAGAGTCGGAGCTTTATTGTGATCAAACCAGAGCAGCTTTCAGGCTGCCTATCAAATCCCAGAGTGGTTTTCTGTTTATGATTGTGCAAATATGGTGAAACGTTTTCATGAAAGAAAGTCTGACTGTTAAAAGGTTCAGTCAAATCGTGTGGGATTAGGGCAGGAGAACTGTAGACTAGCATGACCAGGTCCTCAGAGAACAAATCTTAGGTAATTTATGGGACCAGGATAAATGTTTTTCCACATGCTGCAAGGCATGATTTATATTTTGATTTGTACAAACAGATAGCCTTTAAAGCGGTCTAATCCTACTTTAAATAATATGTAGTAAAATTATCTATATCGCCAAAAGTATTGGGACACCTGGCTTTTCCAGCCATACGTGACTTTTCCCCAAACTGTTAGTCTGGTTGCAGTAGTATTCTATTTTCCCCTCACTTGAAGTAGGAGACCCAAACCTGTTTTAGCATGAAAATTACCCTGTGCACAATACCAGCTCTATCAAACTATGGGCTACATGGGTTGGAGTGGAAGATCTTGACTAGCCCGCTTTAGAGCTCAACCCTATTAAACACCTTTACCTTATAGAACCCCAGGCTTCCTCACCCTACATCAGCAACTTAGACTAATGCTCCTCAGACTTTGTTAAAGTTCTTGTGGCTAAATGAGCAAAAATCTCCCCAAATATACTCTAAAATCTAGTGAAACATCTTCCCAGAAGAGTGAAGGTTATTATAACAGCAAATGTGGTTTGTTCAAATAGCACTTAACAGTCTTATGGCCAGGTGTCCACAAACTTTTGTGAATATACTATAGTATGCCGCAGTGTGTAAATTAACACACCCTCTGAAAGTATTGAAATGGCAAGGTTTTAGGTCTAAAAAGGTGTATGAGATGAGAATTCTTGCTTTCGTTTCCTGATATTTACATCTAGAAGTATGAAGTTAGAACATGGCAACCAAGGTTTAGGTCAAAGGATAAAAAAAGGACATTAAAGTAAGCAAAAACTTTGGGTTTTATTACTTTATGTTGTTTGTTTGCAATAACTGCGTAAAGCTGGTAATGTTCTGACATTACCTAGAAATTGTAACAAAAAAGCTTTTTTTTTTTTCTTAGAACTCCCAATGGACAGTGATTTAGTGTAGTGATTTTCAGTAGTTGAAAACCTGGTGCTTGGAGATAGAATTTAGGTCTTTTGACAGTCCCAGGTGTTTATACAGAGGATTTTATAAACATGGCTTAGCCAATCAGATTTTAAGACCAGACTTCTCTGTATTATAACTTAAGTGCAACTGACTGCCACTTACATTAGGATTTAACCTGCTTGTCTTTCTGTCTGGACCCGGGATTAACCGCATTTTCTTTAGCCAATTACCAGTAATTAAGCCGTATTATAGATATGTAGTGCTTTTCAATCGTGGTGTGAATCAGTCGGTCCAGTGTGGAAAAAATGTGTCACCATCTGAAATACGGTATAAATTATATATATAAACTCTGTATAAACTATATATTTACAACTGCGAGTATTGAGGTTGTATATATAGTAGCAGAAAGAGAAGCATATAGAGAAGAGAGGGAGAGAAATGAGTCAGAACTACATGTAATAGGGAAAGTGGAATGTGGTTTTTGGAGTGTGGTTTCTTCTATATTTATGTATGTGTGTGTGTGTGTGTGTGTGTGTGTGTGTGTGTGTGTGTGTGTGTATGACTGCATGTTTCATGGTTCAGCATGATGTTTTAGCAAGGCTGGAGTTACACTTGGACCAGTAAAGAGTTCCACATTGAAAACAGATTTTTCAGTGGACCCAAATGCTAACACACAGCTCCTGTTGCAGGTTTACACAGCACTAGGATTCCCAACATATATCATTTACTTTTCTCAATGCAAAATGTTGTATGACGAAATGCCATGTAGCAGGGTCAAAGATCAATTGGACCATGTGGGAAATACATTTGTGGGTGTGGGTGGGTGTGTGTGTGTGTTTGTGTGTGTGTGTGTGTGTGTGTGTATATGACTGCATGTTTCATGGTTCAGCATGATGTTTTAGCAAGGCTGGAGTTACACTTGGACCAGTAAAGAGTTCCACATTGAAAACAGATTTTTCAGTGGACCCAAATGCTAACACACAGCTCCTGTTGCAGGTTTACACAGCACTAGGATTCCCAACATATATCATTTACTTTTCTCAATGCAAAATGTTGTATGACGAAATGCCATGTAGCAGGGTCAAAGATCAATTGGACCATGTGGGAAATACATTTGTGGGTGTGGGTGGGTGTGTGTGTGGTGCACAAGTTTTTTTACAGTACTATTATCCCTAATAAATAAAAAATCATTAAGAAATATTTTATAATTTTTATTAGTTTGACTTTTAATTAAAATAATATCCAAAATAATTTTTTCTCAAAAATCTTTTGTTACTGTATTACTACAATTTTGTTTGTCTTACAAATCATTAATTTGATTTAATCATGTTTTACATTTTGATGTGGGGCTTTTACATCCTTCTGCCCTGTACCAAACTACTGAACTCTTAAACAATTAAACACCTTCATTTTTCCTAGAAACATCTGCATGAAAGCTCAAATCAGCTCTAACTAATGCAAGAATAAACCTGCCGCTTCTGGGCCCTTGAGCGAGGCCCTTAATTCTCAAATTCTTCAGTTGTGTAAATATATGATTGTAAGTTACTCTGAATAAGGACATCTGCCAAATGCCATAAATGTGTTTAGGGTTATAGCAAACACATTCAGTAAACATTATTCTTGATTAAGCTTAAAACTTCCTCTATATGTAAGTTTGTATATGAGAATTTCTTTATAAATCTGCACAAAACAATTTAATTGAAAAAGCTTTATTGAGTTTCTCCCCTGGCCTAATAAGCAACTCTGTTATCAATCACACTCTCAATAAAGAAAGAATATGTGTGCTAGCCAATGTGCTTTTGCTTTTGCTTCTTTTATGTCACCTCAGCTTTGTTCCTTAGTGACCTTATTTCTGTAGTACTGACGTAATGAGACACAGGCCTGCTGCTGGTTAATGATTAGTCTGAGAACGTCTCTGTAGATTGAAGCTTTTCACCCCAGCAGCACCTCATTCTCAAGAGTTTAATGAAACCTGCTTTAAAAGGTATATATTATGCTACGATAATATACCTGCCAAAATATTCTACTTTTATACTAAGTTGTGAGCTTCAAGTCAAGTGGCTTTACAATTTCAATAAGACGCAGTACCCGTGCAGTAGCATAATAAAATGCTGAAAACAGAACAACAGGACAACAAAGTATTTTTCTTCCATTTGTTTAATTTCTTTAACCTGTACTGAGACTTAATTGTGGGAAATATACACATACCATCCACATTAAAGGAACACCTGCACACCTGCTCATTCGAACAAGTATCCGATCAGCCAGTTATGTGGCAACAGCCCAAAATATAAACAAAGTCATGCAGATAGAGGTCAAGCTCTTCAGTTAATGTTTACATCAAACATGCCCTTGAGCAAAGTACTTTATTCTATGTGGTCCAGTAACACGAAATCATGGCTGACCACGCTAACTTTTTAGCATATAAAGATGAATGCCTTTTAGTAAAACAGTCTGTACTTAATCTAAACAGTTAGCGACTATGCTCTGAATCAGAGTGCTATTGTTCTTGAAGACCTATAAAAAAATTCTGAACCAGCATGGCTGCCATTCCATACTTTTTCAATTCCATACTATTTCCCTAACATGCAACTATGTCTGGACTGTGTCTAGTTGGAACCAGGTTCACCATACAACAAGACAATGACCCGAATCTTATGTCCAAGCTCTTGAAAGTGTTATTTACAGAGCAAACATTCAGCTTATTGTTATTTATTCTGGAATGGCCTGCCCAGTCACTGGCATTAAATCTTATTGAACTGCTTTGGGATAAACTGGATCACAAGAAAAAAATGTCTAACTTGCAAGAAGTTAAGATGAGTCCACTCTAACTGTCTGCATGCCAAGAGTGTTTATTATTATTAATGCAAAGGGAGGATATAGTAATAAATATAAAGTTGAACATCTGTATATATATATATATATATATATATAAAAAATGACATTGTCATTAGCTAAAACACATTCACAGGTTCTAAGTGTGCATCCGAATGCATTTTGCCTTTATGTTCATGGTAATCAGAGCACAGTTTAACTCTAATTGAGCACAGACCACCTCTGGATCATTACCACAGTGCACTCCGCATGACAAGTTACACAGAACTAGTATTTCATGTGAACCTTGCTCCATTTTTGCTAAACTGCCAGTGTTTCCTAAAGTTTCCGATAAGTGCAAGTCATTTCTAACTCGAGGCTGCAGGTAAAATGAATGTAATTTGAAATACACTGCACTTCTGTTAACCAAACATTGATGTGTCTCCTCTTGTTGTCTTTTCATCTGGTTGAGCTGTGAACCTGGATATGCAAATGATGGGTTGAGTGGAGAAATGGTTCAAGTGGGCTCCAAATCCAGGGAAATGTTTCATTTACAAATGACTGTATTGCATAATTAGGTTAAATATTCACTCCTTTACTGTCTATTCAATTCTATTTTATTTGTAGGCAAATTATTAAAAATATATATATATTTAAAAAGAATGAAGTATGTTTTATAAATAAAGCACCTGGTTTCAAGATAGACTACTTACTTAATGCGCTAATATGAACAGTGTCATTAATTCTAACGCTTCCTGTGTGTGTTTGGAGAAATATTTTTAACTACTGATAAGAGGTCTTAGTGTCTGTTGTTAGACTGGACAGATTGATAGATTGTGAGCTGGTGGGATAATTGGTGGCAGATGGGACTGATTAATCCTGAATAGAGCTTGCATTTGGACAAACATGACACAAGAAGCTGTGTGTATGTGTGATTTTGTTTCTTTTTTCCCCCCATTTATTTTCTATGTATATTGCATGCATGCATGCATTGAATTGTAGCCTATAGATTTCCAGATATTTAGGCACCAGTTCATGTCTGTGTATATGCATGTGTTTTAAAAAACGACGGGCTCCTCAAGAAATGTCCTGTGGAATGTCTCCCTCAGTCAGATCAAATTCCATAGCATTTAACACACAAAGGACTCTCTCTGTTTCTCTCTCTCTCCCTCTCCCTCTCCCTCTCTGTCTCTCTTTCTCTCTCTGCCTTTCTTCCTCTCTCACTCTTGCTCTGATTATAAACAGCTGTGCTCTTTTTTTTTCCCTGTAGTCAGGACAGAGCATGGTAGGCTTGCTACCCGCTCTTTTAACCACATCAAACACACACACACACACACACACACACACACACACACACACACACACACACACACACAAGTACACACTCACAGTTGGAATACTTAATTCATGAGAAAATGTATTTCTTCGTTTAAGCACCCCCCCCCCTTACCCTTTCTCCTTCGCTCTCTTTCTTTCTCTCTCTCTCTCTCTCTCTCTCTCTCTCTCTCTCTCTCTCGTTCTGTGTGTGTGTGTGTGTGTGTGTGTGTGTGTGTGTGTGTGTGTGTGTGTGTGTGTTTGTGTGAAACAGCAGGAAATAGCTCTGCTTGCATATAGTTTGGAGCTGTAGCTGCTCAGATTACAACTTACAGTTGTACTCTCTCTCTCTTTCTCTCTCTCTCTCACACACACACACGCACAGACACACAATCAGTTTACATTGTGTCTTTGCATGCTATAGTGCATGTTTTCTTGTTGATAGGATACCAAAAACTAAAAACATTTGTCAAGTTACACTATAAGATCAGGGTTTGTGGACGCATGCACATAACATTTATATGTGCTTTTGGAATTCCACATTCACTGTTATTATTAACCTCCACCGTTTTGGGAAGATGTTCCACTAGATTTTGGAGTTTGTAAAGATTTGTGCTCAATCGACCATAAGGGTGTTAGTACACTCAGTGATCCAATTCATCCCAGAGGTGTTCAGGATGGTTAAGGTCAGAGCTCTATAGCAGGCCACTCAAGATCTTTCAAAGGTTTGAGGCTCCTAATTAAAATAAAGAGAACATTTATTTTTCCAAAGAAGTCCTATACAGTTGTGTGCTTCCAAATTTGTGGCAACAGTTTGGGGATGGAACAGATATATGGAGAAGTCAGGTGTCTCAAACTTTTTGTTCATAGTATATGTGAATAGTGTGTTTCGGTGCAGCATATTGAGGACAGAAACCTCAATAAAGTCTTAATAATCGTACAAATCTTTTAAAATGTGCAAATATGTGCCTTTTTTTAATGATTTCTAATCTTTACATATTTTCCTTTTAGTTACATAGTACGAAGTGTCTCACAATCGCCTCCTAATGTAAGCTACCAGCTAAGAGCTAGCATGCACAGAGAAACAGCAACATAGGGAAGTGTTTATTTTACCAAAAGTTTTTCCAAGATAGTAAAAATGGATAAACCCATAAGGACATATTTATAAATTGAAGCTTTATACTCTTAATCTATATAAGTTGCTGTGAATCTGCTTTGTGACATTAATTAGTAAAGATGCTATACAAATAAAATCAAATGAAAAAAACTAGCAAGCAGAATTTCGAAAACGTACTGCAGACATACAGCAGACTATGTCAAGCTACAAGACTGTATTTTCTTTACTGCAGAATGTAAGGAAAATTCATAAGTGAGTTTTTATGCAAGTTTTGTAAATGCTAGTTTGTGTGTGTGTGTGTGTGTGTGTGTGTGTGTGTGTGTGTGTGTGTGTGGTGTCTAGGAAGTCAGAGTCTCAGTATGTATTGGGTTGGATGGTTGAGCATTTAAATATGTTACTCATTTAAATCCGCAGATTTGCTATTTAAATTAAATCTCAACAGTCATCCATGCAGATTTGCATATTAGATGGAAAGTAGGCTTGGATGCCCTTTACTAACACACTCATAAAACACACAAACACAGACACATTCGAAATTATATAATTTTTTTTTATTTCTCTTAATTCATCCACCCCTGTCTGTGTGTCTCATTCTCTTTGTAGACATATATAGGGTCTATATTAGCAGCAGTGAACCCATACCAGCGGTTGCCGGAGCTTTACGACGTTTCGGCAGTGGAGAGATACAGCCGGCATCATCTGGGAGAGATCCCACCTCACATCTACGCCATCGCCAACGAGTGCTACCGCTCGCTATGGAAACGTAACAACAACCAGTGTGTGCTGATTAGGTACAGTGAGAACACACAGGCACACATCATGCAGAACATGCACACATGCACTTAATTATGATGCTGTTAACGTGTCAGTGTGTCAGAATGTATTTATACCACCGGGGAAGTCTGTGTGCTGTGTTTAGTTTCGTGCTGTTTTATAGATTAGACTTCTCATTACCCAGCAGTTTTCACCGCCTGCCTCTTAACATGTATGTAGTAACATACACTTGAGCTGCGTTCGAAAACGCTTTGGTAATGCCCCGCTTTGTTCAAGCTCTGAATCATCTGAATCTTTGTGTGTGAATCTGTGCAGCATGGCTAAAAAGCAAACAAACTTTCGCATGTGTGTCCCTCCATGCCCCCGTTTTATTAAGGGGGGACACACGTGAGCGTTGCGTTGTTTGCTTGGAAGTGGAGCATGCGCAATCGCCTGTCAAGAGAGACGATTGTCCGTGCTTTAGCCGTATGGCTATCCGCACTCTCCGCTCCTGGAGATCACTCTATGAGGAGAGATGCTCTAAGCCAGGGGTGGCCAACCAGTCAGAGACCAAGAGCCACATTTTGCGGTTCTGTGTTACCGCCAAGAGCCACATCATACACATGGGCACACATGAACATCACCCATCCCTTTCTCTTACACATACATGCTGTCAGTTCAACCATGTCCACAATCAAAAATATAATAATTTACAATAGCGTTTTTCTTTTACTATCCATGTTGCTTAGTGGGATTCAATAGCCGTGTTAATGTCCGATATTCTGTTCAACAATGTGGAGGGAAAGTTGGACGTCTGATATTATGCGTTTCAGAAAACAATATTTCAACAACGTCACTGAGGCATTATTTAACAAACTCCCCTTTATTGTATGGCTTTTTAGCCCGTGCAATGTTCCAAGCCAAATTTAAAGCTACATTTTTGGGAAAACTGTATCTGCTTTTCTGCCTGACTTTTCAAAGTGACCAACTTGTGCTTGTGAAGTTCAGTCTCTTTTGGAAATTCCTGGTTGATGTTAGCATTGAGTAAGCTGAAGTGGCACTGAAGATTTGAAATGCACTAATCACGCCTGACATAAGGCAGAATGACTTGCCATTACGTTCAACAACAAAAAAAAAACTCTCCCACTCTGTTAAAAACGTTCTTGTTCATCTTCATATTTTCGTTTTGCTGTGCATTTTTTCCTGCCATTTTGAGAGCGAACTTGACACAAACTGTTTATTTAAAATGTAAGTAATCAATTTGCATGTAAAAGTTTGTGTTTGTGTTTTTTTTTAATGTGCGTGTTGCAGACATTCTGCCCTCCTCCTTTCCTAGCCCCTAACCAGGAAAAGCTAAATCCACTGTGTGCAGTGCTCGCATGGACGAGTCTGTGGAGGAAGTTGGAGCAGCTGTTCGTCTGCTATGGCCCTCACAGGAAAGGTTTCCCGACTATTTAGCAGACGGATTAGTAGATGGATTGGGGATGCTATTTGTCTGTGTTATGAGTCTTCTGGTCTTTCCACTCCTTTCGGAGTTAAGGCTCATTCCACCCGGGGTATGGAGGCCTCTACGGCCTGGTCTGCTGGAGTGTCACTTGTATACTTGGAGGACATTTGTAACACTGCGGGTTGATCCACCCCACTGACCTTTGTCAGGTTCTACAACCTCGACATCAGAGCCACTCCCAGCTACTCTGTCCTGCATGCAGGTTGTGCTCAGACACACTAGGCTGGGACTGGTCATTATGGCATGATTGGAAACTCGTTCCCACAGCATATTTTGACGCAGTTAAAGTTCCTGAAAGGGAACGTCTCTAGGTTACGTATCTAACCCTAGCTGCGTCAACGGGCCATACTCTCTGCATCCCTGCAGCTCTTACCCTTACCTTACCTCCTTTTTTAGAAGCAGATGTTGCTCCCATCGTTTTATTAAGTGGGGACACACGTGAGCGTTGCGTTGTTTGCTTGGAAGGGGAGCATGCGCAATCGCCTGTCAAGAGAGACGATTTTCCGTGTTGTAGCCCTATGGCTATCCGCACTCTCCGCTCCTGGAGATCACTCTATGAGGAGAGATGCTTTAAGCTAGGGGTGGCCAACCAGTCAGAGACCAAGAGCCACATTTTGCGGTTCTGTGTTACCGCCAAGAGCCACATCATACACATGGGCACACATGAACATCACCCGTCCCTTCCTCTTACACACACACACACTGTCAGTTCAAGCATGTCCACAATCAAAAATACAATAATTTACAATAGCGTTTTTCTTTTACCATCCATGTTGCTTAGTGGGATTCAATAGCCGTGTTAATGTCCGATATTCTGTTCAACAATGTGGAGGGAAAGTTGGACGTCTGATACTATGCGTTTCAGAAGACAATATTTCAACAACGTCACTGAGGCATTATTTAACAAACTCCCCTTCATTGTATGGCTTTTTAGCCCGTGCAATGTTCCAAGCCAAATTTAAAGCTACAATATTGGGAAAACTGTATCTGCTTTTCTGCCTGACTTTTCAAAGTGACCAACTTGTGCTTGTGATCATTTGAATCTTAAAAATACGGTATTGAACTAAAGCGAAGCGAACACGCACGTAAAAAAAACCCTGCAAACTTCGATATGAATGTAAGAGCCGCATGAAACCAGGCAAAGAGCCGCGGTTTGGCCACCCCTGCTCTAAGCCCAAGTTGAAGGGGTTGGCCTGAGGGTTATTATTATATTATTATTAGGTGGTATATTGACACGTTTCCTAAGCGGAACCTGGAGACTAAGTCCTGGGACACGACCTGTGTGTGTGGGACTTGCCGTTGTGCTGGTAGCTCTATATGAGCCCCCATTTGAGCCCTTGGCCGAGGTGGCCCTTAGGTATTTGTCTCCTGGCAATCTCCTTCCTTAAGAGGCTCGGGGACCTATAGGCTCTTTCCGTGGCCCTGTCTCTCCTGGAGTTTGCCTTTGGCATGTCTAGTGCTATTCTTTACCCCAAACCGGGGTATGTGCCTAAGGTGCCTGCGGCTCGCTCACGACCTGTCATTTTGCAGGCATTCTGCCCTCCTCCTTTCCTAGCCCCTAACCAGGAAAAGCAAAATCCACTGTGTGCAGTGCTCGCATGGACAAGTCCGTGGAGGAAGTTGGAGCAGCTGTTCGTCTGCTATGGCCCTCGCAGGAAAGGTTTCCCGA
Organism: Silurus asotus; assembly: GCA_024362625.1. Lineage (NCBI taxonomy): Eukaryota > Metazoa > Chordata > Actinopteri > Siluriformes > Siluridae > Silurus > Silurus asotus. Next base: position 421,625 of record MU551532.1, read on the forward strand.
CTAATTAGCAGACGGATTAGTAGATGGATTGTGGATGCTATTTGTCTGTGTTATGAGTCTTCTGGTCTTTCCACTCCTTTCAGAGTTAAGGCTCATTCCACCCGGGGTATGGCGGCCTCTACGGCCTGGTCTGCTGGAGTGTTACTCCAGGACATTTGTAACGCTGCAGGCTGATCCACCGACCTTCGTCAGGTTCTACAACCTCGACTTTAGAGCCACTCCCGGCTACTCTGTCCTGCATGCAGGTTGTGCTTAGACACACTAGGCTGGGACTGGTCATTATGGCATGATTGGACACTCGTTCCCACAGCGTATTTTGACGCAGTTAAAATTCCTGAAAGGGAACGTCACTAGGTTACGTATCTAACCCTAGCTGCGTCAACGGGCCATACTCTCTGCATCCCTGCAGCTCTTACCCTTACCTTACCTCCTTATTCAGAAGCTGATGTTGCTCCCATCACGCTCCCATTTTGTAGCATCCTGGTTTGCATAACGCCACCACCACGATTGACGTCACGACTGCCGATTGACCAGATTTTACACGTGATTCAGAGCGTGAACAACACGAGGCGTTTTTAAATTGTTTTTGACTCAGTTCTCATTCCCTTAGAGAACTAGGGTTACATACGTAACCTAGTGACATTATGCATGTGTGTGTGGTGCAGTAGAGTCTAAGAAGAAACAAGTCCATACCTACAAGAAAGCCCATTTGACTTGACATTAACATTGCAAATATCCTGCTGCATTTACTTGCCTAAAAATAGGGACAAAAACTTTCTAGTAGGTCTTTTCAATGAATCAAATGCTGTTATTTACATAAGTATTTACCCTCCCACACCTTCACGTTTTGTAGGAATTAAAATTGGTGTAAAAAAAATTTACACCAATTTTAATTCCTACAATTGGTGTAAAAAATTTTTTATTGTTTTAATGACTTACATAGTATATGTATATATTTATAAAAATGTAAACAGCCATTTTCTAGTTGTCATATATAATAGAATCCAGTGGTGAACTTTTTTTTTCAGTCATACAAAGATATTAGAGCCTTAAACTCCAGAAAGATTCTAGCAAGTTTTTGAATATTTTAGCAAAACTCTAGAGTACATTTGGCAGCATGCTTAGAATCATTAGAACAGGCTTTGGAGTTGGCTTCTGCCAATGCTTCCCTGTGAAGATAGTTTTCCCAGGGTGATTTCTACATAATTGCTAAGTCTCCAAATGTGCTTTCATATGATTTGGTTTCAAAAATGGCTCAACGCTGTTTCATAAATCTCGGTTTTGTGGCACGTCTTGGTGGTGGGTGTTTCCTGAACAGCTTCTTCCATCTGAACTGTGGTTCTTTTCAGATTTACTAAAGGATTCTTAAATGTGTATGTAATAAATGCTATTACATTTTGGTAGATGTTATGGATGTTATGGTAATTCTTAGGTATTTTGAAATAGTCTTCAATATTTTTTGGCCATTTTGCAAAGTTTTTTGGCATACATTGTAATCTAAAATTAAAAGCTTTTTAATGGTTAAGTTGTAACACTGTGATGTTGGGGGCAGAAATGAGGGCAAATATTAACTTTGCTTTGCTCCAGGAAGCCTGTTGTGTTTGAAAACCAGTGTTTGGATTTGTGTAAACACTGACCTGCTAATAGCTAATCAGTTTGCAATCTTAAATCATTGGTACTGATAAAACTTGTGGGCGGAGCGTCTGGGAGTGAGACAAGTCCCGGAGAGCTCAGGTAGTTTGTCTTGGAGGTCAAACAGGTCCGGGATATTTGTCTGTGCCTCTCTTCTGAGATCCAGAGACAAAGCTCTTTAAACCTGTTAGACCTGTTGGTTTTGAAGAACTGCTCAATGTGGGTGTGGGTGCATATGTGTGTGTGTGTGTGTGTGTGTGTGTGTGTGTGTGTGTGTGTGTATGACAAATAACTGTCTTATTTATCAGACTTATCACCATATCAGACCTACCACCATCTTCCATTACATTCTACATTAAATGACACATATGTGCGTTTCTTAAATGAAAGTCGACTGATACCAGGTGGCTTGGGGATGGCATTTTTTAATTGCCATGACAACTCAAATACTTCCGCAATATTAATATAGAGTCAGTCCCAATTTGCTTTCTGCTAGATTTGGGAATGTTTGTGGGGTTTTGCTGATTCAGAACTCAAGAGCATTAGAGAGGTCAGACACTTGTGTCATGTAAGAAGGTCTGGCATGCACTCAGCATTCCATTTTATCCCAGAGGGGTTTAGTGGGGTTGCATGCAGTACTCTGTGCAGGACAATCTAGTTCATTTACTATGACCTTGGTATTCTAGGTCTACATGGAGCTTGCTTTGTGTCCAGGGGCATTGCCGTACTAGAGCAAGTTTGGGACACAGTTTATGCGTAAAAAAAAAAGACCTCCTTCTGCCGTCACACTGCATAACTTTATGGCTGAAATGTGTTATTGAGTCTGTTGTCCATGTGACATTTTCTAATGGTGTGGTGAGACTGAGTGAGAGAGAAAGTGTGTGCGTGTGTGTGTGTGTGTGTGTGTGTGTGTGCGGGCATGTGTGTGTTATTAGCATCAGCTATTATGCTAGCGTATGTGGCTCTGGTTTCTGTGGTTTTTCTATTTTAACTCATGGAGCCTTTCTTGATTCAGGATAAAAGTCTGGGTTTTAGAGGGAAAAGTGTGCACTTGCTTAACTTTAAATGTTTATTTAGCCTCATGTCATGCAAGCAGTATTTCTTAATGTATAACCTACATTATTTTGCAGGTGTTCGTTTTATTGTTGGATGTGCACACACATCAAACCAAAAGCTTCATAGGGAACAGTGCAATACTCAGTCTTACAGCTGAGACAATATATTATTTTACCTCAATTCTATTTGTTTTCCCTGAATATTTAAAGTTGGTAGAAATGCAGAATGTTGTTTGAATCGTTTTTTTGGTTCCTTGCTTGTCAGTAGATATGGCGCATGAGAGACTTCAGCACATTCCCCAAACAAAGAATAAAGCACATAATGCAAAAAAAGATACAATACACACATGGCCCCCTTGCTGTAGAGACACTAAACACAGCTACAGACACACAACTCGGGAGGTAAGAGTGAAGGACTAAAGGGCTAAAAGCATTTGGGTTTGGTTTATTTTCATTTTTTTACTCTTTTTATATATAAACAGAGCCACAGTCCTCTCTCTGGCTTTGGATATTTCTACAGTGTTAGAGGTTAAATCTCATTGTTGCCTGTTAGCACTAATCACACAAGTAGGTAAAGGTCAAAGAAGAATGTGTGTGCAGTCTGTTTGTTTGGCTCTCATTCAAATAAAGGCTTAAATGTCTAATCTTAGTGTCTAGGAGACCAGAACTAATTTAACTAAAGGAATACTTTACTGAAAAATAACTTCTTTAACCTAAGATGTTTTTAAATACATTTTCTTTCACTTGATTCAGTTGACATTATTATCGTACTTTATAGGATTTTAAGTACACTGTTAGTCTGTAATTACACTTCCAACTTTTGAGCGGCTGTATATTAACCTCTGCATAACTTAACATTACTTTGCATAAGTAATTTATAGAATACAATCGTCCTTTAAATGTTGGGATATGGGGAGAGATGTAAGATCAAGTAGCTATTTTGTTAGCTCAGATCTACTGCTGCATTCATCTGGAAGACCAACGTCGTAAATGTAACTCAAACCAGAGAAAACAAAAGAAAAAGGCGCTTACTATCTGGAACTTGGGATAGTCTCCTCCACTCCAAGTTCAACAAGTGACTTCAAAACACACGCAACAAAGTAGCTCCTTTGCGCAGGAAAGGCAGACATGGAGGCGTCCATGTTTATTTTCCCATTTGTAGCTCGAATGAACAGAAACATAGGTGAAATTTGTTGAAACCAGATTATAAAACAATCATCAAATAGTCTCATTCATTACTATGAACTTGGGAATGATCCTCATTAAAGAAATCTTCAGAAATCTTTGATTAAATTATATATTTTTTAAGTCAGATGATAAACTTTTGAGCTCAACCTTATAGAAAGAATATTGAACGTGAACAACAGAACATCAAAGTGAGGGTAAGGAACCATGGTATATAATGTGCTCTCTCTTTGTGTGTGTGTGTGTGTGTGTGTGTGTGTGTGTGTGTGTGTGTGTGTGTGTGTGTGTGTGTGTGTGTGTGACAGTGGGGAGAGCGGTGCAGGTAAAACAGAGAGTACCAAAGTGATTCTACGGTTCTTGTCTTTAATGAGTCAGCAGAGCCTGGAACTTTCTGCAAGACACACAACATCTCATGTGGAGGAGGCTCTCTTGGAAAGCAGGTTTATATATATATGCACAATACCAGCAAAATCATTTGTCTCTTTCTTTTTCCCTCTACATCCTTTTGACTGTCTATGTGTTTCTTTTTCAGTCCTATAATGGAAGCATTTGGGAACGCTAAGACGGTCTATAATAATAACTCCAGTCGATTCGGAAAGTTCATCCAGCTTCACTTTAGCCAGCGTGGGAACATTCAGGGAGGAAAGATTGTGGACTGTATCCTGTATTACTCTGAACACGATCCTCCTGAAAGATCAATGCTTCCTCTGCTTCCTCTAATGCCGTGTGCATGCGCGTTTGTTTTGTGTGTGTGTGTGTGTGTGTGTGTGTGTGTGTGTGAGAGGGAGAGATAGAGTGTGTGTCAGAGAATGTGTCAGAGAAAGAAAAGTGAGAGCATATGCTTGACAGATTGGTTGTTAAAGAGCAAACTATTTTTTTACTGTCTGTTTATTTTCCTTAACCATAATTTACCATACAGACTTATTAGAAAAGGTGAGCAATTAGAAGTTTTTTTGTGTGTGTGTATATATATATATTTACATCTATATATTTACATTTATACATTTTATACATGTGTATAATTTTGTTTCTTTTCACTCTGTCAGAATCGGGTTGTGCGTCAGAATCCAGGCGAGAGAAACTACCACATATTCTATGCTTTACTGGCAGGAACCAGTGCAGAACAGAAAGGTCAGTAAGGCTTCAACGCAACACAACACCTCAGCCTTTTTGTCTCCTGGTTCATCTTAGTCCTTTTGTCTGTTTTAAACAAATCGATTTTATCCTCTCTTAATTTCGCTCTCTCACTCTGTCTCACTGTACAGAGGAGTTTTCTCTGCTGCCTGCTGAGAGTTTTTATTACCTGAATCAGTCTGGCTGCGTGAAGGATCACACCATCAGTGACACAGAAACATTCCAGGAAGTGCTGGTAAGACACAGTTATTTGAAGTAAAGGGTAAATTACATGCTATCCCAATGGTGATGTCATCCTGTTGTCCCAATTTGGGCCCTAGGGCTAGTATCACAGGGCCACAAGGCCAAAATGGTGCAACCTAAGTCAGGAAAGCACCACTACTGGGCTCTTCTTGGTGTGTAACATGGTGCTGATCCTATGACTAGTTAGAGTCCAAAGGCCAAAGTGGGGCATCCTAAGGCAGGAGAGCATCACAAGTAGGCTCAAGTGTGAGACGAGGGTGTTGATCCACTGACAAGTAAGCCTCCAAAGGCCATTGTGGAGCAACCAAAGGCAGGACGGCATGAGACGGGTAATCTCAGTTCGGAAAAGTGTGTTGATCTAAAGAGGGGTAAGACTCCATAGTCCAAAGTAGGGCAACGACATCGACACACTTCGATAACTAATAACACTACAATTGCAAACTAATAGTGCAGATGTCATATCAAAATTGTGTTCACAATATACAGTATATGGACAAAAGTATTTTTTTATACTTATTTATAGATTTCAGTTGTTTCAGTCAGGTCCATTTGCATTTACAAACATTTGTGATAAAATGGGTCATTCTAAGGTGCAGTATAAAATGTGCTGTTGTAATAGAATCCCACATTTGCATTATGTTAGTTTGTGAAATTTTATCCCTGATAGATATTCAATGGTAAACCGAATAATAAGAAAGTGGAGATGTATAGGATTAACAAGACTCAGCCACCGGCTGTGATGAAACGGGTTTTCATGACTGAGCAGCAGCATGCAAGCTTCACACCACCAAGTACGATGGCAAGCTTTGAATAGAGTGGTATAAAGCATGCCACCATTAGACTGTGAAAACATGTTCTGTGGTGTGATGACTCAGGCTTCTTTTTCTGGCAGTCTAATGGCAAGTCTCGGTTCGAGGGATGGTAGGAAAATGTTTTCTGTGCCAACTGTAAAGTTTGATGGAGGTATGGTTTTTTTTTTGGATGGGTTTAGTGTGGAAGAACTTGACTGGCCCACACAAAGCCCCGACCTCAACCCCATCAAACACCTTTGGGATGAACTGGAATGGAGGTTGTCAGCCAGACCACCTTGTTCAACATCAGTGACTGGGCTTACAAATGCTTTACTAGATTATAGGCAAAAATTCCCATAGTAACACTTAAAATGTTGTGGAAAACCTTTCCAGATGAGAAGAAGCTGTTATAGCTGGGGCCCATTCCATTTTAATGTGTATAGTTTTATGTATTTAAAATCTGACATCATTACAGACCCCATTGGTGTAATAATCAGGTGCCCCAATATTTTTGTTCATATTGTGTATAATTTAAACAAATGTATGTATACTTGAACCATAATTGCACACAAACCAACTTTTATCTCTACCATATATCAGTTATTGTCATTCCAATCATCCCTTTCCTTCTTTCAGGTCATTTCCTTTCCAGTAGTTTCATTTTTCATGACCAATTGAACAATTCATTTCCTTCCTCTCCATAAATTATTCTCCCTGAAACAGGGTAGGTAAAGTATAAACACATGCTTCCTGTGGGACATGTACAACCATGCTGTGGCAGAGGGCAATGCAGGTCACTAATACAAAAGTGCTATCTGCCCTTTAATACATACATGAGCTTACAGGCCACCATTATTACCTCGTGCTGCTGTGATTGTTAGGGAAGTATGTCATTCTTTTCTCTCTTAGAGCATGTAGAAGGTGCCAGTTCTGCTCTCCTGGCTCCTGGTCATGGATGACTACTGTAACATTGAGATTACAGTTTTTCTCAGTTGCTTCATCCTTAAAATCATCCTTAATATTTGCAAACCAGTAGCTGCATTCTTAAAACATTGTGTACAAACAGCACAATACATTGGATTTCTTGTTAAAGCCTGTACTTTTCTTAAAATCAATAGTTCATCCTTTAAAAGAAAGTATTTGTGTCAAGGTGAATTATGAATGCTTTAGTACGTTATTCGATTGTGTACAAGTGTCTGCTTTTTCCTACAATATCAGTTGTTTATGTCATGTTGATCAAAATATATTATACCAGTTTCACCTAAATACTCCTACAGTTTTTCTCAGTTGCTCTGGAGCATTTCTCAAATCATCCTTACTATATGCAAACCAGTAAGTGCACACATTGAATTTCTTGCAAAAGCCTGTATTTTTCTCAAATTCCTTAATTCATCTCTCAAAAGTAAGAATTTGTGTAAATGACCATCTCATAACATCAGAATGAAAAGTCCCTTTGTCATTGTTCACAAACAAAATAGTCTTTAGTCATTTTGTCAGTAAAATGGTGCACAGTTTCAGAATTTCTTGATATAAACTACAGTTTAGATCACAGTGACTGAAAATGCACAAAGCTGAATTTCTTCTGTAGGCCATCTATGAATTTCAGCAGCACAAATTCATTTATTTGATTGCATTTTTGATTTATATTGATTGCCAGAGACCGGACAGGATTCACACTTTTACTGCTCTATACAAGTGTTCGTTTGTTTCTTAGTTGTTTATCCATTTTCAGAATTTAAATTTTTTCTGCTGCTCTGTCTGTATTCACTCTCCAATTCAAGGTTCACAAGATGGTTTAAACATTTTGCATTCAATGACTTTTGCAATGAACTGATGCTGAGATCTTTTGGGGGTTAAGACTATTTAGGTAAAACCAGTATAATATATTGATATATATTGATAATAGATTGTTTAACATGAACATAAACAACAGATAATTGAGGAAACAGCAAACAATTGTACATGTGTGTGTGTGTGTGTGTGTGTGTGTGTGTGTGTGTGTGTGTGTGTTTGTTTGTTTGTTTGTTTAGCATGCCCTGCGGACCATGCAGTTCGACGAGGAGAGTATCAATGAGGTTTTGAGGCTTTTAGCTGGAATTCTGCATCTTGGCAACATCGAATTCGCCACAGCAGGAGGAGCTCAGGTTTCCTCCAAACCAGGTGTGCACTTCTTCCCCCTCTCCTTCTCTTTTTGACATTGTTATTTAACACCTCCTAGCTCATTCTCTTTCTTTTTGCCTGCCAGAATATACAATGCTAATATTAATCTTTTTAATTGTATTGACACTTTCAATTACTAGAAATTATTTTGTTGCATTTATTATACTTTATTCTAGGCCAAACAAATCAATAAAAAAATTGTGTGTGTTTGTGTGTGTGTTTTTAGCTCTTAGCAGTTCCTCAGAACTGTTGGGTTTGGACTGCACACAGTTGGCTGAGGTTCTGACACACAGATCTATGATCCTCCGAGGGGAAGAGATCAGCACTCCACTTACTGTTGAGCAGGTGACATGCACATGTATACACACACACACACACACACACACACACACACACACACACACACACACACAAAATATACACAGTTTTAACTGATCTAACTAATCACACACATACACATGCTTTATTGTTTCGGATTCTAGGATTTATTACAAGAGGGACTTTTTCTCTTAAGGTTCAATCCAATTAATCCTGTGGGTTTGTTAATACTGATGCACTGAAATTGTATTCCTGTGTGTGTGTGTGTGTGTGTGTGTGTGTGTGTGTGTGTGTGTGCGCACGCTCTAGGCTGTTGATTCTCGGGACTCGATGGCTATGGCCCTCTACTCTCAGTGCTTCACTTGGATCATCCACAAACTCAACAAGCGTATCCATGGCAAGGACGACTTCAAGTCCATCGGCATCCTGGACATTTTCGGCTTCGAGAACTTTGAGGTACCAATCAGTCCTGTACAGACAGCATAATAACATATAGTGTATTCAGAATTTAGTATGACAATGATGACATTTGGATAACTCATATCTGGTACAGAGTATTGAGAGACAAGACTCAAACAGATGTGTGATGTTGTTTCTCTGTCGTTCAGGTGAATCGCTTTGAGCAATTCAACATTAATTACGCCAATGAAAAGCTGCAGGAGTATTTCAATAAGCACATATTCTCTCTGGAGCAGCTGGAGTACAACAGGTATTTTGTGTGTGTGCATATGTGTGTTTTTCTGTTTGATGCACTTGTCCTTTTTCAGAAGAAAAAATAATTACTGTAGCTTTTGTAAACTATAGTGGGGGTCTTAGGGTTAGGTTATGGTTGGGTTGGGTTTAGGAATAGGTTTTGGGGATAGGTTTAGGTTTGGGTTAGGGTTAGAGTTGGGTTTAGGGGTTAGTTTTAAGAGTTAGGGTAAGGGTAAGAGTTAGGGCAAGGGTTAGGGTAAGAGTAAGAAAAGTGTAAGAGTTAGGGTAAGGGTTAGCATCAGGGTAAGGGTTAGGGTAAGGTTTAGCATTAGGGCAAGGGTTAGGGTAAGAGTTAGGATTAGTGTTAGGGTAAGGGTAAGAGTTAGTGAAACAGTAAGGGTTAAGGTTAGGGTAAGAATTAGGATTAGGGTAAGAGTTAGGGCAAGGGTTAGGGAAAGGATAAGGGTTAGGGTAAAGGTTAGGGACAGGGTAAGATTTAGGGTAAAGGTTAGGGTAGGGGTAAGAGTTAGGGTAAGGGTTAAGGAAGGGGTAAGTGTTATGGTAAGGGTTAGTGTAAGGGTAAGAATTAGGATAAGGGTAAGAGTTAGGGTATACGTAGGGGTTAGGGTAAGGGTAAAGGTTATGGTAAGAGTCAGGGTAAAGGTAAGAAATAGGGTAAAGGTTAGGTTTGGGGTGACCACTCATTGTGTCCACTCTGTACCGTGTTGGTAATGTAAATACAATCTAAAATCGTTCTATCTATCTATCTATCTATCTATCTATCTATCTATCTATCTATCTATCTATCTATCTATCTATCTATCTATTTAAAAGATCAGTCGCTATCTCCTTAAATTGTTGCAAAAAAATACAGGCTTTTGCAAGAAATCCAATATATTTTGCTGCTTGTACAAATTGTTTTGAAAAATGCACTGACTGATTTGCAAATATTAAGGAGGATTTAAGATCTGCTCCAATGCAAATGACAAAAAAAAACATAATATTCATGCAGTATATTGTCATCTTCCACAAGAAAAAGTGTCAGCTGAGCTGCTTTACCCATCATGCAACACCCACGATTCCTACACAAGCCAACTGTGTGTGTTTTATGAAGCTGTTTTTGCACACTTCATTGAATATAATTGATGCATGTTTAGACCAAGTGTTTGTGTGTATGCGTTTGTGTATGTGTGTGAGACACTCATTGTCATTTTTTATTGTAGAATGTAGGCGATGATTTGATTAACTAGTTGATTGGTTGCTTATGCGCTAAATTAGCTTTATTCTGCGAAAAAATCTGAAGCAAGAAATAGTTTTGGGTTCATAAAAAGGCTTTTCCATTCCAGTAGAACAAATGCCAGACATAAATCACCTGGATTCACAAGTTGCAAGTCGAATGTCCTTCAACTTAAGCTATAATATGTGATGTATGATGGTGGTTGTTTCATTGATCCATACATTATACGGACAAAAGTTTGTGGACACCTGACCATAAGATTTGTGCTTTTTGGACATCTTATTCCACATTTTGTCCCCATTTGCTTTTATGTTAACCTCCACTCTTCTGGAAAGATGTTCCACTGTGTTATTGTGCTTGTGGAGATTTGTGCTTATTCAGCTACATGGTGTGAGTAAAGTCAGACTAATGTGATGTGGTGAGGCGGCCTGGTGTGCAGCCAGCATTCCATTTCATCCCAAAGGTGTTTAATAGGGTTGAGGTCAGAACTCTATAGCAGGCCACTCAAAATCTTCCATCATGTCTTAGTGCACAGATGCATTGTCATGCTTGAACAGGTTTGGATCTCGTAGTTCCGAAAATGTTATGCTACCACATCCAAGAACGTCCTATACAACTGTATACCTCATCTTGTGGTAACAGTTTGGGAAAGAAGTAGTCATACCTAAACAGCCTTTTCACCCGTGTGTTTGCTTAACTGGCTCTTTATACATCATGATGCTGATGACAGCATTCCGTGAAATTCGGGTGAAAAAAAAAATGTTTAGGTTCAAGTCAAGGTGTCATTGTATCTTAGGCAAAAAACAGGTTTGGGCAAAATCTGTTTCTCCTTAATGTTTTGATGGTGTTTGGGATATTTTCAGAAAAGATTCTTACTGTATAAGTAAACAATCTCTCTGCCATGTGTGGTTCCCTGCTAGTTAGATGTTCTTACATGGCGTTGAATAACTACATGATATAGTAAAATTAGATGTAAAACTAATCACCTTTGTCTTTAAAAGTCTCAGGCTTTCACCATGTGAAGTTTTTTGCAGGTTTTTTTTTATCGTGTGTGTGTGTGTGTGTGTGTGTGTGTGTGTGTGTGTGTGTGTGTGTGTGTGTGTGTGTGTGTGTGTGTGTATGTGTGTGTAGAGAAGGGCTGATCTGGGATGATGTTAACTGGATGGACAATGGAGAGTGTTTGGATCTAATAGAAAAGGTAATCTACCTTCACATGCCCTGCTTCATATTCATGAGAACTGGTGCTGTGTGAATGATGAACGATCCTCAGTATGTGAGTGTGCTTTATTTTTTTTTTGTATATATATAAATGTGTGTGTGTTTGTGTTGAACGTTTTTAGAAACTGGGTCTTTTGGCGCTGATAAATGAGGAAAGCCATTTTCCCAAAGCCACTGATGCTACTTTGCTGGAAAAGCTCCACAGTCAACACTCTGTAAGTATCCTAGGACACAAAAACACACACACACACACACACACACACACACTTACCCATACACACACATAATTCTACTTTAAATTCCTGTAAAATCTAATCTATTTTTCGTTGTATAGTGCATTTAATATTGGACATCGTCCCAGAGCGGCTGATAATAATTAGGAATATGTAATTAAGTTCTTAAATGATTAAGAATATACATTTTACCATCCAGACAATAATACATCTTCGATTCAGACATTTTTGTGAAAATCCAGACATCCAGTCGTGATATGATTGTGTTTTGTATATAATCTGTGTATATTTGATTAGTCCAGCAGGGGGCAGTAGAGTAAAATAGAATTGAATGGAGGTTTTTTACTTACAGTTCATTTAAAGGCTATCTCAGTTCAGTCCTCTGCCTCTGGTTATTATTTGTAATTAACTGTAGTTGAACCTCATTCTTCTCTCTCTATGTCTTTTTTGTATCACTCACAGAAAAACACTTTCTACATAAAGCCTCGTGTTGCTGTGCACTACTTTGGAGTGAAGCACTATGCAGGAGAGGTAAGACACACACTAGCCAACATACTCTGTGTATTCAGTATTCAGTGCTGTGCAACAGTTACAAAGCATGTGTAAGTTTCCAAATTGTGTTTCTTGTGGGTTTTGGAAGAGAATCATGACCTATGGTCAGTGCCACTGCGGTCAGTGTCAGTCAAGTACATTGTATTTTCTTGCATCCTTTTGCATGTTTAGTTTATTTAGTCACATCCTCTTTGGTCTGTAGGTGGTGTATGATGTGAGAGGAATCCTGGAGAAAAACCGAGACACTTTCCGAGATGACATCCTCAAATTACTCAGGGATAGCAGGTGTGTGTATGTGTGTATGTGTGTGTGTGTGTGTGTGTGTGTGTGTGTGTGTGTGTGTGTGTGTGTGTGTGTGTGTGTGTGTGTGTGTTTCTGACTGTCTCATACCATAACACATAACCACAGTTTCCAAAAAGCAGCACCTTAATTAACAACTATAACTAGAATATACAGTTCCAGCTACACTTCTTCTTATCCTTTAACTTTATAAGCAACAAATAATTAGGAAAAACACGTCTGTATATCATATCATATTTTCCAATTAAAATGTATTCCAATTCTTAAAAGTGTATTAATTTGGTAATACTGCATTAATTCAGGAAGTGTACACAGCATGGAAGCTGTTGTCCATCAGCAGAAGATACTGTCCATGAGGTTTTTTTAAGGCTGATAATTCAATCAGCAGAAGATTGAGTATAAACATGTCTGGATCAGCCTCTGTCGGCTCACAGTATACTCACTGAGTGGAATTGGATAGTGATGTGTAACCCATGGGCCATGGTTATGATGCAATTCATTGTGCCAGATTGAAAGGTTTTCATTTTAGGTTCATTTTGCTTTAATACCTGCAAAGAATTACTGTGTGAGGAATGATGTTACTTTCAGAGTGAAAGCAAAATAGGAACAATTAAATTTTAAATTAAAAATTAAAGAACGAAATGAAGAACCAGCTAAGTTCCTTTTGTTCCAAATAACTTCTTAATTTCTACCTGAGTAGTCGACATTACCTTATGTATTAGCAACCCGTCTATGGAAGCCATATTGTGTGTAGGATTTGAAGGCTGACATGCTGTTGTGTTTTTTTTATTTACTTTATTCCATTTGCTTTTGCCATTTGCCATTCCTTTTATATATTACTATGTATGTTTACTAAATTTTCTTTCTTTCTTTTTCACTCTCTCTCTTTTCTCTTACTTTCTGTCTTTGTTTTCAGTTTGGATTTTGTATATGATCTGTTTGAGAGGATGAGTAGCCGGTGTGGGCAGGACATGATGAAAAGCAGCTCACAGCACCGCAGATCAACAGTCAGCTCCCAGTTTAAGGTGAGAACCGGAAGAAAACAACCATTAAAACGCTCAGAGTAATTTGACGGCTGTAAACACTTGTAAACCCTTTAGAAATGGTTATTCTTTTCCATAGATAGATAGATAGATAGATAGATAGATAGATAGATAGATAGATAGATAGATAGATGGATAGATGGATAGATAGAGAGATAGATAGATAGATAGATAGATAGATAGATAGATAGATAGATAGATAGATAGATAGACTCAGAGGGAAATTTACAGTACATACACAGTATACAGAGAGTAAAAAGTATACTAAAAGTATTTCACCTTAAAAATTTAATGTATATACAGTATATATAAGTTTATTTTATATTTTTTTATTTAGTGTATATATACATATATACATATATTAACCTTTTTCATACTTTCAATTTATGTTATTATTATTTTTCCATATATATATGGAAATATATATATATATATATATATATATATATGTAAGAGAATAAGTATTGAGATCATATTAAGTATTGAGACAGTATACATAAAGTAACAGATTTGGTATGTACAGAGTTAAGGACATGATGTGGAAGTGCACTGAATTGTTTTTATATTTTATATAAATATTGCTAAGAGAAAAAGTACGTGAAAGTGACAGTGCATATGATTGTAAACAGTTGATGTTGATCAATACACATATTCCTCAATGAGTTCATTCTTAATCTGGCTCAGAGCTGAGGTGACTGTCTTCTGCTCAAGGATGATATATGTTATATCAGTGTTATAATGCAATTAAAGCTTCAGAATGTCGCTAATGAGGATAAAATTCATGTGGAATTTTTTATTTATTTACTGAAAAGCCTTGTAGAAGCCTTTACAATTTACTTTCACCTCACACTTTGGTGTTTTTATCTAAACCAGTGTAGCATGTTAGCAAACCAAACATTTTAGATTTTTATATCACAGTTTATTACTCTTCCTGTATACCATCAGGATAGCATCACAAGTCAGGGTATATAGTCAGTGGGGCAGGATGTGTCCATTCACAAACCTTAATCACATTCCTGCTCATTTCACTATGTTAAAGTCTTTCAAAAATGGCTAACACAATGCTAACACAATGCTAACATGTCTAGTATGCCTCTGTGACTTATATTGTGAGCTAGCATGTTGTACCTTACTAAAAGCATTCTGTTAAGCTAATAAAATGTTGTTAGCTAATTGTAGTATTCAAAAAGAGCTAAATAAATGATTTACTTTGACTATGTTTCTGTAGCCAAACAGTTATTTAATCCTACGCAATTAGTCTATGCACATATAATCTCACATTATTGATTTCTTCTTACCCAGAATTCTTTACACTCCCTGATGTCCACCCTGAGCACATCCAACCCCTTCTTTGTGCGCTGCATCAAACCCAACAACAAAAAGGTATACATGCAATCCCCTTCACACACCTGCACACAGAGCTTATATGTGTTTAGGGCAGATGTAACTGTAAATATCAAGAAAGTAAAGAAAGTAAATGTCAACAGCGCCATATTTTGAAAAACTTAAGAGTTATTTATTTCACAATGACAACAAATGTTGTATTCTTTTACAACTGCAGATCATTTCCTTTAGCCTGTGTGCCACTACGTCGATCTCTCGAAAACATGCAACACCAGCAACATGATGTACACATTGATGTACATTAAGTCAAGATAAAGTCATTCATTTCAATTCTCAATATTGAATTTTGATTTCCATTTTTTTGCCAATTGAAAATAAAACAAAAATATTGTTAAATCTTAAATTAGAAATTAGATTTGTTTTTCTTTTTTCCACTTCTCATATGAAGCATGGTGGGTCAAATCAAAGGTTGTCCCCTAGTTTGGGCATCTCTGGTTTAGGTTTATTTTAGCAGTGTTATAGAATGTTACAGAGACACAGGTGGGAGTTTAAGAGTTTGATTAAAGAGTTTGATTCTCTTGCATAGGTTTGGAAATTTTTTTTATGGTTCGAGTATGGCTCTTCATGACGTAATGACAACATGGCAACCGGGGCGAGAGCAAAAGCGCGCCCATCACCATGCTTTATTCTGTTACAGAAGTCGTTAGCAGCGCTGCACAGGACTTGCTCGAAAATAATGTCTCTTAAGAAATGCATTTTTGGATGTAAGGGGAAAAAAAAACTTGTTTATTACTTACCATATAGACACATCCTGCTGTAGTCTTGTTGCCTCTATAGTTCTTGATGTTCAATTTCAGATTTGGGATCCAATTCTGGATCAAATATGTATGGCTGGATCTGATTGTTAGCCTTCATTTGAGACTATAAAGTTTTAGTTCCTGTTTTATCTTTAGCTGTGTAACAGCTCGCAGACGATCGCTACACAAATGCTACTTGTGCTCGCAACTCTTTAGCTCCACCCATGACACACCTGCAGAAGCTCAACTGTTTTCCAGAGAGAAAGCTGTTTTTTTTTTAATAAATCTAATAAAACTTAAGACTCTTTTTAGAGAAGTATGCAACACTACTCTATAGGTACTCAAGATTTACATGGCCAAAACTGTGCTTGTTATGTCCCTTTGAAACACCTTTAATCATCTGTGAAACACAATTTACCTTTCATTTTACGATTTCTTACTTTGTTTTTCTTTTATATTTATTTACTTACACCACATATTTAACATTGGATGCTTTTTATTGGATGTGTTTTTCCAGAGCAACCTATATAACCTGCATCTCTCTTTCAATTTCTGTCTGTATGTGTGGGACAGAGAGAGACAGCATGACAGAGAGACACACACATTTTTTCAAAAGTAAACAACTGAGCCCCACGCTGCCCGATTTTTACCCACAATCCTCTCTCTGACACCCTCCTAACAACGTGCACAAATTAGCCCAGCATGGGTCTCAGCGCCATGGCAACCAGCAGTGGCTGAAAGAGATCAGAGCTGTGTATTGTGTGAGTGAACTGTGTATGTGTGAGTGTGTGTGTGTGTAAAGAGAGTGAGAGGGGCAGGACTGGTCAGTTAATAACTGACTCTTGTAGAGCTGCACACTTGCTCGCAGGCTGAGATCCAGCGCTGCAGGATGAGAGGAGATCTACTAGATTACGGTACAAGTTCGACTCTGAGAGGATGCAGGTGTGTGTTCGGGGATGATTTAGAAAAAATGACCTCGGCGGATGCGTTTTGATCAGTGGTACGGTAGTGAAATTACTTTTAAAGTGTTGCTTTTGTCTGTCGTTTAATTCGGAGCCTGAGGTATTAATTGTTAATTTTTCGTTTTTAATTAAATATGCTTTTTATTGCATCTGTGAATTTGCTTGTTGTAAATTATGGAACCAGCTATGTTGTTATTTGCTGAAATGATGCACTGGAATGTTTTTCCAAGTTAATAGAAAGTGTACCTGGACATCCAATCGTTATAAGTGAAGTTAATTGGAGAAGATTTTAATTACTGCAGAAGATCAGGATTATATTTGATCTAAGTACCTTATTATGCAATAGAAATTAGTTTAATTGTTTGATTAGTTACAAGATTTTTATGGATGTGAACAGCTTCTGTGCATCACATGCTGTCTTGAATGCAAACGAGTCGTCTCTGTGCTGTGGGTGTGTGCTTGTCTTAAATCTTTCTATTGACTATTAGACTTCAGACTAACCTCCACCTCCCCCACCTTTCTGACATCAACCCCCATCTACAAACAAACACACACATACACACAGCCAAGGAAACACAGACAGACATCATAGCTGACTGCATTGTGACGTATGTCGCATGCATCAGTATGTTAATGACGTTGGAAGTGTGCGCGCGCGCGTGTGTGCGTGTGCGTGTGTGTGTGTGTGTGAGAGAGAGAGAGAGAGAAAGAGTGAGAGATAAGAGAGAGAATTTGCTTGTGTGTTACATTTGTGTGTGTATTCTATAGTGAATCCCATCCGTGTGAGCTGCCATGGACTCACACAGAGCTCCATTCATCACACATCTGTCCATCTATGTGTCTTTCCGCACTTCATCCTTCCATCTGCAGAGATTGACATTTAGCCGGGGCAAGATTAGTAGCATACGGAGCACTCCGTTTCCGACCTCACGCCCACAGAGGTCGAAGGTCCCTGGAGTGTGGTTGGTGGGGTCCGTACATAAATGAATCAACAATATTTTTTTTTCTGTTCTACTGGATTTTGGATATGAGGGTTTCAGAAGTTTGAAGAGGAATTATACTTTTTTATGTTGCATACAAAAAGAATACTAAAAAGACTGTAAAAGGTTTGTAATGGAAAAAGTGATTGATACTATTTACATCTCAGTTCTACATCACAGGCATCAAATGATTAAGGTTTTAAACTGGGGCCAAATTAGGGATAGCCAGAGGTTTTTTTACCCACTGCAAAACAAGAGATGAGTGAACTATGTGTGGATTGTTTTGTGTATTAAGAGAGAAGCACAGTATATAACCTCATATTAAACATCTATGTCTATTGCAGAAGTGCCCAAACTTTAAACTTGATTGAGGGCTGTGGGCTTAAAGTAAATGTTGTACTATGCTAAACTCTAGTATATTAAAATAAAACTTGCCCCGACTTACTAACGACTTCCATTCTGGGAGCACAGTCCATTTTGTTCGTAAGTCCAACAAATTGAGTTTTTTTTTACTGCTTTGATACTAATAAACAATGTAAAACATAAAAACACATAAAAAACACTGGTAATAAAATATTTGTACTTTTACAGTACCTTAAAATGGTTTGTTCGGTTTGTTTACATAATTGCTCTGTATTCCACTAATTTTCAAAGATTTTCTTAGAGTTCAATGAAACCATAATAAAAATCACTCCTGCAGTATTTTTAAATAGAGTACAATAGAATGAAAGGTCTTATACATAACCAATACATAAAAGCAATCCAGCCATTTGGTTGTAATATCAGTGAGCTCTAATGAGAGACATGAAGCTGCACTGTATTTTTTAAGATTTTCCAAATTAGGTTTCAACTTTTTTACAATGGACTGGATATTATGTAGGTAAGAGTCGGTTTGGTTTTCAGTTTCCACTTGTTTGAGTTACACATACCAAAAATCCTATTTTGTGGCTTTTTTTTTTGTATTTGACAACAAATAAGATTTTAAATTGGAAAAAAAGATCTATCAATGATTTGTGGTCTATGGAATACACCACTTGTGTAGTCAGTCATTCATTTTTAGATTCTCTCCATCATTGGGCATGGCTGCCTCTGTTTATGTTTTCGAGTAAAAACAGCAAAGCTTTTCAAATGAACATACCAATACTTTTTTTTTTTTTTTCAGTCTGGATTTAGTGGTTGCCAGAATACATAAAAATAATCATTTTTTACCAATAAATAAAATCTTTTAAGTATAAAACAAATGGAAATATTTTTTTATCTTTCCCTTCTTCCAGGTTCCAGATCAGTTTGATCATTCTGTAGTGCTGAACCAGTTGCGCTATTCTGGCATGCTGGAGACAGTGCGAATCCGGCGGGCTGGCTATCCTGTTCGGAGAAACTTCCAGGATTTCTGTACCAGGTTTGTCCCACATTCTAATAGTTTTCAATTATTCAATTATTTATTAAAAAAAATGTTTTAAAAACCTAAGTGAGGGTTCTCCAACACATTTGGTGGTGTGGTAATTAACAATATCTCACAAACGTAAGTACATCCCTCATATTTCAGCAACCATTTTAGTATCTACTTAAGGGACAAATCTATAAAAATAAAATTAGATATGAGTAGTCAATGTGCAGCCTGTATAGCAGTATAGATTTAGAAAACAACTCAACATACAGCCATTACTGTTCAAATAATTGGCAGCAAAAGTGAGTACACCCTAAGTGAACATGTCAGTGTCCAAAGTGTCAATATTTTGTGTGAGCACCATTGTTGGATGTTAGACACCTGGCGCTTCTCCCCCTTCCGCTTGAGGATACAGAGGTGCTCAATAGGTTTCAGGTCTGGCGACATACTTGGCCACTTGATCACCTTCATCGTCAGCTTCCTCAGCAAAGCAAATTGGGAAACTGCAAATCGGCCAAGGGAGGGCAACATGTTCTGCTTCAGAATGTCACAGTACATGTTGGAATCCATGTTTCTCTCAATGAATTGCAGCTCCCCAGATCATGATGCTACCACCACCATGCTTAACTGATAGCCATACAATCTGATTTGTTGCTGTGTGTGGCGTTTGGTCTGAGCACTGTAAAACTGAAACGATTCCTTGAGTAGCTAAAGTAGTTCGAAAACAAGAATAATAGAGGCAAATTATTTATTTGTTTTTCTTTTCCAATTGTTACTTGTTTAGTGTATTAAACTACACATGCAGCATTCTGTTACCCAATGGACCATTATTACTGGCAACCCACCCACTAAACTCAACACTTTTGCCTAATTCCGAGCCTTTTCTCACAATTCCGACTTCATTTCTTGCAATTACAACATTTCTGCCAATTATGATTTTTTTTTTTTTCAAATCTGCCTTATTTTTCTCGCATTTATCACTTTATTTCTTGCAATTCTGACTTGGTGGAAAAAAGCCAGAATTGTGAGAAATAATGTCAGAATTGTGAGAAAAAAAAAGCCAGAATTAGGCAACTTTTTTTTTTTTTTTTGCCCAAAACGGGCTTCTGAAATAATAATAATATTAGGCTGTACAATGTGTTTACTTTTAGAGCACTTCCGCTTCTGCAACTTCTAAAGCAATGCTGCAGCTCTCATGCGTCTGTTTTTTAAAGCAGCTTCTGCACCTGATGCACAGCACAATCCCAGCTTATTAGATGGACCCATCTTGGAAAACCTCTGTATGACCCTGGCCACTGTACTGTAGCTCAGTTTCATGGTGTTACTGATCAGTCTATAGCCTCAGTCATCAATTCTTATTCTGAACTTCTCAGAGACTCTTTATCGTGAGGTGCCATGTTGAACAGCCAGTGTTTATAATGAGAGAATTGTACTCAAAGCACCAATTTTTTGGTTTGTCAAGTTACCAAAAACAAGAACATGATGAATAGGACGTGGCTTTGCATGATTAGACAACGTACAGCCGTTATCACTTAGGGTGTACTCACTTTTGTTGCCAGTTATTTAGATAATAATGTCTGTATGTTGAGTTATTAATAGAGCACAGTAAATCTGTACTGCTACACAAGCTGCACAATGACTACCCTAAAATATATCCAAGTTTCATTTCTATAGTATTGTCCATTGAGAAGATGCGTAAGATGGTAGCTGAACTGTGAGGGGGTGTACTCACTTTTGTGAGATATTGAAATATTATAACTACTCAATATGTGTATATACATATATATGGTATGTGGTAGGTCATTAAAGGGTATTAAAAAAAGCTTTCCAGTCAGGAGGTAATCTGATCACATCACCATTAAGCTACAACTGTTGGGCCCTTAAATAAGGCCCCTCACCTGCTTAACTAAAACTGCTGAAACTGCAAATAGTCTGGATAATGACATGTGCTCAATGCCATAAATGTTTATCATAGTGAAGCGGATTTGAATGTTAATGGTAATGTACTTTAGCATAAATAAATGTTCCTGTTTTTCTGTTTAATTAATTATTTATTTATTAAAATCATCCGATTTTAAAATTTTGGGCGCACCTTTATTGTTTTTGTGTTGTTGTTGTTTTTTTAAATCAGGTACTATGTGTTGATGAGAAGTCTGGCGAAGAGTAATGACCCCAAGGAGGCGTGTCTCCAGGTGCTCCGCCTCTACGACAGCAGTCGTGAAGAATGGCAGCTGGGAAAGACGAGGGTAAGAAAGCCTCCTCTCGTTACTCCTTCCTAATGTTTTAAACATTGTATTAATGATGATGAAATACTCCTTAATTGTTCTTATAAGTTCAGTTTGTCCTGCACATCTTGATTTGCGCTGGTAGGTTTTCCTGAGGGAGAGTCTGGAGCTGCGATTGGAAAAGAAGCGAGAGGAGGAAGTGCTTCAGGCTGCAGCCATTATACAGGCTTACCTTTTGGGTTACAGAGCAAGGTAAACATTAATAAGCACATACACATAGATCCTAGTTTCAGTGTATGCTATATCTTACTCTCTCCTGCCATGGCTTGGGTCCACTCGTCCTCTTACAGGAAAAGCTCACTGCAAAAACACTCAAAGGTTATAATGGCTTATTCAATGCCTTTATTCACAGTGCATGGTGATGAATATGAGACTGTGGGTATGAGTCTTTACTGTCACCTCCATAGCTGTGAAGTACTGTACTTAAGTAGCTTTTTCACTTATCTGTACTTTACTGAAGTATTTCCATTTAGGGAGACTTTTACTTTAACTTTACTAAGTTTCAAAGTCAAATATCACTTTTTACTTAACTACTTTTTGAAAAATCACTCGTTCCTTTATATTTATAAGGGAATTAAAAACTGGTCAAGCACACAGCAAGCCACCAATCAGAGTGGAGTAAGTTTTAAACTTGTTTTGATTGTCGCTTGATGGGAGCTACCAACGAACAAGCATACAGTTCAGCATCAGGCCAAAAGAGATTTTTAGATTTTGAGAGAAATATTACATATAAACCTTAAACCGAAACTGCCTGCTCTTAAATCCTGTTAGTTCATTTGGTTCTAAAGGAAATTGTTTAGTTTCAAGGTTTGGGGCTGATGTTAATTTTAACAGATATCATTTAGTTTTCGAGTAATTAATATAATTGGATTAATAGGTTGCTGTTCTAGAAGTAACATTTTAGTCTTTTCACATAAACTGAGGTGATTAAGCAAACCGATAATAGGAAAATTATAGGCATAATAAATGATAGTTCTTAGTTCAAAGTAAATAATTTTAAATAAAGTAAAACCTAATATTATAAAGAGCCGGCGGATTGATTGCAAAAAGTACGGTTACATCATTGTCAATTAAAATATAATTAAGTAAAAAGTACCGGTAGTCTAAGAATTATGATGGTTTTTGATCTTACAATGACGATGGTAATAAAATAAAGGACAAATATTGACATTTTTGCGCTGTATTTTAATTTTTTTTACGATAGTATGGGACGCTGCCAGGATGTGCGCATCTTCCGCCTTGTGGGACGCTTTACTCTTGGCAGTGATCGACAGAGTTTAGATGTTTCTGTGTATTTCTTTTTGTGTGTTTTGATATTTCAAAGCATATTTTTAGCTCCTTTTTATCTTAAGACTCCTGGTTTGGCTGGGCCATGTCTCCACTTGTCTCGAAAGTTACGATGAAACGCATCTCCATTGTAACTTCTACCTGTTTATGTATTGAATCATAAATGTCTTTGAGTAGAAGGTAAAAGTTGCTTATATCTTTGATACTCAGTAAAACTAGAAAGCAGACTAATTACTTAAGTCCTTTAACGAAGTACATTTATTCACATACTTTACACTATATGTCACCTCTTTTTAGCAACTTCTAAAGTTCTGTTTTCTCTTTGCGGCCTGTAGGAGGCAGTACAAGCAGCTTCTTCAGTGTGTGCTTGTGATCCAGAAGAACTGGAGGGCACTTTTCTGGCGCAGACGCTACTTGATGCTCCGCTGGGCCTCCATCACACTCCAAAAGAGAGTTAGAGGTCGAAGGGCACGCCAGCTCTACACACAGCTGCTTGAGGAGAAGAAGAGGAGGATGGAGGAAGAGCGGAGACAAAGAGAAGAGGAGGAGGAGCGAGAGAGGTGGGCAGGGCATTCTGGAGGAGCTGTGCTAAGAGTTATTAAGACTTTCTACACACTTAATAAGAGTGGGTTGGACAGTTCGTGTGTAGGAGGTTTTGTCAGCAATCGTTTTTCAAAACCTGAGTAATTGTGTAGTAATAGGGAAAAGATCTGGGTTGTTCCTGGGTTCCAGAAATATGCACCGTTGTTGACTATAAATAATACATACAATTAATTAAGAAAAACCAGTGTTGTAAAACACATTCAGGGTTTTAATTATGACCCAATGACCTTCACTGTGCTTTGAATTGAACTAGAGTTTTTGTTTGGCTCTTTATGTTTAGAGAGAGACAGAGACTGGAGATGGAGCAGAAGGCCCGTGAGGTGAGTCTCTTATGTTACATTGAAAAAGAATTCCTAACGTTCCTGAACATTCAACGCATCCTCACCCCACATTGTCACATTTCGACGCTGTGGGCGTTGCGTCCGACGGCGTCCACATCGGACGCCGAAGGTACCCCCTGGGCGTTGTTTTTCGACGCAGAGAGACGGTACCTCCCTTCGTGTCGCTTTTTAATGCAGATCGCTGTCCTATACGCGTAATAATTTATTATCTATCATAATAAGTGTATAGGATTAATTTTAAAATTTCGAAAAATACTGAAGATGACCGTAACCCTAACCCGAACCCTAAACCTAACCCAAACCCTAACCGTAACCCGCAAATGGGGTCCCGTCCATCTGCGTCGAAAAGCGACGTGAAGGGTTTCCCGTCCTGCTACGTCAAAAAGCGGCGCGAAGGGGGTACCCTCAGCGTCGGATGTGGACGCCATCGGACGCAACATCCACAGCGTCGATATGTGACGATGTGGGGTGCGAATGTGTAGGAACATTCGGTCCCGCTGCAGATTCCCGCTAATATTAAGATAATCAGCAACTTGCTGTTAAGTTCTTAATAAAAACCAAATATTTGACATTAGTGGAAATGCAGACTGGTGCTTGAATCAGTTTTGTGGTTCCTTGCTTCAGCACCTTCTCATGGGTTTAAGTTTTTTAAGAGTCAATGTCAAGAGGTCACATCCAACACCACAAAGCCACTGGCAGGCTTTTGAGCAAGGCCCTCGACTGAGCGACCACCTCCCAAAATGTTAGCTCTTGTTCTTACATTTATATTTATAGCATTTGCAGATGCAAAGCAATTTACAACTGTCTTATTTATACAACTGAGGGTTAAGGGCCCAATAGTGGCAGCTTTTCCTCCCTCCTAGTGGCTCCATTCTCAACATTCCCACTGCACATGTCCAAACCATCTCAATCTCGCCTCCCTCATCTTGTCTCCAAAACGTTCTACATGGGCTGTCCCTTTAATAAACTCATTTAACTAATCCTGTCCATCCTCATAACTCCCAACGAAAACCTTAACATCTTCAGCTCTGCTACCTCCAGCTCCACCTCCTATCTTTTACTCAATGCCAGTGTCTCTTAACCATATACCATCGCAGGTCTCACCACAGCCCTATAAACTTTCCCTTTCACTCTTGTAGATACTCTTTTATCACAAATCACTCCTGCTATCACTCTTCTCCACCCACTTCACCCTGCCTGCACTCTTTTCTTCACTTCTCTAGCACACTCTCCATTACTTTGCACTGTTGTACAGGAAACTAAACTCCTACATTTTCACCACCTCTTCTCCATGCAACTGCACCACCCACTTTTTTTGCAAAAAAACATTCAGTTTAATTTGTCTTGTTTATTTTATGACTTTTCTTCCTTTGGCTATGGTTGTTGTAATTATGTTGAAGCTTGCCGGTGGTTTTGTGTGTGGAGTTCACAGGTATTTGAATTGCCACACTGTCAACCAACTTGACACTTCTTCTGTGGAAGTGGTGGCTCAGTGGTTAAGGCTCTGAGTTACTGATCGGAAGTTTGGGGGTTCAAGCCCTGGTATTGCCAAGCTGCCACTTTTGGGTCCCTTGAGCAATGCCCTTAACCCTTAACTGGGACATGCAAAGAAAGAATTATACTGTGATGTAAAGTACACATGACTAGTACAAAGCACCATTCTTTCTTTACTTCCTATTAAGGATATTGTTTTAATGGCATGAAAAACTGTGGTATCTCAGTATCACATTTGTGATAGAGGAAAGATGGAATCCTGAATTATTTATTTGTTATCCAAACTTTCACAGGCGGAAGAGGCACTAAGAGTGGAGGAGGCTCTGAGAATTGAGAGAGAGATGAAGGCTGTGGAAAAAGATCCGGAGCCGGCATCTGTTTTGGCCGAGAGCGAGCATTTAGAGAACTCACTTGAGGATGAAGTTTTCGAGGAAGAAGCCCGTCCAAATGAGGCTTCACAAGTGGAGGAGATTCTACGTCTGGAGCGGGAGATTGAGGGTCTGCGTAGGCAGAAAGAGACACGAGAACAGACTCTGACCGCACAATCCCTGGCACGTCTGCAGCACCTTCGCGACCAGGAGTTGCTCCGACTGGAGGAAGAGGCCTGCAAGGCAGCACAGCAGTTCCTCTCATCGCTCAACTTCCACGAGATCGATGAGTGTGTGCGCAACATCGAGAGCACCATGGTGCCGCAGGATTTCTCCGAAGAAGCCGACCAAGAGAGGAGGAGAGCTGGGGATGACGAGGAGGTGGATGAAGGATTGGGAGGGGATGAAGAAGGCTTTAAAGACTCGCCGAATCCCAGTGAGCACGGCCACTCCGACGGCCAGCGCACCAGCGGGATCCGCACCAGCGACGACTCGTCTGAGGAGGACCCCTACGCCAATGATCGCGTGGCTCCGCCCCCAGCCAAACCTACAAACATGCCATCACTCTATCATGGATTAGCCTGTAATAGCTACACCACCTATTGTGGGGAAGAGCAGGAAGAGGAACTGATTCCACCAGACGACGACTCCGATTACGATGCAGATGAGTATGATGAAGGTGGCATTGTCCTGCCTCCTAGCATGTCTCTGTCGGTGCTCCAGACTGCCAGCTATTCACGTGACCAGCGGAGCTCCATGGCGACAAGCACCAGTGCAAGCTCAGGGGCGTACAGGTTCAGCTCAGAGGGAGCCCAATCATCGGTTAGTCTCACACATATATGTATGTAATCATTTACATGTACACACACAGACTTCCTGGTATCAAGATAGAAATATCAGAGGTTACATGGTGTTTGTGTGGTACTGTATAAGACAAATACTACTGTCCTCGTTTGGTAACTACTTTATTTTGTAGTTTATACACAAAAACTCCTTTAACTTGATGTTTAATTTTTTTACTTATTGAGTGAAGTTCCTTCAATAAAACGATTTAAGACGGACAACCAGATAATAAACCGAAACTCTCTCTCCCTTCATTCCCTCAGTTTGATGACAGCGAGGATGACTTTGACAGATTTGATACAGATGACGAATCGTCTTATCGTAGAGATTCTGTCTACAGCTGTGTCACTCTGCCATACTTTCACAGCTTTCTCTATATCAAAGGTAAAAAGCAGTCGTCTTTATACACTCCTCCTCTCTTCTCTTTTCTCTTTTGTGTTGCTTAACTGGTGTAAATGTGTTCTGCACTGCAGGTGGTCTGCTGAACTCATGGAAGCGCCGCTGGTGTGTGTTGAAGGATGAGACGTTCCTGTGGTTCCGGAGCAGACAGGAGGCTCTGAAGCAGGGCTGGCTGCTTAAAAAGGGTGGCGGCTTGTCCACACTCTCGCGTCGCAACTGGAAACGCCGCTGGTTTGTCCTGCGCCAGAGTAAACTCATCTATTACGACAATGATGCCGAGGAGAGGATGAAGGGCATGCTGGACATGCATGAAGCGAAGTAAGGGCACGCTTCAAAGGTCTTACAATTAGATTTCTAATTTACTGTGTGTAATAAACAACACCGGAGGCTGTGTGGAAAAGGATGGATTAGGACACACTCCGAGTTACACACAGTGTGTAAAGGGCTTCAGAAAATAGTGCAGGGAATCAATAAGGTTTTAAAGCACAATACAAGGACATACAATGTGAGTTTGCAGATTGTAGATTGGTGACCTTGTAGTGAATAAAATATAAAAGCACAGTTCTTAGTACAAATGCAGTATTGAGTAAAAGGGACCTGTAAGGTTGTACAAAAGGGTTGTACGGATTAAATAAGAGTCTAGAAAGGCACTACAGTTAAGAAAAATGACCTGGAAAAATATATTGCATGAAATTACAGAGGGACTTTTCACAATTCTTAGCATAATTAGGAAACAATGGGGTATAAATATACACTAACATTTCGGCACTCGTCGTCTTCGGAACTCGTAAATTCAGTCTTCATCACGTCATTAGAACCAAAATGTTTCGCCGCATGCTTATAGCTCGAAACAGACTCTCGCTAATGAAACTCGGGTGCGTTTCAGTCTTATGACCGCATTAAGAGACTCATGTTAGCTTGAGTAACAGTGCCATAGAGTTCCTTTCAAAGCATTCTCTTTTGTGCTTCCTGTGCATTTTAGGCCTAAATCATGGGTCCCACAGTGGTTAAAAATGCTACCAAAAAGCCTGGAAAGCATAGCAATAAAAAGGGTTTTATTACCTTTATATCAAAAGTTTTTTACAGAGGGACAAAAGAAGAAATCAAGAAACAAAATGTGAACTGTTTTAAACTTTTTTCCAGCGAAGGCAAGGAGACTTGGGTATCTTTCAGCAGTAGTCTTTATTGCACATCAGAGCGCACTGCTTCGGCGCTGCAGTCATTAAGTCCAACTTTTAGAACTTAGCATTGTGGTTATATGAAGTTTTCTGGGTGGGGCAGTCCCTCTGAAGGAGAACAAAGCACTCAGGAGATAAGTAAAAACAAAACATGCACTAAAAGGCCCACACAGCCTTGGCCTTCTTTCAGGTCATTGGTTAAATCATGAGCAAATGGTCACCAAAACAGCAGGATACCTTGCCCCTATGTTTCATACAAAGGAGCATTAGGAACTGGCAAACCTTCATCCAGCACAGCGGTTTTCACATCATCATTTAAATTATGCAGTTACTTAATTTCAAATCAATCTGTTTTCTGTGATTGCTGGCCTTCTCTGATTTGTGTCATTTTCATATTGTACAAAATCAGACTTTCATTTTGCAGCATTTTTAATGGCTTAATATAAATGAATAAATGACTTTACCGTCTGTCCAACACTCAAACTTCTAAATAGAATTGACAAAAAAATATGTCTGTGGTTGTTTTTCACAAATCCGGCCTAGTGAACACTTGAACTAGAAGCACTACATCAACATGGGGTCTCTTATAACTGCAAAAAAAGCACATATAAAAAGACATGTAAGAGACAGTCTATAATGCCTCTCTTTCTTGTTTTCTTTTGTGTGTCTTGCTTTATTAGTCAGATCATTGATAACACTGGGAAGGAGAACGGGATAGATATTGTGATGCCAGAAAGAACATACCATCTTATAGCGGATAGTGCAGAGGATGCCAGGTAAGAGCATATGTGTGTGTGTGTGTGTAAATGTACATCAATGTCTGTTTCTTTTATTAGATAGCTCCTACATGCTAAAATTGTAAGTAAATGTGTGTGTGTGTGGTTTTTTGCCATTTGAGACTGTTGATTTTTTATCCAGGGGGGCTGCCATGTTTGAATACAGTTTTGTCAATCAGTTATATTTAATGCAGTTATTAGTTATTAGTCTGTTTGTCTCTGGCTGCACAAATGATATAGTCCTTATCAAAACCTATTTATTTCTTTTTGAATTTAATGACAGTTTTAATAAAAATACTTAAGAATAAAAAGCTTTTTCATTTGAAGTCCAGATGAATGATGAACAAATCCAAATTGTGAGGTAGAATCATAAATGGGAATTGGTAGCTTATCGGTTAAGGCATTGAGCTATGGATCAGAGGGTCACGAGTTTAGATTTCAGCCTCACCAAACTCCCAATCCTGGGCCCCTGAGCAAGGCCCTTAACTGCTAAGTTGTATGAATGAGACAAATGTGATTTCCTCTGGTTACGGGCATCTGCCATGTTCCGTTAATAAAACCCATGAATAGACATCTAGGTCAAAGCTAGGTCAAAAATTAGAATGTGAAACCAAGGAAAAAAATCAAAAACTGAGAAATCCAAGCACAGAAGAAAATGTTTGAGTGCCCATTTTATACCATGCTCACATCTAAGAATGTGATAGATAGTGACCTTCCATACAAAGTCCCTCTGAACTCATCCATATTTGGTGGTGCTGTAATCTAAACCAGAGATTAACAGTACCGAGATTATATATTATAAATCTACACATAATAACCAATAATAATAAATTGGGGGGGGAAATGTAGATTGTTTGGGGGGAAAAAAAATTGTGTTTGCATAACTATTGACTCCCAAGCCTTTACTTAGTTTTGGTGCAATTAGCTATCAAGGGTCCCGTGATTAGTAAACTGTAGTGGATGTGTTTGTGTGTGAGAAAAGGTTCATGTAAGCTTATTATTAATATACCTGTTTCTGGAAGAGTCTGTTAGAGCACCTAAACAAGCAACATGATAAAGACCAAGCATCTATTAATGTCTCTGAGTGACTGTTTCTCTGCCTGCACCATAGCCACTGGTTCAGTGTGTTGAGCCAGGTACACACTTCTACTGAACAGGAAATCAGAGAGATGCATGATGAACAGGCCAACCCTCAGAATGCTGTGGTGAGTACATAATACACACATACACCACAAGCAGTGTACCCACAGACACACCCAAATCATATGTATCTACTGTCATATTTTATAATAAAATATGCCTTTTTAATATAAATAAATCCATTTTATATACAGTAGCAATACAATGCTAAGATAAAGCTGCAAGAGGAACGGTTTGCAATATTATGACTAAAATCAACCTTCATGAGAGTAAAAACATCAAACATCTAACATGTGTTTGTTGCTTTTAACTTTCCATTGTCTAATTAAGATGCGATTTCCTTTCTTTTTCTTTATAGGGTACATTAGATGTAGGTATGATTGACTCAGTGTGTGCCTCAGACAATCCAGAGAGGTATATATATATATATACACGCACGCACGCACGCACGCACGCACACACACACACACAAACATAAATATTTTATTAAATGCTATTCCTACACATAAAACTAACCTTTCTTTTTTAGCCCTTTAACTTTAACATTTTATTTATTTATTTATTTAATATATAAAAGCTGCAGTTTTGAAAAAGAACATTAAACCGACCCACATCTTCAGAAATAACAGATACTCCTTTCCCTATAATTTAGGACATTCCCACATATAAAAACATCCCTGAACACACTTTTTTATACATATATTTATGGGTTTTTTTTATATTTAGATGGTATTTCACATCTGAATAATGCTATCTACATCTTGTAATGCTAATACACCTATACCTAGCCCTAAATAACCAAAAGGACATTATACATTGCAATTACATTGTAATTGTGAAGTTGTAACGATGTAATAAATTTACATTTAAAAATAGATTTCATTTGATATTTAAACATTTTTTGTATATTTTGTACATTTAACAAGATAGTTTTAATGATGTATTAAATGTACGATTATTATATTTTTTATATCCCCTGTTATACACTTAATTTCATGTCTTTTTTTTTTCTGTCTCATACTCTTTTTTACTCAAACAATTACCATCCTTCTGTTCTATCCTCGACCATCTTTCTCTTCTCTCTCTCTTTTTTTCTATTTCTAGGCCGAACTCATTTGTGATCATCACAGCTCACCGTGTGCTGCAC
Source organism: Silurus asotus (assembly GCA_024362625.1). NCBI lineage: Eukaryota > Metazoa > Chordata > Actinopteri > Siluriformes > Siluridae > Silurus > Silurus asotus. Next base: position 452,750 of record MU551532.1, read on the forward strand.
TGCAATGCTGAGACTCCAGAGGAGATGCACCACTGGATCGCCCTCCTGCAGCGCTCTAAAGGAGACACACGAGTCCAAGGCCAAGAATTCATTATAAGAGGTGGGCCATTAAATCACAAGTAAATATATGGGTCACAACAAATGTACAATTTAGTTTCCATTGTCTAATTAAGATGCGATTTCCTTTCTTTTTCTTTATAGGGTACATTAGATGTAGGTATGATTGACTCAGTGTGTGCCTCAGACAATCCAGAGAGGTATATACACACACACACACACACACACACACACACACACACACACACACAGAGAGATACATAAATCTTTTATTAAATGCTATTCCTACACATAAAACTAACTATACAACCAATATATAAATCTTTTTTAGCCCTTTAACTTTATAATTTTATTTATTTTTTTATTTAATATATTAAAGCTGCAGTTTTGCAAAAGAACAATAAACTGACCCACATCTTCAGAACTAACAGATAATTCTTTCCCTATAATTTAGGACATTCCCACATATAAAAACATCCCTGAACACACCTTTTTATACATACCTATTATACATTTATACATACCTATCTTGTAATGCTAATACACCTATACCTAGCCCTTAATAACCAAAAGGACATTATACATTGCAATTACATTGTAATTGTAAAGTTGTAACAATGTAATAAATTTACATTTAAAGATAGATTTCATTTGATATTTTAAAATTTTTTGTATATTGTATTTTGTACATTTAACAAGATAGTTTTAATGATGTAATAATTAAAACGATTATTATATTTTTTATATCCCCTGTTATACACTTAATTTCATGTCTTTTTTTTTTCTGTCTCATACTCTTTTTTACTCAAACAATTACCATCCTTCTGTTCTATCCTCGACCATCTTTCTCTTCTCTCTCTCTTTTTTTCTATTTCTAGGCCGAACTCATTTGTGATCATCACAGCTCACCGTGTGCTGCACTGCAATGCTGAGACTCCAGAGGAGATGCACCACTGGATCGCCCTCCTGCAGCGCTCTAAAGGAGACACACGAGTCCAAGGCCAAGAATTCATTATAAGAGGTGGGCCATTAAATCACAAGTAAATATATGGGTCACAACAAATGTACAATTTAGTAATCATGCAGTCCAAAAAACACCAGTGAAGTAGTTCATCTGTTTTGTTCTGTTTTACTTTATCGAACTGCTGCAAATCAATTGTCATTTTGGTCATTTTAGAAAAGAATGCTGCCTGGCACAACTTGTGTCCACATATAACTTAGTAATATACACTATATGGATAAAGGTATAGGGACACCCGACTTTCCCAGCCATGTGTGTTTTTTTCTTAAACTGTTAGCGTAAAACTGAAGGCACACTATTATGTCGTTGGATGCAGTAGCATGAAATTTTCCCTTCACTTGAACTTGGAGACCAAAACCTGTTCCAGCATGACTATACCCCTCTCCTGAACATACGCTTTGACTGGGTTGGAATGAAAGATCTTCTTTAAAACACTGACCTCAAACCTACTGAACACCTTTGGGATGAATTGGGACACTGACTGCACCCCAGCCTCCTCAACCTCACCTACACCAGTACCTGACTTTACTGACACCCTTGTGTCTGAATGAGCACAAATCTCCACAAGCGCACACCAAAATCTAGTGGAAAATCTTCCAGAAGAGTGGAGGGAATTTGGAAGCAAATTGGAACTCAATGTGGAATGCGATGCTCAAAAAGCAGTACACAAAATTCACAGATTCTTTATCGTTTTGAACAAATGTTATTTCCGTTAAAGAGTGAGTAGCTACAGTGACACTTCGCTAACCCTAGTTTTTTATTATACCCTGGGTATTTTTGTTTTCAAGTTTTATAATAATAAAATAAAAATGCGTGTTAGGTGGAGACTAAACAGACTTGCGGTCTGCTACTTAAAACGTTCCTGAGCCAACTCAGATTTAACTATATTCCGCACATAAAAAGGATTGGACACGTGTGTAAAGAACGAAACAATTTCAGAACAAATGAGAGGTCAAACACTGTGCATTACGAATTTTAGATGCAGCTGGCATAATTTCGCACCATACAACAAAACTGCTGCCTGATTTTTAACAGTGTAATCTGCATGAATTTACTCCAAAATATTGTAGAGGTCCATATTCTGTTTAAATCATTTTCTTTCTCTCTCTCTCTCTCTCTCTCTCTCTCTCTCTCGTCTTTTCTTCGGTACGTTCTTCAGGCTGGCTGCATAAAGAGATGAAGGGCAGTAGTCGTACTAACCTGAGAATAAAGAAACGCTGGTTCCTGCTCACCCATAATTCACTGGACTACTATAAGAGTTCAGAGAGAAATGCGCTCAAGCTGGGCTCTCTGCTGCTAAACAGCCTGTGTTCTGTACTGCCACCTGATGAGAGAGTGTACAAAGAGACTGGTTAGTACAAGCACACACACACACACACACACACATAGACACATACACAAGTAATAATACAATAACTATAGTTATAATAATGACAGTAAGCATTTCTATAGCATCTTGCTAAACTCATTTGTAATCCAAATCCAAATAAAGTGTGTGTGTGTGTGTGTGTGTGTGTGTGTGTGTGTGTGTGTGTGTGTGTGTGTGTGTGTATATGACTGTGTGTGCACGTGTAGGTTATTGGGGACTGACAGTGTTTGGACGTAAGCACTCCTATAGGCTCTACAGTAAGCTGCAAAGTGAGGTGTGTCGCTGGGCCAATGCTGTGCAGAATGTCATCGACAGCAAACCACCACTGGACACACACACACAGCAACTCATCCAGGACATTAAGGTAACATACAAGAACTAAAAAAAACTCACACTTGCGGATAAACAATACACGTATGTTCTCCAGTTGTAGAGGAGGACAATATGAAAGTTGGAACATTATGCAAGGTTACATCTATGAGAAAGAACATGTAGAACATCTTATATTTCAACAAGAACAAGGAGATGTTTATGAATGTATTCATTTCCAGAACCATAATTATAGAGACATAATACGATAATGCAAATTTTACGACTGCCCTCCGATTCCAACTCAGATTTAACTATATTCCGCACATAAAAAGGATTGGACACGTGTGTAAAGAACGAAACAATTTCAGAACAAATGAGAGGTCAAACACTGTGCATTACGAATTTTAGATGCAGCTGGCATAATTTCGCACCATACAACAAAACTGCTGCCTGATTTTTAACAGTGTAATCTGCATGAATTTACTCCAAAATATTGTAGAGGTCCATATTCTGTTTAAATCATTTTCTTTCTCTCTCTCTCTCTCTCTCTCTCTCTCTCTCTCGTCTTTTCTTCGGTACGTTCTTCAGGCTGGCTGCATAAAGAGATGAAGGGCAGTAGTCGTACTAACCTGAGAATAAAGAAACGCTGGTTCCTGCTCACCCATAATTCACTGGACTACTATAAGAGTTCAGAGAGAAATGCGCTCAAGCTGGGCTCTCTGCTGCTAAACAGCCTGTGTTCTGTACTGCCACCTGATGAGAGAGTGTACAAAGAGACTGGTTAGTACAAGCACACACACACACACACACACACACACATAGACACATACACAAGTAATAATACAATAACTATAGTTATAATAATTACAGTAAGCATTTCTATAGCATCTTGCTAAACTTATTTGTAATCCAAATACAAATAAAGTGTGTGTGTGTGTGTGTGTGTGTGTGTGTGTGTGTGTGCACGTGTAGGTTATTGGGGACTGACAGTGTTTGGACGTAAGCACTCCTATAGGCTCTACAGTAAGCTGCAAAGTGAGGTGTGTCGCTGGGCCAATGCTGTGCAGAATGTCATCGACAGCAAACCACCACTGGACACACACACACAGCAACTCATCCAGGACATTAAGGTAACATACAAGAACTAAAAAAAACTCACACTTGCGGATAACCAATACACGTATGTTCTCCAGTTGTAGAGGAGGACAATATGAAAGTTGGAACATTATGCAAGGTTACATCTATGAGAAAGAACATGTAGAACATCTTATATTTCAACAAGAACAAGGAGATGTTTATGAATGTATTCATTTCCAGAACCATAATTATAGAGACATAATACGATAATGCAAATTTTACGACTGCCCTCCGATTATATCTTCATATTTATATATAAGATATTGTATCTTTATTTACTTAGAAACAATCTCAAAGTTAATTAAAATAAATAAATTAATAAAGAGAACTTTTTTTACATGTATTTAAATATTTATGAGGGGGAAAAAATATACAGAAAGTGTTGAATATATAGAATATAGAATATATAAAATATTGTACATCCGACATCTGGAAAAAGAAAAGGAGAAAGGAAAAGAAAGAGACGTGGTGGTGGAATAAGAACGTGCGGGAAAGCATAAGGAGAAAGAGGTTGGAGAAACAGGATTGGGATCGACAGAGTGATGAGAAAAAGTAGGCAGGAGTACAAGGAGATGTGGCAGCAGGTGAACAGGGATGTGGCAAAAGCCAAGGAAAAGGCATATGATGAGCTGTATGTGAAGTTGGACACTACGGAAGGAGAAAAGCATTTATACCGATTGGCCAGGCAGAGGGACCGAGCTGGGAATGAAGTGCTGCAAGTTAGAGAAATAAAGGATGAAGATGAAAACGTGTTGACTAGTGAGAAGAGTGTGTTTAGAAGGTGGAGGGAGTATTTTGAGCTGCTGATGAACGAGGAAAATGAGATTGAAGGTTGGATGGTGTGGAGATGGTGAACAGCTATTAAGAGGATGAAGAGTGAAAATTTGGTAGGACCAGATGACATACCAATAGAAGCATGAAGAGAAGAGATGTGCAGACCTGCAGTAACTATAAAGTTGATCAGTCACACAATGAAGTTATGGAAAAAAGTAGTGGAAGCCAGGCTGAGAGAAGAGGTGAACATCTTTGAGCAACAGTATGGTTTCATGCCGAGGAAGAGCACCACAGACGCATTATTTGCTTTGAGAAAGTTGATGGAGAAGTATAGAGAAGGTCAGAAGGAGTTGCATTGTGTGTTTGTGCATTTAGAGAAAGCGTTCAACAGGGTGGAGAGGAGTTGCGGTACTGTATAAGGTGAAGTCAGGTGTGTCAGAGAAGTATGTGAGGGTGGTGCAGGTATGAGAACAGTGTGACAGCAGTAAAGTGTGCAGTAGGAACAACAGACTGGTTCAAGGTGAAGGTTGGACTGCATCAAGGATCGGCTCTGAGCTCTTTCCTGTCTGCAGTGGTGATAGACAGGTTGACGGACGAGATCAGACAGGAGTCTTCATGAGCTATGATGTTTGTGGATGATATTGTGATTTGTGGTGAGAGTAGGGAGTAGGTTGAGAAGAGCCTGGAGAGGTGGAGGTACACGCTGGAGATAAGGGGAATGAAAGTCAGTAGGAGTACGACAGAGTACATGTGTGTGAATGAGAGGGAGGACAGTGGAGTGGTGCGGTTACATGGAGAAGAGGTGGATGAGTTCAGGTACCTGGGGTCAACAGTGCAAAGTAATGAAAAGTGTGTAAGAGAAGTGAAGAAAAGAGTACAGGCAGGGTGGAGTGGGTGGAGAAGAGTGGCAGGATTGATTTGTGATAGAAGAGTGTCTGCAAGAGTGAAAGGGAAAGTTTATAGGGCTGTGGTGAGACCTGCGATGTTGTATGGTTAGAGTCAGTGGCATTGAGTAAAAGACAGGAGGTGGAGCTGGAGGTAGCAGAACTGAAGATGTTGAGATTTTTGTTGGGAGTGATGAGGATGGACAGGAGTAGAAATTAGTTTATTAGAGGGACAGCACGTGCAGTAAAAGTAAATAAGAAAAGAATGTATAGGCACTAAACATATACATTCTTTTATAAAACTATATAACCTTTTTATTTCTGTAAAGCTGCTTTGAGAAAATGTTTATTGTTAAAGCAGTATACAAATGAAAAGGAATTGAATTGAACTATTTGGTGCGATTTTCAGGAGAATTGTCTGAACTCCGAAGTGGTGAATCAGATTTACAAGAGGAACCCGATACTACGCTACACACACCATCCTCTACACACACCATTACTTCCTCTGCCTTATGGAGATCTCCACCACAGCTGTGAGTATCTCATTCAGTCTCAAACCTTCCCCAGTCTCTGAAAGAATCCATCTACCAGGCTTAATCTTTTCCCTTTTTTCTGTTTACTAGCTGAAAGAGAGCGGAGCTACAGCACGTTGCAGGCTGAAGCGCTGAAACTCTTTTGTACACTTCAGCAGCTCGAGGCCGTGTCCGATCCCGTCTTAATAATTCAAAGCCTTCTGCAAACAGGTCATGACCTCCGACCCTTGCGAGATGAACTCTATTGTCAACTCATTAAACAGACAACCCGGCCCCCTGAGCCAGGTGGCTCCGCCCACATCAGTGGCTGGAGAGTCATAGCCTGCATGTGCTGCACATTCAGCCCTGTTTCCAGGAGCATCTTGAAATACCTTAAGTTTCACATCAAGAGGTCAGTGTGTGTGTTTCTGTGTGTGTGTGTTTCTGTGTGTGTGCATTTTTATTTACGGCATTATTATTATAATATTCTGTATATTCACGTATATGAGAAAACCATTAGTTCTATGTGAAATCAAACATTGAGCACCCCTATATAACCAAAATGGTACGATCCCCATTTCAACAGTTTGAGTGTAGAATGTTAGTCCAATCAGACTACTCAGAGTATCAGAGTATCGAATCCCTGACTATTTTGGGGTAACCCCTACAGTATATACATGTGTATGTGTGCACCTGCTGTCATGAATCTTGTTGTTTAATCACTGACTGTAATATTTAGGACACGCGAGTCATTCCCAGGCACAGAGGTGGAGCAATACGCTGCTTTTTCCCAGGAGGCTCTAAGGCATGTGCGTGGACGGGAATGTGTGCCATCACACGCGGAACTTAAAGCGATTCTCAGCAGGCAGGAAATGACATCAACTGTATACTGCCATGGAGGTGGATCCTGCAAAATTGCCATCAACTCACACACCACAGCGGGAGAGGTAGTCATTACATACCTGTACTATTTACAGCTTAGTGTTTCACAGTGTTCTTGGGTTCAATTGTAGCTTTCTGTATCTGTGTGTTTTTCTAGGTGGTGGATAAGTTGTTAAAGGGACTGGGAATGGAGGATAGCAGGAATATGTTTGCTCTATTTGAACACAATGGCAACACGGACAAAGCCATTGAGAGCCGCACTATAGTGGCCGACGTCCTTGCCAAGTTTGAGCAGTGAGATTTTCTTGTTTTCTTTTACTCTTGAAAAAATTCACTTCAGGCTCCCGATTGAATTTTTTTACTAACGGTTAGTTTTTTAGTCTGTTTGAGTCACACAACATTTGTCGTTTGTTTTATTGTCTCACAGACTGGCAGGAGGAGAAGACAATCAGGGTGGAGGATGGAGGTTTTATTTCAAGCTGTACTGCTTTACAGACACCGAGAGCATTGCTATGGACAGCGTGGAGTTCGCGTTCATGTTTGAACAGGTCTGATTTATTTTTACTAAACATGCTACTGATGTAGATTGTGATTATAGGAATTATTTCTATGCGCTTTAATGTCCTACTACATAATCGTCTTTATGTTTTTTCTTTCTGTTTTTAGGCTCATGAGGCAGTGATCAGTGGGCAGTATCCTGCCCCTGAGGAAACTCTGCAGTTTCTGGCTGCCCTTCGGCTGCAGCATCTGTTTGGGGACTACACTACCCAGAACGCACTGCCAGAACTGGAGCAGGTGTTCCCCGTGGCACGTTTGCGTGCCCGTATTCAGCGCTTCACCTCTAGCAGCAGTGGCACAGAGAAGAAGCGGGGCAGTTTCCTGGAGGGCACGCTTAGGCGGAGCTTTAGGGGGTCTCTCAGCAGGAAACAGGGAGAGAACTCTGCTGCAATGGAGGCGTGGTTTCAGGACGAGAAGGCGGAATTAAAGTGCTGTTTGGTGGAGAAATGGAGGAAGCTTCAGGGAATGAGTCGGGATAATGCCATGATCAAATACATGAATTTGGTCAGAGAGTGGCAGGGATACGGCTCTACACTGTTTAACGTAGAGGTGAGTAAAGACGCTCACACACTAAACTCATCAGCGAACTACAACTCATTTTTACTTTTACTTTACAATTCTATTTGACAGACGCCTTTATTCAGAATTACAATTATCTCATTTACATAACTGAGCAGTTGAAATTCATAAGGGTCCAGGGCATAAGGGTCCATGGCTTAGTGGTGCTAAACTCATGACCTTCTGATCAGATGTTTAATATCTTTACCACTGAGCTTTCTCTTTTCCTTTCAATCTTCTTTCATTAACTTTTTAGCTCCAATTCTGCTGCAATTGTAATACAGTGGTGCTTTGGTACTTCAGTCTGTTCAGGTCTTTCACCTGCTCATCTGTACACTCTGCTCAAACACCTCAGGTTCTAACACTTCACTTTGCATGCTAATCCTCGACAACTCATACAAATCGCTAACTAGCTGAGCTGATTGTTTGCTGTGACTCAAACTGAAAACTGTAGCTGCTTCAAACTGTGGAAAATGTAGTCGTGTTGTTGTCTCTAATACGTCCATGCAGAATCTTGCATTTGACACTATGACTAAATATGACTAAAAAACTGTAAAAGAAAAAAGCGCTTGCTAGTTTTAAGTAGTGAACTTCGAAACCTGTTGATTAAAAATGACATTGAAGTCATGGGTGTGCGATTTTGTTGGAAAATTGTTGGACAATCAATAATATCAATACCAACTACCAGAAATTAATAAAAACAGCCCATATCTTTTGTCATATATATTGCCTTTCTGTCTCTCTCCCTCTCTCTCTCTCTCTCTCTCTCTCTCTCTCTCTCTCTCTCTCCCTCTCTCTCTGTCTGTCTCTCTGTCAGTGTGTGGACGGTGTGTATCCTGCAGAGCTGTGGTTGGGAGTGAGTCGTAAAGGAGTGTGTGTGTATAAACAGGGAGAAGCTTGGCCACTGGAGTTTTTCTCCTATGAGGCCATTCTGTCCTTTGGTGCTCCCCAGTCCAACATTTACAAGATCAATGTGGAGGGGCGAGATCTATTCTTCCAAACTAGCCAGGTATGAAACATCTCACATATATCATGTCAAAGAAGCAGAAGTAGTGGCTAGCTAGCATGTTGTCCTAGTGAATGCTTTAAGCTAGATGCCACAGTACAATACACATTTGACAGATATTCATAACGCTAAATATTTGGTCTAATTTAAATATAGATTTCCTGTTCAGCATATGTATAGTATAGTTACGTGTACAAATATAAAGCGCATGTGAAGTTAGACAAATATGCTAACTTCTGTTTTCCCGCTGCTGAATTTTGGAGCCTGATTGGCCAGATGATGCTGGTTTATTTTCTATAGTATTAGCTCTGAGAGAAGCTCCGGCTGTAATTCAAATCACTGATTATGCGAATGTACTTTCACATACGTTCTCATTTCATGAAACAAAAAAGACGTTGTGTCACATTAGAAATCATTTAATCAGTGATGTTAAGCAGCTATTTTTTCTCTAACTACTTACATTGATTTAGTAGTTACATTTTCAATTAATGTTGTGTTTTGGGAGATTTTTCATTAACATGATATCGTGATAACAGGAACGAACTCGTTTCCGAGACAGTCCACAACATTAAATACAACTACAAATAGGGGCAAAAAATTATGACTCTCTGTCCAATCCAAAAATTAAATGTCTATTTGCTGGAAAATTACGGTTGAGGGAAATAAAAACTGTTGTGTGTTGTGTTATTGTAAAGAAATGAATAAGCTTCAGGAAGATAGCATCATGCAAAGAATTTGCATTCGATATATTACCTATTGTTACACCTCTGTTTGAATTCTCAAATCTGATTGGCTGGAGAGAATTTCTCCCATTAGGGGTCGCCACAGCGGATCATCCGCATGTTCGATTTGGCACATGTTTTTACACCGGATGCCGTTCCTAACGCAGCCCTCCCTATTTATCGACAGATTTTTATTATTAATGCGCTAAAACTTAAATATTTCTAAACAGTGTACACTGGCACTTATAGGGGAAACACTGCAAATATTCTAGGGCTGAAAATAATTGGATAAAGCGTCATGTTTAGCATGCTGTAAAATGATGGTGTATTTATATCATGTATATGTGTGTGTGCATTGTAAGAAGATAAGAAGGTATGAAAGAACGAATACTTGATCGCACTGTCTAATTGGGGTTTTTTGTCTATTTTTGTGTTTAGGTGATGGACATTGCTAAACTGATGAAAGCCTACATCAGCATGATCGTACAGAAACGTTTCAGCGCCTGTCCGTCCATCAGCAGCCACGGCACACTGTGCAGCAAATGGTGAAGCCTGACCGCCTAAGATCTTTCAGATCTAAATCACGAACACATCCGCAGCGCACCGGCACATGGAGCGATGTGAACAGCGGCAAAGCTTGTAGCTTGTAATTCTTATTTAGACATGCGCAGCTTGAAGCCAAACCACTCAGCGGCCTTATTCAGCACTCAGAGGACGTGCGGGAAAGCAGTGCTGCGTGAATCAATACAAATGGCATTCACCTAAAAGTGCCCTATAACCACTCTGCAAGAAAACGTCCTGAGCCACGCTGTAATATGAACCCCATCAGTGTAATCAGTGCCTTTTCAATTGCAGAAGACCCTCTGTAGCGAATATTACCAAAAGTGTTTTTTTCCCCAACAGCGTTTCACTGGAGCTCTGCAGGCAGAATCTCCAGCCAAAGAGACTGTGTCTTTTTTTTTGTTTTGCAAATCCGTATACACACACACACACACACACACACACACACACACACACACTTTCCCTTTATACATGCAAATACATACCTACCCTCAGTGCCGATCTTAAACGTGTATGACTTTAATGTGCAATGTTTACTTATACTAAAAAAGTTGTATATTTTAAAATCTTTTTTTTTGTTACAATATGCTCATGTTCCGAAGCTGCCTCTATATTGTTTTATTTTAAATTTTTTTTTTTTTAAAGTACTTTTGAATTGTCCTGTCCTTTTGATTCCCGGAATCTTAAGAAACACCAGCAATATGCAGTTTGTCTGATATTTCTATGTAATGATGGTAATAGTAAAAAAAATGAATAAAAAACCAAACATCTGTGATGAGTGGCACACCCTTTACAAAAAAACTAAACACACAAAAATGCCCACTCAGACCTTCCTGTGTTACACTCTGCTCTCAGGGGCTCTCACTAGAACTGTTACAATGATCAAATCCAAACAACATTCCATATCCATATTTTATTCACAATAGAGAATGCACATACACCGATCAGGTGTAACATTATGACCACCTCCCTAATATTGTGTTGGTCCCCCTTTTGCTGCCAGAACAGTTCTGACCCATCGAGCATCAATAGCATCAACTTATTCAGCAATTTGAGCCACAGGAGCTCATTCTGTTGGATCGGACCACACGGGTCAGCCTTCGCTCCCCCTGTGTAAAGCCTCGAGCACCCGTGACCCCGTCTCCGGTATACCACTGTTCCTTCTTTGGAGCACTTTTGATAGATACTGACCGCTGGAGACCAGGAACATCTCACAAGAGCTGCAGTTTTGGAGATGCTCTGACCCAGTCATCTAGACGTCACAATTTGGCCCTCAAACTCAAATCCTTACGCTTGTGTATTTTTTCTGTTTCTACCAAATAAACTTTGAAGACAAAATGTTCACTTGCTGCATAATATATCCCACAGGTGCCATGATGCAGAAATAATTAAACTTTATATAATAATATAATCATTATAACATAATGTAATAATGTCAATGTTATGCCTGGTCAGTGTATAAGATAATGAAATTTAAATTTTCCAATTTAAAGGAAATAACAAGGTAATTTTGAATCTGAATGCCGCAAATGGTCTCCAAAAAGTTGAAAACTGTTAACTGCTGTGTATCACCCCCTCAGCTGGAGGGAAATTGTTGTGGAATAATCTTGGCTGGACAGTTATTGTTTTCTCAGGCAAGGTCATGTGCAGCTTTGGGATCTGCTTAGATGGGTCCTGTTTTTATTTTGCTAGCAGTTCAGTGAAGGCCAGTGAGGTTTGTGTAACCTCACTTCTTGTTTCTTACATTGGCCTATAACTGGGGGTCCCTGGGGGACCCTTGCACCATCCTAGTGGTAATGCAAGCAGAGTCTCACAATGCTTGGCTGTGATTGCAGCTGGTAAGTATGCTTGATCTCTCTTCTGACTGTCTTGAACTTTTCTCTAGTGTGGTTGAGCTGCTGGATCAGACTTTTCATTTCCTGAATTCTCCATGTTGCCTGTAAAAGGCTTTATTTTTTTGCTTTGTTTGCTCAACTTTGCTTCCCCACTTTCTTTCTGTCTAGCTGGCAGAGTTTCTCAAAGTTTTTTACATTTCTTCTTTGCTTAATACTCCATAGAGTTGGTGCTGGGTTTTCTTCTCTAGCTTACTAATGCGTCTCTGAGCACATCTTCTGCTATTCAAGTGGGATACTGTGCCTGTTGCTTACATCCAGCTGCTCTATAATGTGGGTCGGGGCCTTTGATTTTGGCTGCTGGGTGTAGCCTTGTTTCATGTCAGGTGTTGGGAGTTTTCTTCAAATAACAGTTATTATTGTTAATAATTATAAAGCACAGGCCTTGGGGGGGAGTGTCACACCTCTCAGCAATGCCTTGAAAGCATCACCTTGGCAAATGAGGTAAATGGTCTGAGGCACATTGACCTGGTGTGAGAGAGACTGACACGGTTCTTTACTTTAACAGTAGGAAAGTTGTTGCCGTATGTGTGTGTATCAAGTGGTAGTGCAGTGAGGACTTGAGGTCTTCATGATTTGAGGTCTCTACTTCAATAAACAAGTCGAAACTTGTAACTAACTGAAACAAAGCAAAGCAGATAAACTAAATGAAGTAAGCAGAATGGGGAAAAAGCAGTTTTTTTCTTAAGGTAATGAGACACTTATTTTTATAAACATTTGTATGGAGAATCAATGCAGTATTAATAGTTCCAAATAAATTGTGCGGTTGTCAGTAGTGATGGGAAGATCGGATCGTATTAGTGACTTGGTTCTCTCTAAATTCCTCATTATAATGAACGAGGAAGAGGAAGACTGTTGTGGTGGTTGTTATAGACACAACAAGATGTCTTCGAATTAAACTAATAATAATTATTATATCACCATATAAATCACAATGTTTACAGCTGGGCTTTTTACAACCAATAAATAAATAAAAATGAAGTAGTTATGCTACAACTAATAATAATAAGAAGAAGAATACAAAATAAATGAAATAATCAAAAAATAAAAAGAAGAGATAGAAGAAACGCCGTTCGCTATCCTCCTCCATCCCGATAGGGGGCGGTAGGGCACAAATCACAATGCCCAACTTACATAAAAACTTAAAGAAGAAGAAGGAGGAGGAGTATAAAATTGAGTGGTAATGGTCCTTGTGGTTTGATCTGATGTTCATCTCCCTGCAAGGGAAGCGGTTTATTTGAGCAGAGTTTATTAGAGCAGAGTTTATTAGCGCTGCTGAAAGTAGAAACGGAAATCAGGACTGTGAGTTGTTTATGCAGATGTTTGCAGGCGGCGGGGATCCCAGTCTGCTCTCAGGTTAGACTTTAAAATGGAAACTTTTGCGCCATTATTTACGTTTCTTTTCCCTCATTTATTTTACAGACTCTTTGAAAATCGCAATTACGTGCGGAAGAAGTGCAGCTGATTTCCCAGCACACACTCCCCAGCCCTGAAGTGCGACCTTCCGGAAACACTGAATGAACGAGAAACCAGTGAGTGCGGGTGTTCGGGGGGGGAGGGATGTGCGCATGCGCGGGTGTTCGAGGCGGGGGGGGGGTGCGAGGGGGAGTACTGACTGAGCAGTGATGTAAATATACTGTGATTGATGTGTAAGTTAATAATAAATACTTACACTCTAATGATAGTTTCTACACTTGAACTGAGCTCAGACAGTGCTTTCTTTGGTTGTACATCTGAGAGGTGTGTGTGTGTGTGTGTGTGTGTTAGTTAGAGAGAGAGGGGGGGGGAAGGGTGTGCGGCCGGGTGTTTTCCAGGGTGTGAGTGCGAGGGAAAGGAGGGTGTGAGTGCGGGTGTTTTGTGTGTGTGTGTGAGGGGGAGTACTGACTGAGCAGTGATGTAAATATACTGTGATTGATGTGTAAGTCAATAATAATTGCTTACACTCTAATGATAGTTTCTACACTTGAGCTGAGCTCAGATGGTGCTTTCTTAGGTTGTACATTTAAATTTGGTGCAACCAATTTGTCACTATTTTTCCAATGATTGTGCTTCTTTTTTTTTTTTCCCCCCACCCAGGGTTGACCAGCTGTGAACGTATTCCACTTCGTCATTGTTTCTCCACCAATGATTCTGTATTGTATAATTTATATGCTGAATAAAAGTTTTTAAAATATTAATGGTGTTGCTCATTTTAATATAGAACATTAGTTCTGATTAAGATACTTACATGGTGCATCTATCAGCAGGTGCTTGTGTGCAGCACACTGCATTAAGTGATGAGAGAATGAGCTTTTCATGGTGGCTGTTGAAGTAATGGGTCACTGTATATACTGTTTCGTATTCTATAAAGCTGCCATTAGGCGACTATGTTAACAGAAATGTACACAGATGCATTAAGTTAGAATGGCTCATGCGATATCTAGCAGTCGCTTTATTTCTGAGATTGGTCGTGCATTTCACTCTTAGGCCTTCAGTGGTGTCCTACCTGAACCGATGTCTGAGAATGAACGCTATTATCCAAGCAACAAAAACATAATTCAACAAGTCTCCTTTCAATGCAGCCACAGCTGCACTCCACTGCTACACATCTGTAGCAAAAGCATTAATATTAACCTCATAAAATGATCCTAGGTTTTCAGTGCATTATGCTTTTCTAGGGGATTTTTAATTAATCATAACGGTCTATGTAGTTTCTGAGATCTCTGCATCACCTGCAGTATCAGTACCTTCATCAAAAACTTGTATAAAACCTAAAACTTGTCTTCTGCCCCCTATTGGATTTATCAATGCTCTGCAGTCAATATTAGGCTTCAGGTCTCTTTTCCAATATGGCTGCCTTCATGCACTGACTTGCTAATTTGTGTTACTGATTTTTTTTAAATATGAATATACCTTTTTTTTAAGCAGCTAATTCATTTATATTTGTTAGAGTGGTATAGTAAAATCCTGTTGAAAATATGTAACAAAAATGATACAGCAGGTATATATGTTAATTTAGCTTAGTCATCACTACTGTATTTCATGATACAATCTGCATCATACCTGCCACAATGCAAAATGCAGTTTCTTTTATTTATTCGACTAATTAAACATTTAAATGTCATCTTTGAATAAATAAACTGGTTCCATTTTAATGGAAATGAAATATTTATTTATATTTGATTTTTGTACATCCAATCTAAGGTATCTGGCTAATATTTGTCTTATCAATTTTCAGTAAAAACAATCAGATGATTATTTTAATCTACATGTTGTATTTACCAATAAATAAAAGAATTTGAGAATACACAAACATTACCTTTTATTTTTATATGTATTTAAAGATTTAAATAAAATACTTCGGCATGCCATTAGCATGCTTGTGGATGTAATATAATAATATTAATTTTATAGGTTTAATAATCATTTTATAGGTTTAAAGACTCTTAAATATTTTCATGTCAGGCTTTCCAGGTTTGGGGCAAATTGTGTGGGTTTTTTTTTTTAATTGTACAGGAAAGAAAAAATAAAGGGTTTTACTGAAAAAGATTTAAAAGCTTTGGTTTGGCTGACCTTTCCTCATGATGTCCAGATTTCCATCAACTCAATTTCTTTCAGCTTTAAGTCACATTGATTTAATCTAACAAAATACTGCTTTGTTGATTTCTGCTGTCTTTCCAGCAATGGCTACCTGTTAAGTTTCAAATCAACTACAAACAACTGCTACTTACTTACAAAGTCTTCTAACACGCTGCAATCATCACGCTTCGTGAGATCTCAAAACTCTGGACTTGTAGTAGTTCTTACAATGGCAAAGTCCACTAAAGGTGGTAGAGCATTCTCACATTTAGCTCCTAAACTTTGGAATAGTCTCCAGTACATCTGAGTACATGCACATCAACTTGTGCTTGTTAATATTATGAACAGCAGCTACACTAGGAATCCCCTGCTTCTCTTTCTCCACCCATCCCGAGGCATCCAGAGGTTGCGCCAGCTCCAGTCATGTCCCACCTAATAAAGATTGTGGACCTTTAAAGAAGTAGATGCCACAAACATCCCAAAAACTATCTAGAGATGTACCAGTGCCATTTCACTTAATGTGGAGTTTTGACATTAGACCTCTGAGTGTTTAAAGGCTCTGGCATGGAGAAGCTGGTGTTTCTCAGTAACTCCTGGTTCCATAATCTCAAATAACTGTATAAGACTGTAGAAGGAACATTACTCATAATCTTACATTTAAGTGCTCATGTTAGTTCTCACTCTCCAGTGTTCTGTATTGTTTAAAGTCTATAATCACACTCTTGATGTCACCCAAATGAGGATGGGTTTTTGAGTCTGGTTCCACTCAAGGTTTCTTCCTCATAACATCTAAGGGAGTTTTTCCTTGCCACAGTCACCATGGCTGCTCATCAGGGATAAATACACATCGTTTACCTTAACTGTTCAATTCTGTAAAGCTGTTTTGAGACAATGTCTGTTGTAAAAAGCGCTATAGAAATAAACTTGACTTGACGGCTGAAAACGTATTTATTTTTATTATTTAATACATTTTTATTTCCAAAAACAAATATTCAAATGTAAATCAGTTATTCTGAATGAGTTTGGCCACTTAGAGTTTGGTACTGTACTTTTTACAGGGGGAAGAAAAGTCAAACATGTTTATAGGCAATGGAAGTTTTCCAGTTATTGAGTGGCTAATAAGCCAATTATTTAGCATGATTGTTTTTATACTAAATAGAGACAGCAGGGAAAGAAGTGTAGAAGATTGGAGGTTTGGGTTGGTACTTTAAATGTTGGCACTATGACTGGTAAAGGGAGAGAGGTAGCTGATATGATGGAGAGGAGAAAGGTAGATATGTGGTGTTTAGGAGACTAAGTGGAAAGGGAGTAAGGCCAAGAGGTGAAGGTTTAAACTGTTCTATTATGGTGTGGATGGAAAGAGAAATTGTGTAGGGTGATTCTGAAGGAAGAGTACAGTGAAAGTGTAGTGGAAGTGAAGAGAGTTTCTGATAGGGTGATGAACATGAAGCTGGAAGTTGAAGAGGTGATGATAAATGTCATCAGTGCCTATGCTCCACAAGTGGGTTGTGAGACGGAGGAGAAGGAAAAATTCTGGAGTGAGTTAGATGAAGTGGTAGAAGGTGTACCTAGGAATAAACGATTGGTGATGGGTAGGTATGGCTTTAAGGAGAGGAATGTGAAAGGGCAGATGGTGGTAGATTTTTTCTAAAAGGATGGAAATGGCAGTGGTAAACAATGATTTTAAGAAGGTGGAGAAGCATAGGGTGACGTACAACTGTGGAGGAAGGTGCACGCAGGTGGACTATGTTCTATGTAGGAGATGCAATTTGAAGGAGATTGGAGACTGTACAGTGTTGGCAAAGAAGTTGGACACTAAGGAAGGAGAAAAGGATTTGTACCAATTGGCCAGGGAGAGGGAATGAGCTGGGAAGGATGTGCCGCAAGTTAGAGCAATAAAGGAAGGAGATGGAAATGTGTTGGCTAGTGAGGAGAGTGTGTTGAGAAGATGGAGGGAATTTTTTTGAGCAGCTGATAAACGAGGAAAATAAAAGTGAGAGAAGGTTGAATGTTGTGGAGATGGTAAAGCAGGAAGTGGATAGGATTAGTAAGGAGGAAGTGAGAGCAGCTCTTAAGAGGATGAAGAGTGGAAAGTCGGTTGGACCAGATGACATACTGGTAGAAGCATGGAGATGTTTAGGAGAGATGGGAGTGGAGTTTTTAACCATTTACATTTACATTCACATTTGCGCTATTTAGCAGATGCCCTTATCCAGAGCGACTTACAAAAGTGCCTTGAGTCTCTAGCAATGAAAAATCTATACTGGTACGCCAGATTACAAACTTAATATAAATATAACTCTTAAATTCTACAAAGCAAACTTGGAAAGTGTTTCAGGAAGAGGTAGGTCTTCAATCGTACGGACATCTAGGGGAAGTTCATTCCACCACCTCGGTGCCAGAACAGAGAAGAGCCTTGAAGTATACTTACCTCTCATTCTGAGAGAAGGAGGTACCAGTCGAGCAGTGCTGGAGGATCTCAGACAGTGTGGTGCAGTGCGAGATGTGATGAGGTCTCTGAGGTAAGATGGTGCTGGTCAATTTTTGGCCTTGTAGGCAAGCATCAGTGTTTTGAATCTGATACGTGCAGCTACTGGAAGCCAGTGAAGGGAGCGCAGCAGTGGGGTGGTGTGGGAGAACTTGGGCAGATTAAACACAAGTCGTGCAGTTGCATTTTGGATCATTTGCAGTGGACGAATAGCGTTCAGGGGAAGAACTGCCAGCAGAAGGTTGCAGTAGTCGAGTCTTGAAATGACAAGTGAACAGGCACCTGGGCAGCCTGTGTGGACAGAAATGGTCGAATCCTTCGGATGTTGTAGAGAAGAAATTAATAGGAACAAGCCACATTAGCAACTTGTGGGAGGAAGAACAGTTCATTGTCCATAGTTACCCCAAGGTTACGAGCAGTGGCTGAAGGGGAGGGCAGAGAGTCATGAAGTGTTAACCAGGTTGTTCAACAAGATTTTGGTAGGTGAGAGGATGCCTGAGGAATGAAGAAGGAGTGTGAGCGAGGCTGAGAGAAGAGGTGACCATCTGTAAGGAACATCATGGTTTCATACCGAGAAAGAGCACCACAGATGCATTATTTGTTTTGAGAATGTTGATGGAGAAGTATAGAGAAGGTCCAAAGGAGTTGCTTTGTGTGTTTGTGCATTTAGGGAAACCTTACAATAGGGTGCAAAGAGAGGAGTTGTGGTATTGTATGAGGAAGTCAGGTGTGTCAGATAAGTATATGAGGGTGGTGCAGGACATTTATGAGGACAGTGTGACAGCAGTGAAGTGTGCAGTAGGAACGACAGACTGGTTCAAGGTGGAGGTTGACCTGCATCAAGGATCGTCTCTGAGCCCTTTCCTGTTTGCAGTGGTGATGGACAGGTTGATGGACGAGGTCAGGCAGGAGTGTCTGTGGACTATTATGTTTGCGGATGATATTATGATTTGTGGTGAGATTAGGGAGCAGGATGAGAAGAGCCTGGAGGGGTGGAGGTACGTGCTTTCAATGAAAGTCAGTAGGAGTAAGACAGAGTACATGTGTGTGAATGAGAGGGAGGGCAGTGGAGTAGTGCAGTTGCAGGGAGAAGAGGTGAAGAAGGTGGAGGAGTTTAGGTACCTGGGCTCAACAGTGCAAAGTAATGGAGAGTGTGTTAGAGAAGGGAAGAAAAGAGTGCAGGCGGGGTGGAGTGGGTGGAAAAGAGCGACAGAAGTGATTTGTGATAGTAGAGTATCTGCAAGAGTGAAAGGAAAAGTTTATATGACTGTGGTGAGACCTGTGATGTTGTATGGTTTACAGACAGTGGCATTTAGTAAAAGACAGGAGGTGGAGCTGTAGGTAGCAGAGCTGAAGATGTTAAGGTTTTCGTTGGGAGTGATGAGGATGGACAGGATTAGAAATTGGGGTATTAGAGGGACAGCACATGTAGGACGTTTTGGAGATACAGTGAGGGAGGCAAGATTGAGATGGTTTGGACATGTGCAGAGGAGGGACACTGGGTATATTGGTAGGAGAATGCTGAGGATGGAACTACCAGGAAGGAGGAAAACAGATAGGGCATGGAGGAGATTTATGGATGTGGTGAGGGAAGCCATGCAGGTGGTTGGGTTGAAAGAGGTAGATGTAGAGGACTGTGGGTTGTGGAGGGGATGATCCACTGTAGTGACCCCTAATAGGAGAAGCCGAAAGAAGAAGAAGAAGAATCTAGCAATTTTAATTTGCACTAGTGTGAAATGCATAAGTTGCTTTTTATCATGATGTTCCATTATGGCAAACCTTTATAGAAAAAACTCACTAGATACTACACAATCTATAAAATAATTTTGTTTATAATACCCTTTGAGGCCTTCAAAAGTGTGTAAAAGTGTGTGAAAACAAAAAAAATAACAGAAAGACATAACAATGATGGATTATTACTAGGGAATCAGAAAAACAAGGGGGAGAAGACATAAAGGGTTTAATAAATGTGTTGCAGTAATGTGGTTATACAGCATGGAGGCCTGGGGCACTTATTTAAATATGAACAGTGAGAGATTGTCTGACAGGTAGTTTCAGAGAGCAGCTACAGTTCTGGAGAAGGCTTGGTTGCCATGGCAGTTGCCATGGTTAGAGGAAAGACAAGCAGGATTTTCAAGGGATTTTCAAGACTCCTGTTCATCCTGGTGAGAGGTCAGACTTTCCACTCTTTTCCTACACAGCTTACTTCTGGTCTTCGTCTGGGTCTCTTCCTTTACATATTGTGTAATCTCTTTCATTGAGGTCATACACGGTTTATCATGTTCCTGCTATACTGCTGAAACTCATTCTTTGTTTTCCTCCCTCAGCTACATGCCTTTCATGAAGAATGACAGCTCATCTCCTGAATGGAAATTGCATCAACATTGACATACTGTGTTTCCTTGGAGACGCTCCACTCTTGCCATCTTCATCTGGAAGTCTATGACAACTCGCACAGATAAATATTGTTCCCATGTTTTCTCCCGTCATAAAGGGTTCTTTCTTACAGCAATAGAAAAAGGAACTGGCCTACTATACCTATAGACTTTTGCTCAAGCACTTGTGCTGCTAATTTAATCCCTTGTCATTTTAAGGTTGATTTCTAGACGAGACTACTGTTCCTCGCTTCAGGCAGGTCTGCCTCTGAGGGACATTCAACCTATGCAACTGATCCAGAATGCAGCTGCTCAGCTTATTTTCAACCTTATGTTTTTGAACCCTTTTTAAAGTTCTTTCTCCAGCACACCGTTGTTATGCTCCTTCTACCGGCATCCTGTGGCTACCTGCATCAGATATAAAATACACAAGTTTAACTACAAAGTCAAAAACGGACCAGCACCCACTTATCTCGCAGCTCTTATACTGCTCACTCTGTACTGAACCATGCTCATTCACTAATCTTCAAATTCTGCCTGACTGGGCCTACCATCTCACAGGGTACAAGCAAGCCATGTGTCAAGACTCTTCTCAGTTCTCGCACACAGGTGTCTGAATAAAGTCTTCAAAGAAGTACTTAAATTAACACTCTAATCATGGTATAATGAAGTATTTATTGTAACTCGCTCTGATAAATGCTATTAATACAAATTAATGTTTGTCAGGTCTTTTTCTCGATCCAGAATCCAGAATGCATCTGCACCAATGGATTATAATTTCCTCAGAATTTCATGCACCTTCATTACAACTAGCTTCCTGTGTCTGCCTGTAATCTTAAACCCCAATGCATGCCAACAAAGTCAAAAACACACCAGCTTCCATCTAACTGAAGGCACTTAACAAACCCTGCTTTGTGCTTCGATCCCTTTGAGTTGCACGCATGGCTCTCTGTCCCTCAAGAGCCAAAGGAAGACATGCATCAAGACTGTTCTGTGTGTGGGGAGCCAAGGGGTGGAATGAACCTCCCTGATTGTCACAACAGCTGAGTCTTTCAAGAAAGACTGAAGACAAACGGTATATCTTTACTTTTTAAAGGGGCCTATAACGATTCTTAGAGGAGGAACCGGGACTGAGAAGACAGCTGTGTCCCGAATATGGAGTTTTACTAAATCAAATAAAGTGAAGGATTAATTCAGTTGTCCCTGAATCTGTTACACTACATATGATCACCGGAAAAAGAAAGTACACCCTCCTCTATTATACCACAACAGTTTGCAACATGTGGTTGTTGTTTTTTTTTCGCAAAAACTAAGCATTCCTGGAATCCAAATGGAAAAAAATAAATACACCTTTTAATTCAAGTCAAGTCAAGTAGGCTTTATTGTCATTTCAACTATATACAGTGCAGTACATGGTAAAACAGGATAACGTTTTGTTTCCAGGACCAAAGTGCCTCATCAAACAACATAAATTAACAAAAGGAACACAGAACTACACAAAACTCTAAACTAACAACGCAATCAATCGATCTCTCATTTCCTTTCGGAGAATAATCGGCTCATTTGAATTAAGTTCAGTGATATTTGAGACTATTGTATGAATTATATTTTACCAGTGCCTCATATACTGTACAATTTCTAATCTTGTCGCAATGTGTCATTGCTAATGTGTACAATTTCTACCTTTAATCTATAACAATTAAAAATACATTTTGCTTGATGGCCACTACAACACTGAATATTTAATGTCTGTCCATGAACCATACACCTACAACAGTGATGGGCCTATAATGAATGCCATCCTGGGTTCCCTTTTGAGTCTGGTTCCTTATAAGTAATCTTCCTCATACCATCTCAGGGACTTTTTGTTTGCCACAGTCGCCAATGGTTTGCTCAGAAGGGACAAACTTAGACAAACGTTAAAAGCGCTATACAAATAAAGCCAGTGTATTGAATTGACGCCCATGCTCAATTTTTAATGACCCTCTCACATCTGGACATTCTAGAGTCCAGAGTTTCCATGTATTGTTTAATTGTTACAGTGCCACCTGCAAAACAAACAATTATGGGTCAGTAAAGGAAAAAAGGACCAACAGTGACAGTGTAATGTTTTGGGCAAAATTCTACCTAAACATTGTTGCAGACCAAGAACACTTCCTTACCACAATGCAGAATCTGTTCAGACATGGTTTAAAGACCATGAAAGAAAGTTCCATGTTGTTGACTTGGCCTCCATATTGTACAGATCTTAATCTGATCAAGCATCAGTGGGATGTTCTAAACAAGCAAGTGTAGTCCCTGGAGGTTCCACAATCACAACTTATAGGACGTAAATGATCTGTTGCCAATGTTTAGGTGCTCAGATTTCTCATAGAGTCTATGATTTGACATTTCAGAGCTGTTTTAGCTGTTAAGGGGACCTACGCAATTTTAGGCAGGCGGTTTTAATGTTATAACTGATGGTGTATACGTGTATTTGAGACCTTTATTTCAGTCTTGAAATCTTGTTTTTTTCCAGAGCATGTGAGCATGTTTACTGTCGCTGTTGCTGATTCATCAGTTGGCTTGAAAAATATACTGATGCAGATCGGATGCAGATTTTCTTATACATCATTCATTGCACTGCAGTTTGTGCAATCTGTGCAATCTGTGCAATCTGTGCTCATGTCGATGCATCTTTGATGAATAATGGTGATGGGACAGTTTCTAACATTTTCTGTGAATTCTGTACTCTGTACAATGCACAACCAAAGTGCTTTCTATAAAAAAAAAATATATTAATCAATGTTTTATTTATGTAGAATAAAAACACCAAATCGAACACGTTGTTTACTTGAGACTTGAATCTTGATATTTTTGACTGTGTACTCATGAATTTGTAGTCTGACCATTTATGCATCATTTTGAGAGGGTAATAATTTGTGAAAGCTTATCAATGCTTATATACATGTACATACATTTATCTTTTTTTAAGATCATGTTTCTACCTCCAATAATCCAGTCATCTAAAATGTGACAGTGGCACATAACATGTATGAAAATACAGGACAAGTTACATTAAACCTAAGAATATGGGGAAAAGGGGATCTCAATGACTATCACATGGTTGTTGG
Source organism: Silurus asotus (assembly GCA_024362625.1). Classification (NCBI taxonomy): domain Eukaryota; kingdom Metazoa; phylum Chordata; class Actinopteri; order Siluriformes; family Siluridae; genus Silurus; species Silurus asotus. The sequence goes on from MU551532.1 coordinate 476,529, forward strand.
TGTCAATAGGGCTTGGGCAACTATTTTGGAAATTACAGATGTCCTAGGGACTTTGACACAGACAAAATTAGTCAACAGTTCAGGCTGATGTTTGTGGTGTAATCGTGTAACGGTGTGGCGAATGTTTTCTTTAGTTTCAATGAGTTTTGTACTGCAGTGTCCTTCCCAGTTCTGCCTGCAACTTTGGGATGTAACATACCACAAGACTCACAGCATTAACATACTGTATTGCAGACAAATATGTATAAATTGTTTGATGCAATTATGACAACATGGACCACAATCTCAGATCTTACCCAAACTTTATGGGAGCATGTATACAGTAGGATCCAAATGTCTAAAACCACACTATCAATCTGGGATTTTATTTTCCTTTAAAACAAATAGAAGGTTTGTGAATTTCGAAACAGTAGAAAGACATTTTTACAATATCTCGAATATTTATTTGTTTAACATACAAGATTCTGTGACATGTTTATTTCTATTTAACTGTAAGCAAATTTATAACTGATTTGTACAAAAGGTGTCATTTTTTTCTTCATTTAAAATCTCTTCTATTGAAAATATAAAAATAAAAATAAAAATGTACCATGAGGTTTTGCACAAACTTGGGTTGCACAGTGCTTTGGGGGGAAAAAACTTTGAAATACATGTAAACATTTAAAAGAAAAATACTTTTCAATCAATTTTTAGACAGTATTATTATTTATAATGAAAATGCCAAAGCCAATAATTGCATACAGTCTAATGTTGTTCCTACTGCAGGATTATCTTATCTGAGGTGACCTGGAGTTAACAAACCATTAAACAACTGTACTTCAATGTCTAAAATTTTAGCTTAGGCTTGTCATAATTATGCTTTTTATTTGAAATCATAACGCTTATGAAAATCTAAATCAAATAAAGGACCATACGGTACACCACTAGTATGTTCATCTATCAATTCCATATGGGTTAAGAACGTTTACAATTTCCCTTTTGGATTAATGATGTTCTCTCTCCCTCCAGACCCTAAGTTTAGGTGACAGCTAGGCAAACATCCACCCATGACTCCAAACTAGTGTCAAGTTGTTTTTTCAAACTGTGAAGCAAAAGACAATAAATGAAAACATTCACAAACGTGAAAGTGCTGCGCAGTTTTGGTTTTATTTAAAATAGACAGCTGGCACACTGACTGGCACACGGTCTGTTTCAAAGCTGCTGTGATAGTGCCATCTGGCTGTACCAACTGGGCCAGTGTTTATATTTTATCCTTTTCCCCCCAAACATTGCTCCAAATGTGTTTTTTCCTTTTTAAAGCCTCATTCCTGCTGAAAGCTCATCCTTACCTGCTCCCAGCACACAAAGCTGATCAAATTCATAGACCATCTTTACCAGCTTCCTTATTACTACCTGACATGACAGAAAATTATAGAAAATCTGATATATTAATATGTGATAATTGCATCAATATTGTGTTCATTTATTTGAACATATTTTTTATTTAAAATCTATGTCCTTTCTGTCAGTACTCACCAGCTGGTAACTATAGATTACTACAAGTTTCACTAGAATGTTTGGTGATTTTCCCGGTCTGCAAGAGGGCCTGTGTGTGTGTGTGTGTGTGTGTGTGTGTGTGTGTGTGTGTGTGTGTGTGTGTGTGTGTGTGTGTTTGAGCACAAAAGAGAACACATAGAAACCATTATAATATGTGCAGTGGTTTAGACACAGTAAAAACCATAAATTGTTTTGTGCAAATAGTCTATTGCAGGGTCACCAAGAAACTGGTCCTTGGTGCAAAAAAAAGGTTGGGGACTGCTGGTCGAGTGAAAACCATAAGAAACCAATAGAACACCTTTGGCATCTTCACATGTTGGTATCTCCTGGATACTATTATGGATCATTAGGACATCATTCGGATGAAGCATAAGGATTTCAAGGTTCCTCAATGATTCAATGAAATACACAAACACCCTATATAACTGGAAACCGTTCGGTACTGGTTTTGATGGTGTTGGTTTGTAGTTGTATTGGAAACTTTCTGTAATCGTTCTTATTGGTGAGAGTTTTTTTGCAGGCCCTGCTGGATCCAGTCTGATATAAGCTGACTTTCTCATAATCCCTAATTGTATTGAATATCATACAAATATGAAACAGCCCAAAAAGAAGAAAAGTGAGCTATTGCTCAGATTGTTGTGATCATGAAATGTGCAGAAATTCCGCTCTGTGAGATTTGCAGAGACAGCTGCAGATTTCCGTTAGACCCTCCGACACTGCGCTCTAGCGCCCTCCACCGGGAAACACGTGCATCGTGCTATCACGTGACACGAACGCCACGGCACGGCACAGGCGCTGTAGAAGATTGACTCAGCCTCTGTCTCTCTCTGTCTCTCAGTGGCGTAAGCAGCATCCCGATTGCACGGATCCGCGTCCACTGTCCCTTTTTTGGCCCTGATGCACGCGCCAGCGAGCCTTTAGAGCGCTTGTGCTCTAGAGTCGAATGCACGCGCGGATCCTCCCGCTGCCCGTCCGGGCTCTGAGCGCGTGCCGTGTGTGAGACGTGAGTGTGTGTGTGTGAGTGTTTGTGTGTGAGAGACACACGGGGAGGAGACCGAATGGCGGAGCGCGATGCAGTACCGCTGCCGCTGGACATCCGAGCGCGGATCGCTGAGCTGGAACTGGAGCTGTCGGAAGGTGAGTGGCGGCGGTTCTCTCGTGGCTGCATTCAGGCCTGTGGTTATGGAGAAGATTCGGACTTAAACCCGTGCAGCATTGCGCGTACTTGGGTTTTTTTTTCTTTGCGTGTTTACGTTTTCTCTCGCGCGTCCATGCATTTTCTGATGTGGGGGAAAAAACGGAACGGTAGAGACCTGCGACCTTGGATGACACGTAGTGGGCCTTCACTGTGCCTCCTTTTTTATATACTTGGTGCAGGATGAAGCGCGTGCTGAGATTTGTGCAATAATTCCGGTCGCGCGAGCGTTCACTTTCTAATACACACTCAGTCTTTCTCTTTCAGGGAGACACACAGTACGCTGTCTGAATGCGAATGGTTCCCCCGGTGTGTGTGAGTATGGGGGCACACAGTGTAGTGTCCTCATGCACTGACCCGTACAACCAAAGGACCCACATTTATGTCTCATGCAACACACACACCACAATTTTGATTCTAACACTTCTAACGACCTGTACGATAAACCGTCTGCTTATCGTGATCATGATGAGGTTCAGGATTGTGATGCAGTGACGCAGTGTCTAGTGGGTGCAGGCAGAAATCACAAATCTGGTCCGTTAGTTCTACAGAAGGCAGTGTGCATGTCGTCATAGTTGTGAAACAGGGCTTTCAGGTTCACTCAGTCACCTTGAATGCATTCATTGAACAGGAGCAAAAAGAAATATATAAATATATATAATATCAGTTGCTTCCTCGGTTGCACTTTGATCGCAGGTCAGGTTACATGCAGAGTTTTCCCTTCTCTCAGGGTTTCCTCATGGTTCTTTGGTTTCCTCCATTACATGTGTGACCGTGTTCATGATTCATATAAACTGGATTCATTGCAACCCTGAGCATGAACCAGTTACGATGATGAACGAGTAGGGAATATAATTTGCGAGTGCGTTTGTATGTGTAGGCCGAGAGGCGACTGATTCAGAAACGACAGGTAATGTTATGCTCTGGAAAAATCCGCAATGAACTGGAACGCAAAAATTCAGTGTAACACAAGTTCACGTTATTAGTTTTCCAATTTTTGCCTTTTTTTTTAAATCCCAGGAGGCCAGTAGATCCAGTACCGAGTGTGAGTCTACCTACTAAACCGAGTGCATGTTGATGGCTTGAATGTGCACTAAACTAATAAATGTAGCTTCAGTATTCCATGCAGTGAATTTCTGTGCACCGGGACGGAGTTAATTTTTATTTTTTTTGTTTTCTAGTAGTTGTTGTTTTTTTTTGTTGCTTTATGGAAAATCATCATTTAAATTTTTTCTTATATTGACAGCTTCCTCCACTATGAGACATGAATTCTAATGTGGACCTGAACACTTATTTAGCATTCCCTCATCTCATGACGTCTCTACCGGTTTCTGTGGTGAAGCTTTCATAGGAATCTTCTGACAAGATTACTGGCCTTCTAAAAGCTTCTCATGGCAAAAGCAACTCATGCTAGATAACAGTTAATACATAACTAGCAAATGTCACGTGTTATCTTAGCGTTTTAATCTTCCGAAGGCAACAAGTGTACAGAGTAATGCACTCTTACCTAAAATACTTATTCAGTGCATAAATATATGATTATTAAACTATCAGACGTGAATAAAATCATTGCAGGGAGCAATGCGGTGACTGTAACTGTAATATTATCCGCCGTTCCGTTTCACAGACTTATCGCATTTTGTCATCTTTGTAGATCTGCAGGTTTGGTATGCACTTACACCTAAACTGCGCATGCACTTTGAGTGACTTGAAACAAGCAGGTTCTGGAACCCTCCTGGAGATGAAGAGATGTCTGGAATTGTAAGTGGGAGAAGCACATCCAGATCGTTTCTCCACTTTTATCTCCGAGCTCCACGTCTGTCTGGAGTCAGTCGTGATGCAGTGTTTCTGAATCACTTTTAATTGTGATAAGACCTAAAAACCATAATGAACAACATTCTTGTGCGTGCGCAAGAGCGTGTGTGTTAGTAGCACGAGAACAAAGAACTAAACACATACCGAACGGGAAGAACGATCCCGTAACGCAGGCCGACGTGACATTGATTTCCCGAGCTTCACTTGATATTACAAAAGTCTGCAGTATGCAAATGAGCGCTCCGGGAAAGCGTATCATCTGCGTTCGGTGAGCGGTGTGAGCAGGGAGATCCCGGCTCGATCATTTTCGTGAGTGTGACGTACGTTTGTGTCACGGGAATAATATAACCCTCATTATTTTCATTAACGGTGAACACGAGCTGCTCTTTGACATCACCTGTGCAGCCGTTCGGTTTAACGCACTGCTTGGCGGATTGCGTTCACAGTGTGCAGCATCATTACTCACTGTGCTATTTTTGTCTCTTTCTGGACTCTGACGTTGGGAAAATGACAGTGATTTTGACCCAGGACAAACCTCTTGTGGGTAGCTTTGGGTCAGGAACTGAATAAAGTTGCTGGACCCTGTGTTGGTGTGCGAGTGGAGGCAGACTTTAGGGCCTGTTCTTAAAGGCTAAACAGAAGCAGGCAAGTTTCGTTGCGATTGCATCATTCCACCAAACAAAAGGATGGATTTTTTTTTCCTTTTCTCGTGCATTGGAAAGTGTGCCCATCTTTGTGTTTGGGAAAGAGAAAAGTGCCGGTTAGAATAAAAACCTATCTCAATCACGACTAAGAAATATTATCATACTTTTAATATATATGTGTATATAATGATTTGTGAGAGAATTCAGTCTTCAGCACAAAGGATTTGAAAACAGTTTTACATCCTTGTATCTATAAACAGGTCTATTCTCTAAATGCATCGAGTACGTTCTTGTGCATGCTAAGATCCTGCTAGATCAAAAGTATAAGGACATCTGACCATGACATTCATATGAGCTAGTTGAACGCCCTTTTTCCTAAAGCATGCCACTCGTATGGAGCCTTTTCTTTGCTGCTATAGTAGATGCCATTCTTCTGGAAAGGCTGCCCACTAGATTTTGGAGCGCTGTTTAAGGGATTTTTGTTCATTCAGCCACAAGAGCATTTGTGAGGCCTGTGGATCAGACTGCATTCCAGTTTATCCCAAAGGTTTACTGTAAGGTTATGGCTCTATCCAGGCCACTCAAGTGCTTCCAAACCAAATTTGACAACAAATTTGGTACAAAGCTCGCTTTGTGCTCAGGAGCATTGTCATGCTGGAACAGATTTAGGCCTCTTAGTTCTAGTGAAGGGAAATCTGTATGCTGTATAGAAAATCATGGGCCTCCAGCTTTCAATTTTGATTTGTATTGCGTTTTTAACAATAAACATTGTCTCAAAGCAGCTTTATACAGATAATGTGGTGATAAAAAATTAATATGTTCTTTGTAAGTGTAAGTTTGTCCCTGATGAGCGAGCCGGTGGCAAGTTTGGTGAGGAAAAACTCTCCGAGATGGCATAAGAAACCTTGAGAGGAACCAGACTCAAGAGGGATCTCATCCTTGTCTGGGTTGCACCGAATGTCCATCTATTGCAGATAAACAATGTTGCGGGGTACAGTGATGGTGATCAGAAGCAAACTGAAGTCTTAAGTCAGTGTAGCAGACTGTTGACATTAACTACAGTCCAAATCCATTCTTAAAGCTCCCGTTCTTACTCCGGAATTCCATGGAACCACCCAAGGCATTGACCCAAAGCTTTGTGACCAAAGTTCATAGAAGATCTACATAAAGGGGTCATGGTCACACCTTATACACCTGACCATAAGAACAGCTGATCATCCATGTTTGTGATCATTCAGCCACAAGGCAAAGGCAAGTACTGATGTAGGGTGAGTAGACCTGGGGTTCAGTCAGCATTCCAGTTCATTCCAAAGGTGTTTAATAGGGTTGAGACCAGAGCTCTATAGTAGGTCACTTAAGATCTTCCTCTCCAACACATCTTCATCTCCAGATCTTCATGGAGCTCACATGTGAACAGGGGCATTGTCCTGCTGGAACAGATTTGGGTCCCCTAGTTCAAGCGAAAGGAAAGTATAATGCAACCTTATCTGAAGACCTGAAGACCTACACAGTGGTGTTCTACAGATTGTGTGGTAATACTTTGGGGAAGAACCTCATATTGCTGGAAAAGTCAAATGTCTCAGTACTTTTGTACTTCTGTTATATAAGGATTGTTATTGAACGTTTCGCTCTCATCATCCCACACAGACAGATGGACCATTGATCCATTTTCAGGGATCCGCAGAGCATGTTAGCTGACGATATTTATTTTTATTCTCATAGGCTGTTTCTCGTTGCTGTACTTGGAACATTTCCGTATATCGAGAGGAAATCTCAGTTCGGTTCATTGATATGATCTCTGTGATTGCTCACGGATTTGTTGCAAAGTACCTTTAGTATATTTAAGTTCCTGGTTGCTTCTGCCAGGAGGTTAAGGCTTGTTTGTAAATAGATTTATTTTGTAGCCTAATGACCTCAGACAGTACATCAAAATCACACAAAAGGTTGCGAGACACAAAATCAATGTTCAGCAGCGACTCATTAATGGAATTGAGTTTTTGAAAATATGTTGTGAATTGAAAAGTGGACAGCGTGTGAAGAGAATATAAAAGCGCAGGAGTTGATGGAGAAGCGTCTCCTAATGATGGGGTGTTACTGACTTAATCGCATGGATTTGATGCTTCGAAAAGTTTTTGCATGGAAAAAATGTGAAATGAAATATTGCAGTAGTTGTGTATATCATCGCCATATACTTAATCTTAAAAATGTAGTTTTACATGCTATTCATTTGATCTTATTTCATGATGAATATGAGTAGATAAGTATCGTTAAACAGACAGAAGTGTCCTATATAGATAAATGTATTATTAATGATGGTATGTATGCTTCTATTTACAGTTACACAGACAGCAGTAAGTGGCATTTTAGAAACCCAGTCGGATGTTGTAGATAAAAAGCCTGACAATGATTATTACTATTGAATTATACTTTGAGATTTCCACTTTATGAATATAATACTGCATACCCACACTGATGTACCCGAAAACACTTATATTCCTGTACTGCACACGTGTACAAAACGCTTTGGTCTGTATTGTTTTAAAGACTATGATCACACTCTTGATGTCACCCAAATGAGGATGGGTTCCCCTTTTGAGTCTGGTTCCTCTCAAGGTTTCTTCCTCATAACATCTAAGGGAGTTTTTCCTTGCCACAGTCACCATGGCTGTTTATCAGGGATACATACACACAGTTCACCTAAACTGTTAAATTTTGTAAAGCTGCTTTGAGACAATGTCTGTTGTAAAAAGCGCTATAGAAATAGTCTTGACTGGACTGTGTTTTAACTTCGTCAGGCGATTTAGTTAATATCTGTTCCTTTTTTTTTTTTCTAAACAGACAGATGAAACGTTTTAGTTGCTGTAGGTAACCCAATCCTATAAAGTGTTTTTGAGTTGGATGGATCACGTGACTATATTACGTGACTAAAAAGGCGTTTATCGGATTTGAGTAGCCCACTGTTTCTCTGTTGTAGGCCTTACAGCTGCGTTTTTAGATTTATTCCCTTGGGAGACACACACACACACACACACACACACACACACACACACACACACACACACAGATTTCCAAATTTGCCCATTTTGGCGGCTGCACTTTGTTAAGTAATCTCATTAGTCACAATGTCTTGAAGTGCTGCTATTTGTTATCCTCTATATCCTGTTTTATGTGGTCTATTTTATTTTTAGTTTAGTTTAATTCTAAATGATTGTATTGTAAATTGTATTTTATTCCTCTAAATTTTTTTTTTCCATCTTTCCCTTATATCTTTTTTTACTAGATAATTATTTTTTATCTATTTTTTAAAATCCGCTTGTACAGGGGGCCAAAACATACAGAGAAATGTATCTAGATTGATAAGTGGCCTTTGAAACCTTTTCTATTGTTCCTTAACATCTCCCTACAAAAAAAAAAGACATGTAAGGGGTTTTAACAAACATATCAGGAGGGAAAAAAGTGGGTAGATGTCGAAATCCTTGCCAGGAAAATGGCATTTTCTCATGCAACGAATGCCATGATTTGGAGATATTTGCTGTAGCACAAATGCCCCATAAAACTCTAAACCAGTTTAGTATGTAATGAGATACGATCGGTCAGTAATGTTGTTTTTTCCATTAGTGGGTTAAGTTAAAAACATAGGGGTAGATGCACTGTCCTTCAGAGAAGCTGGATTGGGATCAATCAAAGTTTCTCCATTTTTAGTAAAAAAAAAAATAAAAAAATAAAAAAAACAATTCCAGAAATATGAGGTGTTTTCCCAGACCACTGTACATAAACAGTTTGTATATTATTTGAATAGTTTGGTATAGTTACACGCAGAATAAGCAAGTGGCGAAGGAATCCAGTATGAAAATGATAAAATTGTATATATATTTTAGAATAATTACAATAATGTATTTAATTATGTATTCAAAATAAATGTTCTCATAATAACGTGTGTACATATAATAATCTATATTATATATATTATTAATAATACTCGGAATTTGTCAGTTTTATGACCCGAACAGCGATTTCACAAAGAGCAAAATGCTGTTAACGCTGTATGAAAAGCTACGTGAACAGAAATGCGGTCTATTTCATCTTCAGGTTTTAATAAGAGAGGAGACGGACGGCTTACCCTCAGCTAGTACTTGACGGCTAACCCAGTGAAAGTTCTCACTATTATAACTTACAACTACAAAGAACATTATGCTTAAATCCAATTAGCATCCTCGCTTTTGTTCATTTTTCCTCTGAGAATAACTATCTACCTCAGCATCACATAGCGCGGTTACGTGGTTACACGTATTAGTGTGGCTTCCCAGAAAAGTAAATAACTTACTGTATCATTATATTTCATTGTTTACATAACGTACTAGTATTCCTCGTCATCATTTTGGACTTCATCTCCTGATATAAATGTCTGGGGAAAAATAACGCAGATGCTGCTCGAGGTAAAGAGCTGCAGGTTTTCCCACACAGTTTATGTTTATAGTTTGCATGGAAATTGAAATCGAATCCCAGAAACTCAACGACTCAGTGGTACATCTTAAAACGACGTCACCTCGACAACAGTAACGTCTTTTGCGCTTCTTTAACGCAGGATGTTTGCCGACCGCGTTATCCAGAGCTTAGCGCCGTAATGCGCTTTAAACTCCATAAAGATATGAGTTGGGTTACATGGGTTGGAGTGGAAGATCTTGAGTGGCCTGCTACAGAGCTCTGACCTTAACTCTTGAACAGTTGCACCCCAGGCCTCATCACATCACCTTACATCAATCTCCAAATGTCCAAAAGGACCCTTCCAAATCTAGTGGATTGTCTTCCTGGAAGAGTGGAGCTTATTGTAAGAGCAAATCAGGAAATAAATGTGGAATGGGATGTTTAAAAAGCACTGTTTATACTCTGGTGTCCACAAACTTAAACGTATATTGGTGCTGCGTTTGAAGAAAATGAGCTGATGATACTTTATACAATAAGCTCTGTTGTTTTTTTTTTGTTTTTTTTTTTGTAGCAGCAGCAGATCACAGATTGCAGTTTCTGACCTGATAGCCTGATAGCGTGTGTTTGAATGTGTCAGCACTTGCGTTAACACATTGGGATCTGTTTGCTTGTCGGTTAGTCGATCTGCCGCTCTCTCTCTCTCTCTCTCTCTCTCTCTCTCTCTCTTTCTCTGTATGTGTTTTTCCTCTCAACGTGTGCTTGGTGCGTTATGATAAGGCAGGTGTTCATCCTGCTCTACAGGTATTTTATGTAAACTAGCATACACATACGCAGAAGCGTGCGCTCGTGTGCTTTTCAGGCCCTACATCCTGGCAATCAAGAGTTAATATTTTATACAGTCAGTTACATATTTATTGTGTGCATGTGGGTCATAAATTGAGGAAGCTTTTTGACTTGACCTACATTCCGCACATGGGTGCCTGGGTGTGGGTTTGAGAGACAAAGAAAGACAAAAGAGATGGTGGTGAATTCCATATTTAAAGCACGTTGCGTCATTTTGTGTGTAATACGCGCATATGGGAAGAATTCTGTAAGTCAGAAAGGTCCATCTCCAGATGTGTGACGAATTCAAAGGAAATAAATAAATAAATATATATATATATATATA
>MU551532.1:487334-516514 GCA_024362625.1 Silurus asotus
GCCGGTGTGGTTTGTTCTGCTTTTCCTCTTAAATCACCTATTCTATGATGAAACCTATCTGAAGGTTTAGTAATCTGTTCCATACTGAAGTTGTTTGGGATTCTTGTGGTAGTTTGTTGTGTTGGGTTTGACCACTATGCATATACTGTTTTTATGCTTAGTCATGTCATGTCACATCACTTCTCCCCAGTTATTCAGTTTCAACATGTTCATCTTCTGAACAAGAGTTCTCCATTGTGTGTGTGCTGGGCAGAAGGAGAGTGGAGTGAAGAAAAGGACTGAGAGAGAGAGAGATAGAGAGAGAGGGGAAGGATTTGCTCCCCGGATCAGGTTGCTCAGCTGTCTCATAACTCCCGTTTCTATTTTTAATTTCTTCTTGAGTATGTGAATGGAACCGTTTATCCTGGGCCTCATTTCGCATTCCTGACCTAAGAGCTCAGATGTTCCCAATCCACACCAGTCCGTGCTGTTGTTCTGATCTTGCCTCTCAAGTCACCCAAGCAGAGTCCACAACATGGATCCGAATTCAGGAACACAATGAAAAGCATCATCTGGCTTTGTTTAAAACCCTGACGAGTGGATGAAGTTTCTATATTGTAGATCTGTAGTGTTGTAATATCTTGCATTTGTAAATGACCATCCCTCTACACTCTTTATATTAAGATTACTTTAGCATGGGTTCCTAAACTAAGGGTGGTATTTTAGTATATATTTTGGATGTCTGGCTGTCTCCTTGTGTTATATTTATTTAACAAATGTATATTAGAAATATAGGTGATAGATTTTGTGTGCTAAAACGAGTTGGTATAAAATTTTTAAAACATGCTCTGTTTGCAAGTGAGTACTTTATTTAATCTATGTTTCCACACTATTACCTTCCAAGTAGCCCCCTTGCACAGCAATACAGCGTTCCCTGCGTTCCTTCTAGAATCTGTCCTGAAAGTCTTATCGCACTGGATCTCCGCAACGGTGTCAAAACTGCGACCTTTGAGCTGGATCTACATCTTCGGGCAGAGGGCGAAGTCTGCAGGAGCCAAATCTGGCGAGTAGAGTGGGTGCGGGAAGTGAGATCATGTTGTTTCCGGCGAGAAACTCACGTGTGAGGGAAGCTCGGTGACATTGTGCTCACGGTGTCAGAATAGCACCGGTTTCACTGCTCCAGATGTACACAGGACAATGTCTTTTGGCACACTGACTTATGAAGGTCGGTGCTCCCTGTGACTGTGCGTACAACCTTGTGCTGCCATCTGTTGGCGCGTTACGATACTAGCCTTGAAACTTTCCGATACTTTTTTGAGTGGTTCTGGAAATCAGCTATTTAGACCTCTTAGAGCTCTTGTTTGTGGTCTCGTTTTAGTTGTGTTCATTCTTCCTGGAATTAATCATATCGACCTCACTTTCCAAGCCAAAAACAGGCCCCTTGTGCCTGAAGATACTAAAAAAAACTCACTCTGTACTGAATATCTAGAAGTACTTGATTCGACCCTTCAGTCTTTAAGGTACAAGGTAGACATGCCCAAAGACTCCTCTGTATCCCTGGCACCCGGGTGGTGAACTGAACTTCCCCTTAGTGTTTGAACAGCTGAGTCATTGGCCATCTTCAAACAAAGACTAAAGATCTGCCTCTTTACTAAGCACTTGTTGTACTCCTCCTCTCTATAAGCGCTGTTGAACTTCATGGTATTGTTAGTATTGTAAGAGTCGGACCTATTTGCACAAGCACCAGGGTCATGTTTTTTTTTTTTACAAAGCACTTTAACTTTTTTCGAGTTCTGTATGCTGCAAACGTACATTTTACATTTACAGCATGTAGCGTTCCTGCCTATACATATTAATATTAAACTATTAAAAACATTTCATCTCTGCATTAATCTCATGGATTTTTTTTTTTTTGTGCATGCAATAAAACTAGCTCCTGTGGTTTTGACCCACCCTTGGTTATACGATGATGTCTAACGGCTGATGCTGCAGGAGTTTGACAAAAGGGCGTGACCACAGGATCGTAGGCGTTGCTGTTTAAAGCCCAAAGGCCCAAAACGGAAAGTTGCACGATTAAGCTACTTGTGCGATCCTTCCAAACCTGGTGCTCCGAAAATAGGATTGTCAGATTGGTGCGCACACACACACGTTACAGTAAATGTTTCGGATGCTTCAGATACTGTTAGTAGCTGTGCTAAAATTAGGGTGTGTGTGTATGTGAGAGAGCGAGAGAGCTAGAAAGAGAACCTTCGACCTGCATGCAGTTTTATTATGCAAAATGACACCGCTGTAGAGCGCAGAGACGAATTCATAAACAGTGCCTAAGTGTGGAAATGAAAGAGGTAGAGAAAGAGGAAGGCATGAGGAAGACATGACATGAGGAGGATGTGTGATGTTTTTCTTGGCTTGACATGTGCGATTGTTTCAGTGCGCAGTAGGGAGTGTTACAGCTCTTAGTAGTGTCGAAATATCACAGGATAATGGAGGTGTGTTGTTTGAGTGTACACCTCTGTGTGTATCCGTTTAGTATTTCAAATATCTATATTTTTATTGGGATTTTATACTGAACTGGGTGTGCACTTAACCAGAAAGGTGATTTCTTATAAACCACTGGATAAAAAGCTATGCTTCAGGAAACAGTGGAAAAACACAGAGGTAGAAATGCCAAGCTTGTCACTTCACTGTGTCATGTGAAGTCGGTTTCCGAAAGTTCCTCGACCACATCAATTCATAATTAGCCTCTAATCACGTGTGAAGATTTGTATTTTATTGATTTATTTTGCATGTGTGGTTGCTTTTTATGTTAAAGAGTTTAGTTCTTGTTCTTCCCTGCATTATATCTGTTTAGAACGTCATTTTGAATAATGTATTTGTACGTGGTTATTTTCCTCGCGTGTTTGAGTGGGTGCTTTTCTTTTTTTCAATTAAACGCGAACGATAATTTGGCTCAGACCTCAACTAACGAAGTTCTTCGACACAACTCGTTGGAATATTGAAGAGTGTTTGTTCCTATATTTGATTCGAACACTTGCAGTGTTTCATGACAGCCACTTCAAAAAAGTTATTCTAAACATGTTTACATGAATATACTGTTAAATGAATAAATTATTTGATCGATGAATACACTTCACATAAAACCCAGTCTAAATAATATTTATAGGAGAAATTCTGTTTGTAAAAGATTAAATAAAAGTGTACTGCTTGACATGAGTTATTACTTTGTAGGCTTTTAGAAAGTCTTAGATAAATGTTTAATCTAGAACATGTTGGTTCAGAAAAATTGCTGGTGAGAAAAATGAGGGGAAGAAGAAGAGGAAAAAAAGTTGATTATTTTAAACTCATGGCCATGTTTGGCTCTATGATTTGGTGCATTCCTGTTTTTGGGGTGCGTTACTAAAAACAAGCTGCTCCAGCCGGCTAGAATTAAGTTCATGCAGGCTAAATCTGAAGTTTAAACAGGCTGGCTATTCGAGTGTCAATCCCAAATGTAGCCGCATCACCCTGATGCGTTTATTTTTATGTACTACATTCCCGAACAAAAGAAAAGGAACTGAGCCTAAGCTTTTAACCGTCTTAACAACCAATCCTTGGTCAGAATATTATTAAGAACGAAACAGAGGCACTTCTGAAAGTTTGGGTGCCACCATTTGGGCGTTAACTTCACTTCTATAGTCGTCTTTTACACAAATGTTTAGGGAAGTTCACAAAATTCGAAGGAATTGGATGGAACAACATTAGCTCTTCTTTGTGTAAAAAGCTCTCTCCTGGATTACACACAAGATGTAAAGAAATATAAAGAGAAACTTTAATTAATTTTATTTTATTTCCATAGCACCTTTCACAGTGAGTATTGTCTCAAAGCAGCTTTTCAAAATGTAAGAATTATGATATACCAACGTACCCCATGTCCCTCCTCTGCACATGTCCAAACGATCTCAATCAGGTCTCTCTCTCGCTTTGTCCCCAAAACGTCCTACATGGGGTTCCTCTAATAAACTTCATCACTCCCAATAAAAATCTCAAGATCTTCAGCTCTGCTACCTCCAGATCTGCCCCTTGTCTCTAAACCATACAACATCGCAGGTCTCACCACAGTCTTATAAACTTTCCATTTCACTCTTGCAGATACTCTTCTATCCCAAATCACTCCTGCTATCACTCTTCTCCACCCACTCCACCCTGCCTGCACTCTTTTCTTTACTTCTCTAACACAATCTCCATTACTTTGCACTGTTGACCACTCCACTGCCCTCCCTCTCATTCATACACATGTACTCTGTCTTACTCCAACTGACTTTCATTCCCTTTCTCTCCAGTGTTTACCGCCACCTCTCCAGGCTCTTCTCAACCTGCTCCCTACTCTCACTACAAATCACAATATCATCCGCAAACAACATAGTCCACGGAAACGCCTGTCTGACCTTGTCCGTCAACCTGTCCATCACCACTGCAAACAGGAAAGGGCTCAGAGACGATCCTTGATGCAGTCCAACCTCCACCTTGAACCAGTCTGTCATTCTTACTGCACACTTTACTGCACAATTTTCATACATGTCCTGCACCACCCTCACATACTTCTCTGCCACAGCTGACTTCCTCATGCAATACCACAACTCTTCTCTTGGCACCCTGTCGTACGCATTCTCTAAATCCGCAAACACACACTGCTGCTTCTTCTGACCTTCTCTGTACTTCTTCATCAACATCAGCATGAAATCACACTGTTGCTCACAGATGGTCTCTTTTTTTCTCTTAGCCTGGCTTTCAGTACTCTTTCCCATAACTTCATGGTGTGACTGAACAACTTTATTCCCCTGTAGTTACTGCAGGTCTGCACATCTCCCTTATTCTTAAAAACCGGTACTAGCACACTCCTACTCCATTCCTCAGGCATCCTCTCACCTACCAACTTATATTGAACCTCTTAGCCTTCAGCGTTGCACCCGCGCGACTAATATCCCATTGTTCTCAGGTGTTTTGGAATAAATCAAATAAAAAGGGACAAGAGTATCCATGACTAACTATACATCATTCTAAAGGTCTAAGCCTCAAGCAGCGATTTTAGATCACTGTTTTCAATAAAAACGTATTATGAATGTAATTGCTGAATTTGTGTAAGCAGGAATCCAAGACCAGGATTACAATGGAAAAATAAGTCGTCAGCCACCATAGTATAAAATATTCACTATATGGACAATTGTATTAGGATAACTGACTTTCCACCTTTATGTGGTTGGAGGTGTACAATTTGAATGAAGTACCATAGACTTTTCTCTTCACTTGAATTAGGAGACTCAAACCTGTCCCATGACAATACCCCTGTGTACAAAGCCAGGTTCATCAAGACATGCTTGGGTTGTTGTGGAAGATCTTGAGTAACTCTTCATTGGAGATCTGACCTCAACCTTATTGGAACACCTTTCGGACTAATTGGAATACACCTGAGGCTTCCTCACACTATATCAGTACCTGACGTTACTAATGCCCTAATGGCTGAACGAAAACAAATCCCCACAACCACACTCCAGAATCTGGTGGAACATCAAATGGGGACTAAATGTGGAATGGGATGTTCAAAAAACACATTTAAATCTTAGGCTCAGGTGTGCACAAACTATTGTCCATATAATACAATGTGTGTGTTTATGTACATTTAGGTGAGAGAGAGAGAGGGGGGAATTTTAGTCCTATTTTATTTAGCTTTGAAAGATACCACAAATAAGTACAGGAGGAATTCCTTAGGGAATGGGTGGGGGTGGGTTTTAGGAAAAAAAAGGTCTCACACACCTAAACCCTTCACTGATATCAAATTGCTGAGTTAAAAAAAAAACACCCGGTGTAGTGTTACACAATGTGCAGCTGACTGAATTGCCTCCATTGATTAAATATTGTCAATGAACACACTTTTCTGCATTTTCATCATTTTTTTCTCACAGATTTCCCCCTGATCAGAATAGACGCCATCACTGACGCTGATAAATGTATCAGACTCTGCAAAACACACACCAAAAATGTTCATTAAGGTGGTGTATTGTTTTGTCAATGTGTAACAGTGAAATAGTGACTGTCATGGTTATTTAAAGATTTGCCAAACAAAATACCCTTGGAAATATACTTCAAATAGGAAGGAAGCTATTTAAAGAGGAAAAACTATTTCAATCATTTGACCTTGTTGTGAACTTAATCCTGTTTGGGGCAATCCCAAACTCTTTTCTGCTCATCTGCTGGTTACAATGATAATTCCATATCAATCATATGAAACAACCACTTTCTTGAACTATTGTTTAATCACTTATAGACCGATGGCAATAAAAATGGGTATTATGTTCCAGAACAAGAGCCATCTTTGTAAGACAAACAGGAAGGAGTCGATGGAAAAAACCCACACACATATTTTAAACATTTGACTTTGCTGTCACATTGACCCTGTTTTTGACCCTGGATCAATTTTCCTAATCGGATCAAAACCCTAAAATTACCCATTAGGCCATACGCTGTATGGACAAAAGTTTCATTCATACGTGTAAGATTCATATGTGCTTTTTAAACATCCTGTTCCACATTTAGTCCCATTTGCTGCTACAATAACATTCACTCGCCTGAGAAGATGTTCCACAAAATGTTTGAGTGTGCTTGTGGAGATTTGTGATCATTCATTCAGTAAGGAAGTAAAGTCAGGTATTGTTGTATAGCGAGGAGGCCTGGGGTGCAGTCAGCGTTCCAATACTTTCCAGTGGGGTTTAATAGGGTTCAGATTAAAGCTCTATAACAGGTCATGCAAACTCTTCCACTCCAACCCATGCAAATCATATCTTCCTGGAGCTGGCTTTGTACACAGGGGTATTGTCATGCTGAAACAGATTTGAGACTTCTAGTTTAAGTAAAGGGAGTACAGGTAGTCCTCTACTTCCGATGGTGATGCGCTACAACGACGAGTCAAAGATTGTACTATGACTGTGACAGTCTTTTCTGCTTCATGCTAATTTTTTATTTAAATTTTCTGCTCTAAACTGATGGTTTTCCTCTTAATTTTTCACTACAAGCAGGAGACATTCTTAAACGGTTGGATGACATGCTTTTATCACTAAAATGTAAAACGTTCATCATATTGTCCCACATTCCATTTGTAGTCATATACACTACATGTAAAAGCATTAAAGGGTTATTCCCTTATTAATGACACATCATACAGATGGTAAATCAACTACAGAATATGGGGGGAAAAAATATGGTTTTAACAGACTTTTCACCCATATGTGTGCTTTAACTTAGCATAAAGCTGGAGTCACAAAATTGTATGTCACTGGATTTCGTAACGATATTTATGATTTTGTCGTTTCGCTCTCGCCATCTTAAGATCTAAAAATCGCTACTAAATCCAGTAACATACAATTTTGTGAACCATATTTTCCCATATTCTGTAGTTAATTTACCAACTGTATGATGCGTCATTAATGAGGGAATAACCCTTTAATACTTTTACATTTTGTCCATGTAGTGTATATGACCACATTCCATTTGTATTGTGAACACAGTGGTGCCCAGATACTTACCGAAGTACTACCTAAAAGACAGCATCATTGCAGTAGTAGGAAATTACATAATCAATACAAGATGAAACAGTCGAGTTCACCACTGTCGTTCACCACTGCTAGCCTGATGGATAAAGCTGACACTGCTATTCTTATCATCTTCCGTCATCACAGTTTCTGTTAGCATACCATGCGACCAAACTGTGAAACCACATTTCTGCCTAAAATCAAGTTTAGTTTAAGGCTGTAGCTTCACTACACTTTCAGCATGTGAATTTTTGTGGAAGACTGCGAATTTGGGCAGCCGCTGGATACGAAGGTTTTAAAATATGCGATTTGTTTGTGTAAGCAGTGACAGCAAAGCAGGCAGCTTTTGTTATGTTGAGTTTACATTGTTTTAAAGCTGTGGTTTTAATGCTGCGACACCACTATAATCGGTACTTTCTTCATCTTGTATTCTCTGTAGAGGTCCCACTGTAACCTCTCGATCTTCCATATGTCTAATTTGCAGGTCAGAGTTCACCAACTTTTGGAAATAAAGAATTTTCTTTTCATTGCTTATGTTTTCAGCATTCCAATTCAAATGCGTATGAATGAAAGTCACTGGAAAGAAAAGCATAGTGTGATGGCAGTCGCAGACCGACAGAAAATCGGTCTTTCGGCAGAAATCTTCATCTTTCGGCTTCTCCCATTAGGGGTCGCCATAGCGGATCATCCGTCTTCAACACCCTCTGTCCTCTACATCTGCCTCTTTTAACCCAACTTCCTGCATGTTTTTCGTCTCCACATTTATAAACCTCCTACTTGGACTTCCTCTTTTCCTCCTTCCTGGTGGCTCCATCCTCAGCATTCTCCTTCTGGTGTACCACATGTCCCTCCTCTGCACATATCCAAACCATCTCAATCTCGCCTCCCTCAGCTTGTCTCCAAAACATCCTACATGCGCTGTGCCTCATCAGAAATACCGTATGAAATTCTTATTTAAATTCTCACATGTATAAAGCTACATGCTGCAGCTGTCCACTGGGCAGATGTGGACAGTCTTATGCATGTGGACACATGCATAAAACTGGAGGTATTCTGACAGGAATGAGGTTGACTTAACACTAATAATACAGAAAGGCACAGTTTTTTTTTAATTTTTATTAAAGAATATCATTTGTAAAAAAAGTTATGAATTGAACCAAAGAATCAATATAAATATACAATGAATCAGAAGAAAAACAATCGTTCCTTTTCTCTTATTATAGGTTATGCGTGCGTTTACTGAGTTTTCATTTAAACACACAGATATTACACATTCACAGGTGCATGTTCCCCATTCCCACTCTTTACAAACATAATATCCAGAAAATAAACACTTGAATCCTACAATCATTCAAGTGTTTATTTTCTGGATATCATGTTTGTAAAGAGTGGGAATGGGGAACATGCACCTGTGAATGTGTAATATCTCCAGTTACCTCCAGTTTTATGCATGTGAGAAAACAACCTGGGTATATCTGATTGTATGAGCCAAATACCGTATTTTCCGGAATATAAGCTGCTACTTTCTCCCCAAGCTTTAAACCCCGCTGCTTCAACAATGAAGCAACTAATTTATGGATTTTTTTTTTTATGAAGTGTTTCCTGGTGCGACAAGCTTTAAGCTAAAAAACTGAGCCCCATAAAATTACACCAATGAAATTGCCGAACGGGTTTAGGCGAACCAATGAAACTCTTTATATTAAGTCAGATGCGCTCCCAATGATTTTATTAACTTCAATGTAGACACCTGTGGCTTATAGACAGGTGCGGCTTATAGACAGGTGCGGCGTATTTATGTTCAAAATAAAAATCTTTGTAAAATTTAGTGGGTGCGGCTTATATTTGGGTGCGCTTAATAGTCCAGAAATGACGGTAATCAGTGTTACTACATTCAGTAGTTACATTCAAAACTGTTATACAGCAAAAGTGAGATTGTTTTCCGACGATCATCATACGCAAGTTGGCGAATGGTTTCGACATTTTTGGGGGTTGAGCTCGATGAAGGTCCCGATATCTCGTCGAACGACTCATTGCGGCACCGCCGTATGTCACGTCAAACATGTATACGTTGTTTAGCACAGAATTTCACCCTTGCTCTTTGTTTTAATTAGCTGTATATTTAGTATTGCTCTTTTATAAAGAAACAGTACTAGATTACTATAATAATAGATAGGTGCAGTTGTTAGTATAAAAAATGGATGAAAATGTTGAACTGTATGTAGTGATAACGCAGTTTTAGGCATCTCTTGTACAGTATAATGAAATGCGGATGATCTTAAAACAGTAAGATTTGTTGATCGCATGTTTTTGCGATCCCCTCTGTCCCTCACACAGAGTCTTCTACTGCTACTTCTTACATATAAATGTCACAACAATGAGCAACACTGAACAAGTGGGCAGCTTTGAATGCGTCAAGTTTTGATCACAGTTTTTGCATTTTGTTTTAATAGTGAGTGTATCAGGAAAGGCTTAACAATACTGTTTTTCTCGACAGGGGACATCACACAGAAGGGTTATGAGAAGAAAAGAGCCAAACTCATTCGAGCCTACTTGCCCCATGCAGCAGGTACTACACATTTAATACTCCCCTTTCTGCATCAGATTGAACAACTTCAGTATGAATGACCTTTTTTTTTTTTGCTTTTGTGTTTTTGTACTTGCAGTAGGGGCAGAGTCTCGAGTACCCGTAACTCCGTCTTCATCGTCATCTTTTTCATCTCGTTACCAGCGGCGACGTTCCACTGGCTCGCGGGATGAGCGATATTGTTCAGGTAAGCTGTACGTTCTCAAAAAGGCAAGGGTGCTAGATTTCCACGTCACGTTATTTCTGGTATCTTTTAATATGTACCTAAAAAAGTGAATAAAGGTGAACCCTGATCCGAGTTACATCATTGGACGTTTTTAAAGTAAAGATTTAAAGGAAAACATGTACTTTCCTATGTTAAATACATACTAAAAGTACTAAAGGTGTAGGTTGATGGTGCAACAGGCAGTGGTACAGTTTAGTACCCATGTTTTGTGCATATGCAAACATACACAAACAAGTTTGTGGGCACCTGTGCATCACGCCCATATGTCGTTCTTCCCCAAACTGTAAAAATTGGAAGGACACAATTGTAAAGAATGTCTTTGTGTGCTGTAGCTTTTACAATTTTGCTTTCAATGGAACTAAGAGGGACAAACCCGCTCCAGCTAGATAATGCCTCGGCAAACAAAGCGAGCACAATGTAGACATGGATTTCCCAGGTTGGAGTGGAAGAATTCGAGTGTCCTGAACAGATCTCTGACCTTATCCACTCTTAAAAACCTTCGGGGAGAACTGGAAAATTGACTGCACTCCCAGACCTCTTCAAAGCTCATCTGTGCCTGATCTCGCTAGTGCTCTTGAGACACTTCTGAATGAAGTCAGATAGAAATGGATGAACCAAAAAAACAAAACAAAAAAAATGAAAATAAAAACACGCAGTCGGAAGCCTAAACTCATGACGCCATTTTAGTGCCGTGTTTAAAAAAAAAAAATAATAATAAAAATTACAGCGAACGTTCACTGTTATTAACTCTGTGCCGATGCTCCAAAAAAAAAAAAGAATTTCCCTAATTGTTGAATCCTAACCTAAAATAGTATTTAACTATATTCTCCACACGTTTTTTTGCAAAACAACTAAACGTTCTTTGGAATATTTCCACTTTACTCTCGTATTGCTACGGCTTTATTCTCAACGGATTTGGACCTATAATTTCGACTACAAAGTCGCAGCAGTATTCTCGTAAGCTTGACTTTTTTCCCCTGAAAATAATAAACAACTTCATTCTCGTATTACTGATTTTATACTCGTACTTTAAATGTGCCATTATCGGTCAAATGTTCAAAAATCACTATAAATGTAATGGAAGGGTGTCCGCAAACTTTTGCTCGTCGAGCTTATCTGGACAACCAGAGACACGCTACTGAATTTCACTAATGTAGTATTACATCGCTGCCTAATATTTATTTGTTTATTTATTTGTTTGTTTGTTTGTTTATTTATTTATTTATTTATTGCTTTTCTCTCTTTTAGATGTTCACTCTGAAGCGGTGCAGGCAGCATTGGAGCGACAGTGTGAAAGAAAGATGGCCGTCCCCATGCCCTCCAAGCGACACTCCCTCGTTGTGCAAACATCTATGGAGGCATACACACCCCCAGGTCATTATGATGTGGGTGTGTGCGTGTGTGCGTGTGTGCGCGTGTGTGTGTGTGTGTGTGTGTGTGTGTGTGTGTGTGTGTCCTTGAAATATGGGTGAAAAGGGGTTTATATTTCAGTATAAACTGTTTATATATGTGTAATTATTACTGACAATATTAATTGATAAACTTTAGCCTCAGGAACATCGTTTCCGCAGAAAAACGCACCAAACCAACAAACCAAAACTTGAGTCAGTTGCTCCTCTGTTGTTACCCGAAACATCAAAATAGTCATGCATGCATCCACACAAACAAAGTCAGGAATTCGCACAGATCCCAAGAAAACCCTTTAATGGAAATCATTTTTTCTCTTTGTAACAAACACAATTATAATATTAACTCATTTTTTTAATTGTATTTATTTATTCATTTATTTAGATATAAAGATGATTATTCGGTTGTTCAGCTGTTCATCAGGAACATTCAGATGTTGTTCATCTGAATGCATAATTTCCATACATTTCATATTGTGAACTTTATAACGCATACACTACCTGTAACAAAAGTATTTTCTTTATATATTTATAAAATATGTAGATTTTCACCCCCCCTTAGCACGAATAACAGCTTCACACACCCCCGGCATCTGACAGTTGGTTTCTCCGAACATTCAGCAGAAATACGACACGATGCTTTTTGAAAACTTGCCAGAGCTGTTCTTCAATAGTTGGATAATTATTTCTGATCTTGCGATCAAGTTCATCCCATAACAGTTGAATAGAATTTAGGTGTGGTGACTGGGTAGGCCATGATAGATAACGCTCAAGCCTAGGGATTGCTCTCTAATAACACTTAGAGCTTGGACCTATTTTTTGATCATTGTCTTGATGTATGGTGACGTCGGTTTCATTTAGCTGCAGTCCAGATAGAATGGTATGTTGAAGCATGGAATTTTAGCCATGATGGTTCAGTATTCCTGTCACCTGCAATAAACGCGAACATTCCCTGTGCCGAAAACAACCCCAAATAATTAAGCTTCCACCCCCATGTTTCACTGTGGTTGTGGGTGCGGCAGTTTGGTAGCGTCTTCTCTTCCAGTTCCAGTCATTCGCAGTCCAATTCTCGTGTGTTTGTTCCTTTTACCTGGTTACTCGTGTATAAACAAAAGAATGATGCATGTCTCAAAGCAAAACAAAAGGTCTTTCCTATAAAAATGAGCTGGTTGTGGTTCTCAAATGAGCAACATCGAGTCATTCGCGATCTCGTTTAAAGAAAACGTCTCCAATTAATCGGATGAAACTCTGTCTTTGTTGAGCTCACAGTTTTGTTGCATTCCAGACTGTATGTGCAGTATAGAGACGTCTAAACACAATATCATTCGTTCTTTTGAGAATGTCGATTAGCAGATTGAGAGCGTACCATCTTGATTTTCTTTATTTTTTTGTTTTTTTTTTGCCACAATATTTTTAATACATACTCATTTACATACATACCTACATACATACAGCTTTATTGTCAGTGCATAGTACAGGCAAACAGCAACAAAATTTAGTTTAGCATCATAGTTCAGCAGATATGTAAATATATATATATGTACAATAAATATATTTAAAATGCTTTAGGCAGTTAAAAAAAAGTCTACTATTGAGCAAGTACAGTGAGAATGTGTGAGATCGAATAAAATTTGAATAATTCTGCAAACATGGTGTGTTTCGCTTGCTTATGTTTGTTCTTTTATCTATTGTTTTTTTATCTATTGTTTAAGATCTGCCACAAAAAAACCTTTAACATTTAATTTAATTGCTGGGAAAAAGATGTTTAGTCAAAATGTTTTTGTTCTAAAGCTGTAATCATAAAATAAGCATCATTTTTATTGAAATGTATGAAAGAATGAATGGGTGCTTGTATATTAGTGTGTGATTGTGTGTGGTTTCGTTCATGTGCTGTGGTTGAGCCTGGAATGATCACTGGCCTCTTTCTCTCTCTCTCTCTCTCTCTCTCTCTCTCTTGCTCTCTCTCTATCTCTCACACACACACACACACACACTCTTTCTTTCCATGCTGGTAGACTCATCATCATGCTCTGAGGGTGAAGGCTCATTAGGAAGAGCCAGGGGTGCAGGAGTGGAGGCCTGGATCAGTCGAGCACTACGTGGTTCATCTTCATCGACCACATCTTCGTCATCATCGCACAGCAATGGATCTGCCAACGCAGCACGTTTGGCAGAGAGCAACGCACACTCTTACAGCTGTGAGTCCACATGCACATACAGTCATATAGTTTGGCGTAGTACCATGAGCATCCATGTGTAGACATTTCTGTCAGATATTTACATTCTGTCTGGCTTGTGTAATGGTTTAGCGAGTTTATAAGAGTACTGCAGACTGTCAGTAGCAGAATACATGTGCTGCCATTCACCAGTAATTAGAATATGTAGTCACACACTTCTTTCTTTTTTTTTTTCTTTTTCCCCCTACCAAGTTGGCCAAGTTTCTCATTTGTCCCTCAAGAGGCGGGGCTTAAGAGAGATGGGTGTCTCATTAGAGAATGGTAACATCGGGCAACGCTCTTATGACTACCAGTCCGAACGTCCGTGGTCTTCACTGGACTCAGAGGGTCAGTATGCCGTGTCTCATTAAAATATACCCGAACCTTTATCTGTCTTCAGATTCAGGTGGTCCAATCAGTTCATCCTAGTATCAAGAATCTGCCATCTGCGGCACACAGTTCAAGACAGCATCTCTGGGCCTGTTCTGTGGGTGGGCAGGGTGGCAGTTGTTTTTCAGAGACAAAAATACAGTGATGAATGTACAATGATCTATGAATACGCGTATGTATAAAGCAAATTTAATACCTACCTATTTGCTTTGAATACCCTAACCCACTGGGGGAAATTTGACCCTGTATGTCTGTGTGTGTGTGTGTGTATATAGTGTGTGCGAGTATAGAGTTTGCACTCTGTGTGTGTGTGTGTGTGTGTGTGTGTATGCATACATACATACATACATATACACGCACGCACACACACACACACACATATATCTATATCTATGTGTGTATGTATATATATATATATATGTGTGTGTGTGTATATATGTATGTATGTATGTGTATATATATGTATATGTGTGTGTGTGTGTGTGTGTGTGTATATATATATATGCAGTTTGCGTGGTCAACAATTTCTAGAACAGTAGCTAAACCTGTTAAAAATGGTCCAAGAGTTACAATGGTTCGACTTGGTGGTTAACAATTTTTCCGATCTTATGATGATAATGATAGCAATATGACAAAATTGTAAAAATACTACTTTTAGTAAGTTTTAGTACACATACTGTAGATTCTATAACATACATATGCTTGCTGTATAGTTTATATATTATGGTGCTGATACTGACCATACTGATCACAATTCTGTAAGACTCCTGGGTGGGCTAGGCCATGTCTCAGCTTTAAATGTTTAGATAAGATAGGGTCATCAAAAACACTTCTCCATCGTAAGTCGGTGACTACCTGTATATACAATAACAACCAAGATCCTAATCAGCACTTATGTAAGCTAATACTGTAAATGTTGCTGAATAGCTTAGCACAGCAGTCCCTAATCTTTCCTGCATCACGGACCAGTTTTACACAGTACAATATTTCCATGGATCGGGGGGGTGGGGGGTTTTATTCCGTGCATATTATATTAGTAATATAC
The DNA here is from genome assembly GCA_024362625.1 of Silurus asotus. Taxonomy (NCBI): domain Eukaryota; kingdom Metazoa; phylum Chordata; class Actinopteri; order Siluriformes; family Siluridae; genus Silurus; species Silurus asotus. Next base: position 502,740 of record MU551532.1, read on the forward strand.
ATATTATATGATTACATTTTTATTTTATTACATATATAATACAATTTTTACTTACCATAATGCAGAATAAGTTAGAGCTTTATGAATGGATGGGAATTTGGAATAGGTGAATAAAACACCCTGCAGAGAGATTTGATTCTTTCTGTTTGGCCTGGTCCCTGTCTGAGGCTCGGTGTTTGGGGAACCCTGGTTTAGCACACATTGTGTGGCTTTAAAATAAGAAATTCAAGTATATGGTTGCAAAATTTAAATGATGTGCTTATTTAAAATATATAATTGAAATTAAGAGTCGACAAATTGCTCTTTGGGATCTTCTTGCTAGACCAACTTTTTTAAACAGGACAAGAGTATATTTGTTAGAGGTCTAAGATCTGTTGTAATGGTGTTCTATCGAATATAGACAGTCATCCTGCACCTCCTGACATCACAAGCTGCATGCCGGACCCACCCCTCGTTACCATGGAGCGCCCGCAGGTCGCCTTGCCAACCAAGCCTATGCCCAAATATGGTAACGCTGAGCTCATGGAGACAGGAGATGGTGAGTAAGGAATGAGTCAGTGTGTATGTTTGCATGCTGTTAAGCTGCCAATGAACAGTTACACGCATGCATACAACAATTAATTATTTAATCAGTCATTATTAACAATGCATATCAAGTAATTACTAATAAATATGTAAACAATGCCCCCACCTAAACCCCTAAAAATATCAGCTTGATTTTGTTTCTTTTTTTTTTTATTACATTTTATAAACTTAATGTAATTAAAAAAACCATCAGGGGAAATAAAATTCAGGGTTAATTAAATAAGTGACACTAAGAGAGATAAAAAAACACAATCCTGAACAGATCTCTTGTTCAGGCCGTGCCTCAAAAGTTGTATGTGTGAGTGTATATTTTAATGTATGAATATGTGCATGTGTTTGAGCATCTATTCATTTGTACATGTGTACGTGTCTGATTTAATGTGCAGGCGTTCCTGTGAGTAGTCGAGTGTCCTCGAAGATTCAGCAGCTGGTAAACACTCTGAAGAAGCCCAAGAGACGTCCACTGAGGGAGTACTTCATTGATGACTTTGAGGAACTGCTAGAAGGTACAGATATAATGGGCACGCTAGTGGTGTAAGAAGTACAAAAACCATGTACTTGAGTAAAAGTACAAAAGCATTTGCCTTCAAATGTAGTATCTGTACTGATAAAGTACTGCCCCAGATAAAGCGCTAATAAATTACTGATTTATTAGGGCTATAATGGCCTTTTGTAATTTTTCACAAGAATCTTGTTTAATCAACTCAGTTTATGTGAGAAGACTAATATTACTCTTCGCACATCCGTTTATTAATAGATAGATACAACTTTATCATTGCAAAGTGCAGGTACAAAACAACGAAATGCAGTTTAGCATGTATACGTGCGGTACGTGCCTTCCCACCGGCACTCTTTTCTTCCCAGAGCGCATCGCGGATTCCCCCCCGATCCTGCCGTTGTTAATTCTATGCTTTTGCTGCTCATCCCATGTTCCGCGCTGCGCTCCTACCAAGGGCGGCTTTCGCCTCCCTTTCATCGCATAACATTTAACAACAAAAGGCATATGTGCACTAACTAACAGCAGAGATTCATCAGTATACAATACGTACAACATTGTATTGGCTTGATTTTTCCACTTTCGCGAGTTCTTCTGCGGCTGCACAGTGCCGATCGAGATAACTGACGTTAAATGGCAAATTTTTAGTACAAAGCATTTGCCTTCAAATGCAGTATCTGTACTGATAAAGTACTGCCCCAGATAAAGCGCTAATAAAGTTCTGATTTCATAGGGCTATAATGGTCTTTTGTAATTTTTCACAAGAATCTTGTTTAATCAACTCAGTTTATGTGAGAAGACTAATATTACTCTTCGCACATCTGTTTATTAATAGATAGATACAACTTTATCATTGCAAAGTGCAGGTACAAAACAACGAAATGCAGTTTAGCATGTATACGTGCGGTACGTGCCTTCCCACCGGCACTCTTTTCTTCCCAGAGCGCATCGCGGATTCCCCCCCGATCCTGCCGTTGTTAATTCTATGCTTTTGCTGCTCATCCCATGTTCCGCGCTGCGCTCCTACCAAGGGCGGCTTTCGCCTCCCTTTCATCGCATAACATTTAACAACAAAAGGCATATGTGCACTAACTAACAGCAGAGATTCATCAGTATACAATACGTACAACATTGTATTGGTTTGATTTTTCCACTTTCGCGAGTTCTTCTGCGGCTGCACAGTGCCGATCGAGATAACTGACGTTAAATGGCAAATTTTTTCCCCTTGTGCTCGAGATATTAGGGTTCGGCGACATAACCATTAAAAAAAGGCTAAGACAAAGCGAGAATTTGGTGGTTCCACTTCAAAAACGACGACTTAATAGGGTTGTCGAGTTAACCGAGGTCGAGATAAGTGGGCACTGTGTGTGTGTGTGTGTGTGTGTGTGTGTGTGTGTGTGTGTGTGTGTGTGTGTGTGTATATATACATATATTCTAGCATCTGGTTCTAGCATCTGGTTTACAAGTTTTGGAGAGAAAGATCTTAAATGGCCTGCAATAGATCTCTGATCTCATTCTTATTGAACACTTTTGGGATGAATGTGAACACTGACTGCACCCCAGGTCTCCTCACCTACATCAGTACCTTTCTAATACCCTTGTGACTGATGAACACATATCCATAAGCACACTCCAAAATCTAGTGGAACATCTTCCCAGAAGAGTGGAGGGAATCATAAGAGCAAATTGGGACTAAATGTAGACTGCAATGCTCAAAAATCACACTGTACTTATAAGCAGGTGACTCAATACTAGGCAGGATGTATGTAATATAATATGTATATACAGTATCTCACAAAAGTGAGTACAACTCTCACATTTCAGTAACTATTTTAATATCTTCTCAATGACAATACTATAGAAACGAAACTTGGATATATTTTTATAGTCATCAATATGCAGTATAGAGTTACTGTCCTCTGAAAATAACTCAACATCCAGCCATTATTGTCAAAATAGCTTACAATAAAAGTAAATAGACCCTAAGTGATAACGACTGTACGTTGTGTAACCGTGCAAAGACACATGTCCTATCTTGTATTAGAGCAGTTATAATTTGGTGCTTTGAGTAAAATGTTCACATACTGACCACTGGATGTTCAACGTGGTAACACCCTGAAACTGAGTTACAGTACAGTGGTCAGGGTCATACAGAGGTTTTCCAAGCCGGGTTTCATTTGGAACAGACCTCACAAAGGTTTATCTAAGAAGTTGAGTCCTCGTGCTGTGCGGCAGGTGCTGCCAGCATTGCTTTAGAAGTTGTAGAAGTGAAAGGTCTGCTTGTCAGTGCTCAGATAGTACTTCCAGAAGAAAGCCTTTGCTGAAGCTGGCTCACAAGAAAGCCTGCAAACAGTTTGCTGTAGAAAACCTGACCAAGAGCATGAATTATTGGAACAAGCATGGTGGTGGTAAGAACATAGTCTTGGGCTGCATAAGTGCTGCTGGTACTGGGGAGCTGTGGTTCATTGCGGGAAACATGGATTTCAGCATGTACTGTGACATCTAAAGCAGAACATGTTGCCCTCCCTTCAGAACCAACATAATAACGACCCCAAACACACCACCAAGATGACAACTGCTTTTCTGAGGATGCTGAGGGTGAAAGTGATTAAGTAGTATTTCTCCAGACCTGAACCCTATTGAGCACCTGTGGGGCATCATCAAGCGGAAGGTGGAGAAGTGCCATGTGTCTAACATCCAGCAGCTCAGTGATGTCATTATGGAGAAGTGGAAGAGGATCCCAGCAACAACCTGTGCAGCTCTTATGAATTCCATGTTCAGGATGATTAAGCCAGCTCTAGATAACAAAATAACACTTTGGACACAGTATTGACATGTTCACTTAGGGTGTACTCACTTTTGTTGCCAGTTATTTAGCCAATAATTGCTGTATAGTGCATTCAGAAATTTTTTACAGCACCTCACTTTTTCCACATTTTGTTACCTGACAGCCTTATTCCAAAATGGATTAAATTAATTATTTTTTCTCAAAATTCTACAAACAATGTCCCATAATGACAATGTAAAAAAAGTTTGTTTGAAAACACATTTATAAAAGAAAAAGAAAAACATCACGTACATAAGTATTGACATTCTTTATCTAATACTTTGTTGAAGCGCTTTTGGCACTAATTACACCCTCAAGTCTTTTTGAGTATGATGCTACAAGCTCGGCACAATAATTTTTGGGCAGTTTCTCTCTTCTTTTTTGCACAACCTCTTAAGCTCCATCAGGTTGAATGTGGAGCTTCAGTGCACAGACATTTTCAGATCTCTCCAGAGATGTTTCATTGAGTTCAAGTCTGGGCTCTGGCTGGGCCCCTTGGGGACATTCAGAGTCGTCCCCTAGCCACTCCTGTGTTATCTTGGTTGTGTGCTTAGGGTCATTGTCATCTTGGAAGATAAACCGTTGCCCGAGTCTGAGGTCCAGAACTTTCTGGAGCAGGTTTTTGTTAATGAGGTGTACACTGCTGCATTCATCGTTCCCTCAGCCCTGACCAGTCTCCCAGTTCCTGTCGCTGAAAAACAACCCCACAGCATGATGCTGCCACCACCATGCTTTACTGTAGGGTTGGTACTGGCCAGGTGATAAGTGGTGCCTGGTTTCCTCCAGACATGGCGCTTACCATGGCGCCTTATCTTTGTTTCAACAGACCAGAGAATTTTTTTTCCCCTAATGTAAAAGAGTTAGAATCCTTCAGGTGCCTTTTTGGCAAACTCCAGGCAGGCTGTCATGGGCCTTTTACTTGGGAATGGCTTCCGTCTGGCCACTTTACCATAAAGGCCTGATTGGTGGCTGAAATGCTGCCACTCCATCTGGATCACCTCCCTCACTAAGGCCCTTCTCCCCTGATTGCCCACTTTGGCCGGGTGGCCCGCTCTACAAAAAGTCCTGGTGGTTTCATACGTCCACCATTTACGGATGATGGAGGCCACTGTTGTCTATTTTTCTGTACCCTTCCCCAGATCTGTGCCTCCAAAGACTCGGAGGTCTCCAGACAATTCCTTGTACCTCATGGCTTGGTTTGTGCTCCGACATGCACTGTTTACTGTGAGAGCTCACATAGACAGGTGTGTGCCTTTCCAAATCATATCCAAGCAACTAAGTTTACCTCAGGTGGACTTGCACACGTACATACATACATATATTCGAAATTTTAGCCAAATCTATAACACAATCTGTATAGATAATGAGGGATATAAACTAATATTTAATATTTACATTGTAAGTACAAATGTTATATACAGTGTTCTTACAGTGTAGTGCAGTGTAGAGTGCAGTACATCACACAATAAAGCTCACCCTGTATCTGTATTCCAGTATAGAATTCTGAAAATCAAACACTGGTTGATATAGAATAAATTGATATATAAACCTTTTTAACTACCTAAATAATTTAAGTATTTTTTTAAGTATTGTAGTTGAGTAAAATGTAATTTATATTGTATATTTAACTTTGAAATGTAATGAAATGCAAATTCAATGCAATGTTTGTATGGTTGGAACAGTTCAGTTTGCTGTCACATAGAGTGTGTTATTGTGGTTCTTTTTTTTTTTTACTTAGCCTCTGATTGTAAACCTATAAGTTGCCCTCAAAGGCCAAAGGGTATGTGTTCAGAGCTTACCTTTCCTGTCAAGTAAGTAAAGAAAAGAAGATTACCTTACTAATGCCCAGCAACCACACGGCAGTGACATTACTTACTTTTGTAACTATGTAACTAAGGGTCCTGTGATCCCTTGGCAACCCCCAAGAGCAGTGAGAATCAACTCTTTACAATTGATTTACAAAATATGGGTAATATGACCTTGGCCACACCCTCCGGGTTTGACCACAACCAGTGCATGCAAAGCAGCATTTCAAAGCAGAACATTCTTCATTACTAACATAACTCTAACAATAGGGCCACACATCTCAGTCCAAAATGCTGCATAGGTTTTTAAAGTTGCAGTCATGCAAAATGTGGAAGTCCCAGGCTGGGGCCCTACACTTCTTTCAGAATTATTTGTTATTTATGAGCGCCTGAAACGACGCCATCACTGCTGCTGCGATGTGCTGCATGGTCTGCACATACTGTAGAGTTGCTGCTAGCTAGCAGTCCCTGAAGAAACCTTAGTCATTAATGAATCAGTGAGTGCATTAGATTCTCAGACACAAGTCCAAGCTATTTTGTTGATTAGGGATCGTTTATCTGCCCCAAGGAGAAAAACCCCAGGGTGTCCCCCATAAGGAAAGCTAGTAGGGGTGCAAAGGTACACCAAATTCATGGTTTGTTTTGTTCCTCATGGTGCGGTTCAGTTTCGGTACGGTCATGGGGAAGAAATGCAATATATAATATTTTATAAAAATAAAATAGAATCAATTAAATTAACGTAATAAATATTTTTATTATATTAAGTGAATTGACACAAATTGAATTGATTAAATAAAATTGAATAAATAAAAAAAAAATTATTAAATAGTTAACATTTGTTAGACAACAGGTGGGTAATACAGATGTGTGTGTGTTTGTGTTTAATATTAATTTTCTAAAGATATGTTCCCCTTATTTCAGCATACTTCAACAAATATCTCTATTCCTTCTATCCATCATTCATTCACTTTCTCGATATGCAAAACTGTCAGGATTTTCTCCAAATTCTTGAAGCTGGAGATAAAATGCTAAAGAATCCATAGTGTTAGCCACTAGCCACAGCTAACAGCTAACGTTAGCGCTATAGATTCTTTAGCGCTTTTATGCATGCGCAAAACAAACCTTATTTACGGTACAGAGTAAGTGGCCACAGCGACACTGCCCCTGGCATTGTTGTGTATGTATTTAAGTTTAATAATATTAATAAAAAAAAATTGCTCAAAGTGAGAGGTGGAGAGGAAACAAACTTGGGGTTCGCCACTTAATACTTTTCTGAGAGAACTCAGACTTTAACAATGTTCCGCATGTAAAAAGGATTGCATTTTGTACACATGTATCGAACCGGAATTATTTTTTTCTGATATGAATACGTGTACCAGGTTCACCCCCAGAAGCTATTCATTTTTAAAGCCACAAGCAAGGCTCTGTGACTTGTGAGTTGTTAAATTGTGTGCAGTGTTCTGTAGACGGTGGGGCCAGTTCAGGGCCGTGCATAGTAATGTGGGTGAGAAGGATGGAAGTGTCTGCCAATTTACCGATCCCTCTAGTGATCAGAGGCGTATCGGGTTGCCTGCATATATCTTGAAAATCTCCCATGACATTAGAGGGAATCTAGAGCTTAGAGCATAAGCTTGGAGTGGCTGTCCTTTTAATGCAACTCTGAAAAAAGCGCTGGTGTTCAGTGGCCAGTGGGAACATGAAAATGGATATTGTGTGGATCCGTAGACTTAAGTTAGACTTGTGGTTTCATATAGAATGTTCGAAAGACCAAATGTTTTCTTTTTTTCTTTTCTTGTGATCTCAAGATAACTAAAGTTTGACTGCTGATTTTGTTGTTGTTGTTGTTGAAATTTGTTACTGGCCATACATTCTAGAGGTCGTCCGATAGTGGATTTGACATTTACCAATAGCTAGGTTGGATCATACTTTCCTATAACCGATTAATCAGCCAATATATATATTTTATCCAGTATCCATTTTAAAAACTAAAACTCAATGTAAAATAGTACTGTAAAATAGAACCTAATTACAAAACTTAAAAATATAAATAAATGTTATTTGTAATGCTCTGGTCTGTGAAGACATTTAACTATGGCCGTTTTCGCCATGACTGTTTGGATTTATGTGAAATGGTATCACTTTTCACATTTTATCTGTTAATGCACAATGAACTCACATGAATGATGTGCAGCACGCAGTCTCACGTGTAAAAAAAAAACAAACAGCACGTGGCATCAGTGATTTACCTCTAGAGGCCGATCTCGAACTGTGTAATAAAAGTAGAACTTCTCAGCCACTCAAGCGCAAACGCGACCTGGAAAAACTATGTGTGTGGATCATTGCCCATAGGTCCAGCAATTAACTATCGGTGCCAATTAATCGGCTAAACCTATTAATCGGTCGACCTTTGATACATACTACACATTAGTCCGCACCTTAACCGACGGTACAAGATGTATAAAATTACTATTGTGTAAATGTCTGTAAGCTTTGTAGTAATATTTGTGTGATTAAATTTTTTTTCCTGCAGTCCGGCAGCCCGATCCTTCTTTACCACATCCAGAAGGAGTAGAATCGAAAATATGCCAAGGGGAGGAACTGGGAAGACTGAAGAATTGCCCTGCCTCTCTAGAGGCAGCCTTACAGCGCTGGGGTGCCATTGCACCCAAAGCACCATGTTTGACCATCACACATGCTGGTGCCAAACAACCTTACACACTCACATATGGTACGCACATAAAACACTCGCACACAGAGCCCTGTTTAAACATTCTCATATGCCACTTAATACAGTGCATAAAGAATTTAGTGTTAGTCTGCATCTTATGTGCTTTTGGTTTGATCGTTCTCTCATAATGACTACGAAATACATATTTTTACATTGTACACACTTATAAACACATTCAGTGTGGTTATTTTGCTCATTCTTATTAATGCATTATTCATGACATTAAACTATAAAATGGCAGTGGGCACATCCTATTTTTTACTTTTGGGTACTGACACATTTTCTTTTAACTCTGATAGCTTTGTGTCACTTGATATGGCTCTCAAGAAATGAAAATAATTTGTGAGTGAACTTTGTGTAGCATTTATTGTATTATTTATTTAGACATACATTGTATGGACGAAAATATGTGGACACCTGAGTATAAGATTTGTATGTACATTTTGAACATCCCACATTATAACCGCTATTTTTCTGGGAATATGCTCAAGTGATTTAAAGATTTAATGCTACTGCATTTAAAGACAATCCATTACGAGTGTGTGTCTTGTGTGTGGTAACAGTTTGGGGAGGAAACACATATGGCTGGTGGCAGGTGTCCCAAAACTTTTGTCTTTAAAGTGTAACATCAAGACCTTAGTCAGTCCACACACATGCTACATTTTCGTTTAATAAAAAAAATTTTATGATGTAAAAAAGTGAGATTGTAAACTCTACGCTTTTATGCATTAAGAACATATTGCCCATGTCTGTCCTGAAGGTAGCAGTATTAAAGTATCGGCTCAGCAAGATCTCCAAATTGGATTCAGATATTAAATTTTAAAACCGTGTATGGAATAATGTCCACTGAGAAAGCTCATTGTAATATATTGAAGAATCCATCATGTTTCTGGTCTCTGTTTAACATTACCAGATTTATTTTATTTTTTTTTTTTACTTCTTATTACACTTTTATACAAACACGTGGCACAAAAAATAGCCCCTCACTGCACACAGTTCAGTAACTGCTGCATGTGAGCTGCTATTTTTTTTTTCTCGCTGTATGAATTATGACGAGTATAATGTTGCATAAATTCACCATACTGACACCATACCGTTTGTGTTTGTGTGTAGGTAAGCTGTGGTCCAGGAGTATGAAGGTGGCCTATTACATTCTTCACAAACTCGGAACCAAGCAGGAACCCATCGTTCGGCCGGGAGACAGAGTAAATCACTTCCTGTCATTTATATACAGAATAATGAGCTTACCAAGCAAGACAAATAATTATCAGCTTGTCAAAAGCAGATTTTTGTTTTGTTTTGTTTTATTGCTAATTCTTTTTTTGTTTTTGTGTGTTTGTATGTTAGGTGGCGTTAGTGTACCCCAATAATGATCCTGTGGCATTTTTGGTGGCGTTTTATGGCTGTATGTTGGCTGAAGTCGTCCCGGTACCCATTGAAGTACCGCTTAGCAAAAAGGTAACACCCCTTTTTGTATGTCTCTTAAAAAAATTTATCTAAAAAAAAAAAAACTTCATAAACTTGATTATCTTGTAAAAATTCTTTAAGGTGATCCGATTGAGAAATGCAAATGATTCCCCTGCATCGAATTTCCTGGTTTATATATGTGTGTTCAATGTATTTCCTTGCCACTTTTTCTTTTAAAGGATGCCGGGAGTCAGCAGATCGGTTTCCTGCTGGGCAGCTGCGGCGTTGCCGTGGCACTGACCAGTGATGCGTGCCACAAAGGTCTTCCCAAGAGCCTCAGTGGTGACATTGTGCAATTCAAAGGTTTGAGACTCCATCAGTCTGCTGTCTTTATTCATGTAAAGAGCAGTTTTTCCATTCCAAGCAATCTGGTTTTCATTGGGTTGGTCTTTACTTGTTTCCCTCCCCTCCCCCTTTATGTTATCAGGCTGGCCAAAGCTGCTGTGGGTCGTGACTGAGTCAAAGCATTTATCGAAACCCCCCAGAGAGTGGTACCCTTTAATTAAAGATGCTAACAACGACACAGCGTATATCGAGGTTCGAATGATTTTCTTTCTGTATATTATGTTTTATAACAAATATTTTGTTAATATCAACATGTAAATATAAACATTTCTAATATATTCATATTGTCAGTATAAGACTTGCAAAGATGGAAGTGTCCTTGGAGTGACCGTGACGAGAATGGCCATGCTGACACACTGCCAAACACTCACACACGCTTGTGGATACAGCGAAGGTAAGATGTGTTAATGCACTCGCATGCAGCCACTCGAAAGCAGCTGTATACATTAACAGCAATGCACCAAAATTTCCATCAAAATTTTCATCAAATTTCCACTTTATGGACAAAAGTCTATACATACATGGCTCTTCTGAAAAAAACTGTTCAAACAAAGTTCCCCCTCACTTGAACTAGGAGACCTGACAATACCCCTGTCCACAAAGAAAACTCCATGAAGAAATGGTTTACATGTGTTGGAGTGGAAGATCTTGAGTGGTCTGCTATAGAGCTCTGAGTTCAACTTTTCTGAACATTTGAGATGAACTGGACCACTGATTGCACCCCAGACCTCCTCACTTTACCCACATCAACACTCTGATGGCTGCACAAATCTCCACACGTACACTCCAATATCTAGTGGAACACCTTCCCAGAAGAGTGAAGGTTATTATAACAGCAAATGTTATAGACTAAATGTGGGATGAGATATTCAAAAAGCACATACTAATCTTATGGCCAGGTGTCCACACACTTTTGTTCATATAGTGTATGTAGGAAAACATTTATATAAATTGAAATATATATAAATTAAACATCTTTGGTGTGTGTCTGTGCGTGTTACAGCCGAGACTCTTGTGAACGTGTTGGATTTTAAGAAGGAGGTAGGACTGTGGCACGGCGTTCTAACGGTGATTATTTTACTCATATTCTAGGTCATCTTTTTTTTTTTCTTTTTTTTTATTTCTTTTTTGGTTTTTTTTTGACAATCTAACTTGTTCCTGTTCTAGAGTGTTCTCAACATGCTCCACACTGTGAGTGTTCCATATGCTCTCATGAAGGTGAATCCATTATCCTGGGTCCAGAAGGTCTGTCAGTACAAAGGTACAAAACACACACTTTTCTTTCCTTCTTTTTTTTTTTTATATATGATATTATATTAATTCTCTCTTAGCACATTAACATTTAATGTTTAGGCTCTTTTTAGAATTCCAGTCCTGACCATAAAATATATTTGCTTGTTTTTTTTTTTTTCTTTTCGGTGTGTGTATGTAGCTAAAGTGGTGTGTGTGAAGAGTAGGGATCTTCACTGGGCTCTGATAGCACACAGAGATCAGAGTGACATCAACCTGAGCTCTCTCCGTATGCTGCTAGTTGCTGATGGAGCAAATCCCTGTAAGTGTGTGTGTGTTCAGAAATATGAATATGTACATATACATCCTTTGTTCATTTTTATCCTGTCCCTTTTTCACTCTCCCTCTCTTTTTCCTTCGTCTCAGGGTCGATCTCGTCATGCGACGCATTCCTGAACGTCTTTCAGAGTTTGGGGTTGAAGTCGGAGGTCATCTGTCCATGTGCGAGCTCGCCAGAGGCTCTTACCGTCGCTGTAAGGAGGTAAACCCGGCTTTCTTCTACATTTTCCGAGAGTTATTATGAGAAGTCATCTGTGCTGCGTGTACACTGGAGACTGTGGGGAAAACGACTCATCGGTTGTGATACGCGGTACGTGTTGTGCGTTTGACCTGCAGGCCGAGTGACGGCAGCTCAAAGCCTGTAGGCCGAGGCGTTCTCAGTATGATGGGACTGAGTCACGGCGTCATCCGGGTGGACACAGGAGAGAAGCTGTCTGTCCTCACACTGCAGGATGTTGGCAGTCCCATGCCAGGAGGTAGGCAGTGTGTGGATATGAAATCAGTGAGATTACGGTGGATGGAACCAAATTAGAAACCATGACGACGGCTTTAAACCCCAAATGCCAAGTCTTCTTCATCAGTGAACTTCAGACTTCATGTTAGAAAAATGAATCTCCTGGTTATCCAACTGTTATTCATCCTCATTCTGTGACTGCTCTGTTTCCTCCCAGGGTTTCTTCCTCATATCATTTTAAGTAGTTTCCTCTGCTTATCACATTTGATTTGCTCATTATGCATATTTTATATTTTATTTCATTTCAAATGTATGTCCTGAGACAGTTTATATTTGTGAAGCTGCTTTGTTAAAAAAAAAAAAAAGTCCACTGAAAAAATACTGCACAAAGCAAATTCAACTGACAATCACACAATTAAAGCGAATGAGCGGTTTGGGGAAAATCTGAATAAGGGTTTTTTTGTGTGCAAAATTCCCCAGTTTTTCCGACTTACGTTTGTTATTTCAGTGTAAACAATTCCTCTCTCTCTCTCTTTTTCTCTTTCTCTCTCTCTCTCTCTCTCTCTCTCTTTTTCTCTCTCTCTCTCTCTCTTTTTCTCTCTCTCTCTCTCTCTCTCTCTCTCTCTCTCAGGCCTGATGTGTGTGGTGAAGCTGGAAGGTATCCCCCAGTTGTGTAAAACAGATGAGGTTGGAGAGATCTGCGTGTCATCCATTGCCACAGGAACGTCCTATTACGGTCTTACAGGAATGAGCAAAAACACATTCGAGGTGTGATTTTTATTTTATTTTTTTTAGCCTCTCTTTTACTGATACACACAGATGCTTTTACTGAAATGCTTTTCAGTGTGTTCGTTTAATGTTGCAGTTGTTGTTGTTTTTTCACAATTTCGCGTCCATTGTGTAACAAGAGCACCTTCTTTTCATTTACTTTCTGTTATTTGCATTTTACAAAAAGGTTCCCTGGTGGTCTAGTTGTTAGGATGCGGCGCTCTAACCGCTGTGGCCCGGGTTCGATCCCCGGTCAGGGAACCGACCCCAGCCATTAGGGTTGCACAAGCCTAAGTGCCGGTCCCAAGCCTGGATAAATGGGCCTGGGTAAAAATGTACCAAATCAAACATGCGGATGGTCCGCTGTGGCGACCCCTGATGGGAGAAGCCGAAAGAAAGCCATTTTACAAATACGTCAGTTTGAGGATTTTTCTTTCTTTACTTTTTATGTTCCACTGTGCTCATTTTATGTGATTTGTGCTCATTCAGCCACAAAGGTGTTAGTAAAGTATATTAATAAAAAAAATAAAGCAGGCCAGGGAAAGATCCTTTACTCTAAGACAGATAACGCATATCTTCATGGAGCATTGCAGAACTGCACTGAAACTGAAATGCACACACTCACTCAACTGTGTGTTTCTAAACGGCTACAAATCTAAACTCAAGCACACACTCGTAAATCATTTCGATTCACACACATACATGTTTTCAGCACCACCAATTTTTTAAAT
>MU551532.1:516533-527432 GCA_024362625.1 Silurus asotus
TGTTAATATTTGGTACAGTAGCCTTTGTTTGCAATTACAGAGGTCAAACGTTTCCTGTAGTTTTTCACCAGGTTTTGGGATTTTGGCCCACTCCTCCACACAGATCTTCTCTAGATCAGTCGGGTTTCTGGCCTGTCACTGAGAAACACAGAGTTTGAGATCCCTCCAAAGATTCTCTATTGGGTTTAGGTCTGGAGACTGGCTAGGCCACGCCAGAACCTTGATATGCTTCTTACAGAGCCACTCCTTGGTTATCCTGGCTGTGTGCTTCGGGTCATTGTCATGTTGGAAGACCCAGCCTCGACCAATGCTCTAACTGAGGGAAGGAGGTTGTTCCCCAAAATCTCGCAACACATGGCCCCGGTCATCCCCTCCTTAATACAGTGCAGTCGCCCTGTCCCATGTGCAGAAAAACACCCCCAAAGCATGATGCTGCCACCCCCATGCTTCACAGTAGGGATGGTGTTCTTGGGATGGTACTCATCATTCTTCATGTTGTGTGATGCAGGTCTATGTTGCTTTATGTAGCACCAGGGTTCTGGAAAAACCCCTCATTTCACTGTGTACTGCATCAGCTATATATACGGTTGAAACGATAATAAAATCTTCTTGACTTGACTAAAGCTGGCTTTGTGCACAGGGAGCATTGTCATGCTGGAAAAGGGTTGGGTCTCAAGTTCAAGTGAAGGGAAATGTATTCTACCACATCCAAATACATCCTATGCAATAGTGTGCCTCCTAATTTTGAAGTAACAGTTTGGGGAAGGACCACATATGGCTGGAAAAGTCAAGGGGTCCCTATATTTTTTTTTCCATATACTTTTTAATAATATGACAGAAAGTTCACATAATAGCACAAAATGTTCTGTATTTGGGTCATGTGTTGTAATAATGTCCTGCTATTTAATGTGTAAAAAAAAAAACTGTTTGTCTCCCTCTCTGTTGTAGGTGTCCCCGGTGTGGAGCAGCGGCGTGTTAGCGAGCGAATGTGTGTTCGTACGATCAGGGCTGTTGGGATTTGTAGGCCCAGGTGGAGCCATCTTTGTCACTGGAAAGATGGACGGATTGATGCAAGTCGGGGGCCGAAGACATAACAGCGATGACATTGTGGCTACTGCACTTGCTGTTGAACCCATGAAGTTTGTGTATAGAGGAAGGTGTGTGTGTGTGTGTGTGTGTGTGTGTGTGTGTGTGTGTGTGTGTGTGTGTACATACACACAATATAAATTAGTTGGTTCTGTAATTCTGTTCTGGTTTCAAGAAGCTCTCATCACGAATGCTATATTTTCCAAAATTTTGCAATAATCACCCCAGTGTAACATCTAGAAACATACTGTAATGTGTGTTTGTGTGGATCTTCAGGATAGCTGTGTTCTCCATTACTGTGCTTCATGATGAGAGGATCGTAGTAGTGGCAGAGCAGCGACCAGATTCTACCGAAGAGGAGAGCTTCCAGTGGATGAGCAGAGTACTGCAGGTAATACAGAGGCGTTTTGTAATAACATATACACTTATATGTGCTTTTCAATCCTAATATCTCAATCCAGGCTCATATTGTGTTAAATCAACACAAGCTTTGTCTTTTACTTTGTTTAAAACATTGTTCATGTATTACAATTATTATAACGTCTTAATATAATTTGTGTATATATATATGTGTGTGTGTGTGTGTGTGTGTGTGTGTGTGTGTGTGTGTGTGTGTGTGTGTGTGCGCGTTCGTCTAGGCTATAGATAGTATCCATCAGGTCGGTGTGTATTGCTTGGCACTGGTTCCGTCTAATACCCTGCCCAAAACTCCACTTGGAGGAATCCACCTCTCTGAGACAAAGCAGCTGTTCCAGGACGGAGCGCTGCACCCCTGCAATGTTCTCATGTGCCCTCATTCCTGCGTCACAAATCTGCCCAAACCCCGACAGAAACAACCCGGTAAACGTGTGTGTATGTGTGTGTGTGTGTGTGTATATGTATATGTGTGTGTGTGTGTGTGAGTGTGAGATTTTTCATTTTGAATGTGAGTCAATTGTGGAGTTTCTCATTCATGTGAAGTTCTGCGCATTTTATGCTATAATTTTTATTTCTGAACCTTGGAGGCAACACTTTATTGTGGAAACAATGGGCAACTGCAATTATTTACTCAAGACATAAAATAACACAAACAAATGATGCTTAAAGCACATGGTAGGTTAATAACAAGCACTGAACCTTTAAACCAGTGGTCTCAAACAAAGGACTATTTAACGACCATTACAACCAAACGGAATCTGTTTTTAATGCTAAAACTTTGCTGTATTTCTAAAACACAAATAACTACATAAAGGGGTGTCCCCGACTATTTACATAGTCAAATCAGAATTGTCGAATCTCGCCTATAGTCAACCGAATCATGCGTGGGCGGGGGAGACGACACCTGGTAGTCCAGTGGGAAAGACCCACACAGAATCAACTTTTTAATAACTGCCTTTTAAGTGAAATATGAAACTGACAATGACTATTTATCTTTTTAAAGTTGGAATGAGAATTTTTTATTTGTAATTTTTTTAAAGCCATGACAAAAAGAACATCAGACAAAAATATAGAAGAAAATACTTAAACATTTTAAAATAGTGAACCTAAAAAATAACAAATAACTGCCACACTTCAGACACTTCATGTGGGAAAACATCAATGCGCCAAAAAAACAATCAAAAAGGAATTTAATAAGAACGAAATATACCCTTACTGATGAAATCCCTCCCACCCAGATGCTCCTGTGTTGGTCACGGATCATGGAAAGTGAAACTTAAATCTGTCACGCTCGTTAAGCTTCTTTCTTTTCACATTTTTATTTACAGCATTATCATAATGGGCTGTATATTAACTTATTTGGGGAAAACCGGTAGTTGTATGTAAAATCAGACATTGAGCACCCCCATATAACCAGAATGGTATGATCCTCGTTTCATTGCACCTCTGCAAATATTCGACTGCGAAGATCTTCGGCTATTCGTGGTCACCCCCGAATTACACAGCTATAAACTCTAATATGTTCAGTAACATCTTGTTCATAATTTATGCTATAGAAAAGTATACATATATTGAATATATAATAAAATTCCCACATTCAGTTTTCTTCTAATTCGATTTTCCATCAGCGTTGAAACAATATTAAAACACCAATGTTGGCAACAGGAAGTGTAGAATTCAGGGTGCATTATGTGAATTATGTGTCTCTGTGAATGCAGAGGTTGGTCCCGCCTCGGTCATGGTGGGGAATCTGGTGGCGGGAAAGCGGATGGCGCAGGCCAGCGGACGAGACCTCAGTCAGGAAGACAATGATCAGGTTTGTATGCATGTGCATGCCTGTGTCTGTTAGGTGAATCTAGAATGCTAATGTTTGTGAGTGTTGTTAATGGATTTCAGACAGATTATAGTGTGAAAATACCTTGTGTGTGACTGTATTAACAACCCAAGTACATCTTGTTAAAACAGGAATTATAATGAAATAAATGTGAAAATAAGTATCGATGTCATAAACGCAGCCACAGTATTAGGAATATTTGTACCACTGCCCACACATGCGATGTGTAACACCAAATGACAGCAGTTGATGTTCATATAAAACATCATGATCATTTAGGGGTTTTTTTTATTTTTATTTTTTTTATGTTTTGGAATTTTTTTTGTATTTTGGATCGCTTGGGATTTTCATACATGTTGTGTTTCCTGTTTTCTGTGATCCAGTTCCTGTTTTTGGCTGAGGTGTTGCAGTGGAGAGCTCAAACTACACCTGACCACATACTTTACACACTCATTAACTCAAGGGTAATACACACACACACACACACACAGACGCAAACACACTCGCAAACATATCACCTCACGTTGTAAACACTTTTCATTTCTTTTGGTGACACTCAGGAAAGCAAAAAAAACGTTTACAAAATACACTCCAAATGTAGTTTAATCATTTCACTTTCCACTTTGCTTGGTGTGTGTGTTATAGGGGACTGTGGGAAGTTCTCTAACATGTGTGCAGCTCCATAAAAGAGCAGAGAAGATTGCTGCGCTGCTGTTCGAACGTGGACAACTGCGAGAGGGAGATCATGTAGCATTAGTGTACCCACCAGGTAACTTCTCATGATCAAATCAATTCAAATTTATCCGTCACATACACATACATACAGGGTACGACATGCAGTGAAATGCTTAGATACAAATGTTCTTTATTCATTTGTTTTATTGACTAGTTTACACATGTAAAAAGACATCAATAAATCGTGAGCATCAAAGTAACAGTAAAATAAGGTCAATCATGTCTAACTAAATGTGGATTATAGCAATATACTTTATATATACAGCGGGGAAAATAAGTATTTGACACATGAGCATTTTTATCAGTAAGGGGATTTCTAAGTGGGCTATTGACACAAAATTTCCACCAGATGTAGCCATCAAGCCAGATATTGAATTCATACAAAGAAATCAGAACATTAAAGTATAAAAGTTGAGCAATAATAAATACAGGGAATAAGTATTGAACACATGAAGATAACAAGGTACAAAATGGCATAGAAAACAAGGAGATCACCTGAAATCTGTCAGTATTGAGAGAGACCTTGCCCCCTATCAGTACTAATTAATATCAGCTGCTTTAGTCCTAATTGATGGACTATAAAGGCTTTTCATTACCCAGAAAGCACACAGGAAGGACTTCATGATGGGTAAAAGCAAAGAACTCTCTCATGATTCTCGTAATCTTATCGTCGAGAAGCATTTTGATGGGAATGGTTATGGGCGCATTTCCAGAATGCTAAATGTTCCTGTGAGCACTGTGGGGGCCATTATCCGGAAATGGAAAGAGCATCAGTTCACCAGAAAAACCGGCCACGATAAGGTGCTCCACGTAAGATCCCTGTCCAAGGAGTCCAAAGAATAATCAGTAGAGTTCACCAAGAGCAAAGAACCACTCAGGCAGAACTTCAGGAAGACCTTGCATCAGCAGGTACTGTTGTTTCAAAGAAAACTATAAGCAATGCACTGAACCGCCATGGCATCCATGCACGCTCACTACGCAAGACTCCATTGCTGAACAAAAGCATGTTGAGGCTCGGTTAAAGTTTGTGAAAGAGCGTTTGGAGAAGCCTGTGGATTATTGGGAGACTATAGTATGGCCAGATGAAAGCAAAATTGAACTTTTTGGCAGTCATTCTACACACCATGTTTGGAGAAGAAATGGCACTGCCCACCACCCCAAGAACACCATACCAACAGTTAAGTTTGGGGGGAAGCATCATGGTTTGGGGCTGCTTCTCAGCAAGGGGTACTGGCAGACTTCATATTATTGAAGGCAGGATGAATGGAGACATTCTGGATAAAAATCTGCTGCTATCTACCAGAAAATGAAAAGAGGGTGGACATTTCAGCAAGACGATAATCCCAAACACAAGGCCAAGGAAACAATGAAGTGGTTTCAAAAAAAGAAAATCAAGTTGCTTGAATGGCCCAGTCAATCACCTGACCTAAATCCTATAGAAAATCTATGGAGAGAACTGAAGATCAAAGTTCATAAAAGAGGCTCAAGGAACCTTCAAGATTTAAAGACCATTTGTGTGGAAGAATGGGCCTGAATCACTCCTGAGCAATGCAGACGACTGGTCTCTCCATCCAAGAGGCGTCTAGAAGCTGTAATCACCAACAAAGACTTTTCTACAAAGTATTAAATAAAGTGTGTTCAATACGTATTCCCTGTGTGATTTCACTTTATTTATTATGACTAAACTTGTATACTTAAATCTTCTGGTTTCTTTGTATGAATTCAATATTTGGCTTGATGGCTACATCTGGTGGAAATTTTGTGTCAATAGCCCAGTTAGAAATCCCCTTACTGATAAAAATGCTGATGTGTCAAATACTTATTTTCCCGGCTGTGTATGTATATGTATGTGTATATATATATGTGTGTGTGTGTGTGTGTGTGTGTGTGTGTGTGTGTGTATGTATGTGTATATATATATAACTATATATAACTCCTAATACATAACTAAATATAGAAAGTGGACTCTTACAGTTTTGTTTTTTTTCTAATGATGATGTTAATAATAATAATATAATTATTAATAATACTAATTTATAATACAATACAAGTATATTAGTATATAATAAATATAAGAAACAACATGGGACATACCAGACATTATGTTCATAGGAATTTCATGTGAATATATTTTAATGACCGCTTGCATTCGAGCTGGCATCGACTGCAGAAGTGCAAAACCTTAAGATCCATTTTAGATCGAATCCATTGGAGTGTCCCCTCGAAGGAAAAGATTAGGCCTTAGAAAAGAAAGGGTGAAGCATTTAACATTAATTTGACATATTTGCTGACATTTAAATACAGACCTTGAAATTGAGCAGAATCACGAGCAGGACATTTTTGAAAATACTGAACATTTTAATTGTTTTAAATATAAATGACTAATACCTTTTATTTTTTTTTGAAAGATTCCAGATTTTCAGTGTGGTCTCAGACTTGGACCCCATTGTAACTATCTGCATTGATGCCTTGTGTCGCAGGTTTAGATCTGATCGCAGCTTTCTACGGTTGTTTGTATGCTGGCTGTATCCCGATCACAGTCAGACCTCCTCATCCCCAAAACATCGCTACTACACTGCCAACTGTCAAAATGATTGTAGAGGTAAATATATTTGTCAACATTAATGAGCAAGAAACCTATACTCTTAGTTACAGTGAGGAGGAGCTTACTGCACCACCAGAGCAGCTCCTGTAGCAGATCTGTTATTGTGCCAATCACAAGCATTTATGTAAATCTTTTAACTGACAGAAGCTCATGTGATCCGAAACAGCTTTAGGGTTAAGGATACACGTTTTCTCAGACTACTATAGACTTCTCAGGACATAACTTCAAGTGTACATTTATAGCATTTGGCAGATGCCCCCTCATCTGAAATCTCTATGTAATGCTGATTCATTAGAACACAGACAAAGAAATACCATCAGTCTAAAACTTTCTTAGGATGAGAATATTAAATGTAAGAAGCTTTTAAAGAGGTAAATAACTCAACTATTCACACCTCTAGTGGGAGTTTATTTTACCACCAAGGTGCCAGAACATAGACAAGTTTTGAAAGCGTGTCTTCTTTGTAGACAGAGTAGGACCAGTCGAGCAGTAGGTGAGGATTGGAGGGAGCATGTTGCAGTGTGGGGTAAGATAAAGTGCTATGAGGTGAAGGGTCGCTGGTCTGATTTTGGCTGTGTAGGCAAATATCAATGTGTTTAATCGATTGATGGTGGGCAGCTACAGGAACCCAGTAGGACACACAGCATCGGGATGGTGCCGGAGAATCTGGGAACGTGGCAAAGAAGTTGTGTGGTTGCAATCAGAATGCAGACCCTGTTCTGTTGAAAACTAAAATATAACCACTTGGAACTTAATTTATAGTCATAATTGTAATTATTAAAAATTAAAGATTGTATGGTAACTTTCACTGATTTTAGTTCAGTCAGTGTTTGTTGAATTTCGCTGGTTTAAGTGGTCAAATGTTGCTTTTGAAAAATGTTTTCAAGTTTAGATCATTATAATGATGAGTCCAATTGTGTATAAGACTCAAATGGCATGAAAGTCAACATCACACTCTGGCTACACACAGCTTTATGGGGCAGCAAAGCCACATGCCAGTCAAAGTTTCCAGGCTGACCTCTGTCTGGATCTAAAATCACCTACATGGGTCCTATGAGCATCAGAACTGGACCGTGGAGCAATGGAATAAGGTGGTTTGGTCTAATGAATCATGGGGAATCAAGACCAGGTGCATGTGCCTCACTTAAATGGGAAAGAGATGGAATTGGGATGCACTATGGGGGAAAAAAGACAAGACGGTGGAGGAAGTGTAATGTTGTGAAACCTCCTGCTATTTATGTGGATGTTAGTCTGCCATGTACCGCTCAAATTGAATATCGTTGAAGTCCAAGTACATCTCTTCAGGGCTACAGGATTCCCTCGTGGCAGTGGCCTTTTTCAGTAATGTTTCCTATCACACCGCAAAAATAGTTTAAAGTGTAGTCTTAGCCTCGGAATTCCCCAGATCTCAATCCGATCTAGTGTCGGTCTGCTGAGCAAAAAAAGTCCAATTCATAGAAAACCCAACATCATAACTTAGAGGGTTTAAAGTATACGCTGCTCAGGTGTTGGAGTCAGATACCACTGCAAACTTTTAGAGTTCATCTCTCAGTGGTTTAATTTTGACAGCACAAGTGGACCGACACAAAATTAGCCAGGTGATTTTAATGGTATAGATGATCTGTGAATACATACACAATGATGACGGCAATGTCTGTATTAATCTCTGTGCTTTCCAATACTTAATCCAAGTGTGTGTGTGTGTGTCTGTGTATGTAGGTGAGTCGTTCAGGGTGTGTTATGACCACACAGGTAATCAGTAAACTTCTAAAGTCAAAAGAGGCATCAGCAGTGGTGGATCTCCGATCATGGCCACCTGTTCTCGACACAGGTGAGAGTTGTGTAGGGAAATGAAATGAGTATTAGTTTTATTGACACTAGTTTTAGTTAAAAGTTCCTTTTTTTATATAAATATATATATTTGTGTAGTATTACATATGTGTATTTTTGATTTAGATGATCTGCCAAAAAGACGGTCTCATCTCCTGTATAAGCCATGTGATCCAGAGTCTTTAGCGTACTTAGACTTCAGTGTGTCCACCACTGGCATGCTTGCCGGAGTAAAGGTACACACATACACACTAATTTGAAAATATACACACGCTCATCCAATCACAAAACATATCAGTATGAGTGTAGAGGAAATGACTTTTAATTGTGTTTGTTTGTTTGTTTGTTTTTTTAAGATGTACAGATTGAAAACACTATGATCCCGTTTTGTCCACAACTACAACATTACATTGGATTTGAAATCAAATCTTCAAGTATTGGCAGTTTGCATTTACTAAAGCAAATATATACAAGGGTCAATGTGGAATTGAAAATTCATGTGGCAATTGTTTTAAGATTTTTTATTTGTCACAAACACAGTTATATACAGAATACAGCTTTCAGTGAAATGTAAATTCTATCAGCTGTTTAGAAAATTGTGCATTAGATTAAAGGAACTCAACACCGGTCAGGCAAATCATTGACATTCTAACATTATGAGTGGTGAAGTGAAAACTGATTGTCTCTTCATCATGGCCCCTGTTAGTGAGTGGGATTTATTAAGCAGCAAGTGAATATTTTGTCCTTAAAGTTGATGTGTTAGAAGCTGGAAAAATGGGCAAGCGTAATTTTGAGTTTGACATGGGCCAAATTGTGATGTCTAGACTACTGGGTCAGAGCATCTCCAAAACTGCAGCTCTTGTGGGCTGTTCCCCATCTGCAGTGGTCAGATTTAGTATATAGAAGTATATATTACATCCCTGGTGAACTTTTGAAATGGTGGAATTATTTCATAAAATGTTAATGTTTCTGCCCCTCATGACACATGTTAAACCCAGTGCGTGTTAATACAGAGCCAAAACAACAACGTGCGATCCACTTATTTGGTTGTATAGCATTTTGATGCATTCAATAGAGTTTCTAGTTTGATAATATTGTGATTGTGAAGATATGATGTTATAATGATGATGATGGCATTCGATCACCGTCTCCTCTTTGCCTCTGTCCCTTCACCCCACAGATGTCTCACAGTGCCACCAGTGCTTTATGTCGTTCTATAAAGTTGCAGTGTGAGCTTTATCCGTCCCGTGAAGTAGCGGTGTGTTTGGATCCCTACTGTGGACTGGGCTTTGTCATTTGGTGCCTCTGCAGGTATGAAGCACCTGATTATATTAGAGAGCAAGTCCTAAAACCTCTTCTCCCCTTCCCTCCTTTCTAAAATAAACTAAATTTTAGCATTAGAAAAGTGATTATTTATTTTTCTTTTTTTCCTTTTGCAAGTCTGATGTAATTTTTTTTTGGGTAGTGTGTATGCAGGACACCAGAGCATACTGATCCCTCCAGCAGAGTTAGAGGTAAACCCGGCCCTGTGGTTACTCTCTGTCAGCCAGTTCAAAGTGAGAGACACTTTCTGTTCTTATTCAGTCATGGAGCTCTGTACCAAGACCCTCGGTACACTAACTCACTCACTCAAGGTGTGTATAAAAATATATCCATACAAACACACAGTCTAGCAGTCACATGCACTCCCACATGAGTATACTTCCACTGAGCGGCTGACGCATGTATAAATATACACTCATCCAATGTATACATTTTGGACGTTCACATATAAAACGATCGCTTTTAGTTGGAGTACATTTTGTTTGGGGTTTTTTTGTCAGTCAGATGTTTCCCTTGTATTTGACTCGCAGGCTCGAGGCCTGGATCTGTCTCGTGTACGCACATGCGTGGTGGTGGCAGAGGAGAGGCCTCGTATCGCTCTGACTCAGTCCTTTTCCAAGCTTTTTAAAGACGTCGGGCTTCACCCACGTGCTGTCAGCACTTCCTTTGGATGCAGGGTGAATCTAGCTGTGTGCCTGCAGGTTAGTTACATCTCAATCAACACACACTCGCACACACCCCGATTTTCATTTCATCATTTATTAAAAAACGAATACAACTTTCCTTACATGGATAAAAAAAAATAAATCTATTGCACTTAATTATATTATTTGCAATATTTGGTGCAATTATTAGACCACCGGTAGTCCCCGACTTTTGATAGAGATGCATTCCGATGACCCCATCGTAAAAATTTAAAATAAGTCCAGACATGGCCTAGCCTACCCAGGAGTAAAGAATGGTGATCAGTATGGGGTAGTATACGGTTAATAATTTAACAATTTAGAATACAAAATTAAGAAAAACAGATCATTTTACAGTGCCATACAGTATAAAATATAGTGTGTGT
>MU551532.1:527521-587454 GCA_024362625.1 Silurus asotus
GAATTATCAGAAATCTCCACAATCTCCAAAATTTACTAGAAAGCCTTCACAGAAGAGTGGAGATTAAGGGTGAAAAAGTCACCCATACATTAGACTATATAGTGAACATCTGAACGTCCTGCTCATGCAGTATTTGCTCTATTTTAAGAGCTATTGATTCAATGTAGTGTTTGAGACTTCAGGGGTGCCAAAAAAAGAGGCTTGTGTGTGTGTGTGTGCAGGGGACTTCAGGACCAGACCCCACTACTGTCTTTGTGGACATGAGGGCACTCCGACATGACAGGTAGCACATCCATATGGTCTGTTCACATGCGGTTTTCTTGAAACGTTCCATGTAGACACTTTCTCTCTACATAATTCCAGTTTCTACAGTGTTTTTGTTTTGATAGACTAGGAGAGTTTTCTGTAAGTGAGCTTGTTTTCTGATTAATGCTATTATTGTGTGGGATCTAGAGTACGCTTGGTGGAAAAAGGCTCGCCACATAGTTTGCCTCTCATGGAGTCAGGCAAGGTAACGAATGAGCAGGATTTTTTTTCAATGCTTAAAAGCTTGAAATAAGTCATATTTCCTCATAATAAAAAACGGATAAATCCATACAAGGCGTTTTTGCTCTGATACGCAGATCCTGCCAGGGGTCCGCATCATCATCGCCAATCCAGAGACAAAGGGGCCGATCGGAGATTCTCATTTAGGAGAGGTTAGACCAATCAGAGGCTGTCATTATGTGAAAAATACATTGTTTTGTGATTGATATTCTGTAATTATTGTGTATACAGGAGAGAATGATGAGCATATGGAAAATATTGTATGTGTGTGTGTGTGATGCAGATATGGGTGCACAGCAGTCAGAATGCAAGTGGATATTTCTCAGTGTTCGGGGAGGAGAATGTTCGCTTGGATCATTTTAGTGCCAGACTCAGTTTCGGAGACACACAAACCGTCTGGGCCAGAACCGGCTACCTCGGCTTCCTCCGCAGGACAGAACTCACCGACGCCAGTGGAGGTGAGTGCATATGCGTATTAGGGGTGTCCCCAACTAAGGATTTACATTGAATCAGAATTTTGAAGTCTAGTGGTGGGTTGGTGCTGGACGACGATGAAGACACCAGATAGTTACAATAATAACAATTACTTATAACATTTTAAAGACACGATGTGCAAAACATCACACAAAGATAAAGAAGGCATGATCCACGTTTCATAACACCACTGTGAAGATTTGACTGTGAGATTGGTAGTCCAATCCGACTCGTCCTATCGAAACATCGGATCTTCGACTATTCGTGGTCTTTAATGTGTGTTATTTGTAGTGCATGTATTGCATTTGTAGTGCTAAATGGAAAAAAAAAAATTAGGGTGAGCAAATACTGTCTTCCTCTAAGGCACCTAAAAATAAACTCAGCAACTTATTTGATCTAATTCACAGAGCAGAATAACACATGTAGAGGAATAAAATAGAATTGCCTTTATAATATCACACATACGGTACATTACAGCACAGTAAAATTATTTCTTCGCATATCCCAGCTTGTTGAGAAGCCGGGGTCAGACCACAGGGTCAGCCATGATACAGCACCCCTGAAGCATAGAGGGTTAATGACCTTGTTTAAGGGCCCAAGATTGGCAGCTTGGCAATGCCAGGGCTTGAACCCCTGACCTTCCGATCAGTAACCCAGCACCTTAACCACTGAGCTACGAATCCTCCACCTCTCTTCATTTCCTGACCTTAGTGTGAACACTTTTATTAATGCCCTACAAAATGATTGACACCCTTCATGAAAATGAGCAAAAATCCCTATAAAAATATGTACATTTGTTATTTTCAGGGTTCCCACACTTCTAGAAAGTATTTATAATAATAAGAACTTATTATTTTTAGCATTTCAAACTTTTTTTATTTACAGTATGGACTCCATTGACTTTTTTAGCAACACTGAAGAAACTTAAGACACTTCTACACACACTATATTGGCAAAAGTATTTGGTCACCTGGTCATAAGTACGGTGTGTGATTTTTTTGAGCATTGCATCCAAAATTTTGTCCCAATTTGCCCTTACGATTCCCTCCACTCTTCTGGGAAGATGTTCCACTAGATTTTGGAGTGTGTTTATGGTTATTTGTGTTCATCAGCCACAAGGGTATTACGAAAGGCAGGTACTGATGTAGGTGAGGAGAACCACATATAGCAGTAAATGTCAGGTGACCCAATACTTTCGGAAATATAGTGTACAGAGTATAAACAACTCACACGTTTTTCCTCTAAAAAACACCTACAACCTTGTCATGTTTTTATGGTCCCATTAGAGTGAAAATAAGTGCTGATGCTGTCCTAAATTTTTTTCATTTTGTTATTGTAATATTGTTGCATTAATAATTGTACATCAGAACATTTTTTATAAATTTCATACATTTACTGCCCCCTAGTGCTTTTAAATCAGGGGACCCCAACCGCCAGGCTTTGGATCGGTAATGGGCCATGTATAATTTGGTACCGGGCCGCATAGAACATTTTTTAACTTTGTAATATTAATTTCATTTCCATTTTAATGACTTTCGCATCTGTAGGGTGTTACAGTGCATCTGGAAAGTATTCACAGAGCTTCAGTTTTTGCACATTTTTTTATGGTTACAGCCTTCTTAAATTGTGGTGATAAACCACAGTTTTACAAATTTCACTGTGCTGTAACAAATAAAGGCGATTCTATTCTTCTCCTATATTACACCTATAGACAGGCAGTGTTCTTTACACAGGAAGTACTAATGACCATAAACTGCCAGCCAGAAGATGCAAACTGTTTTTTAAATGCCCGGTCACGTGGTCATCTGTGTTTTGTTGCACTGTGCCTTTTGTTTGACTCCTTAACAAAGCCCTTTTCTTAACTGCATGAATTTGCCTATTGGGTTATATTGGATCAACCCTCAGAATTGCCTCAGTAAACATACTTACAAGTGCATTTACTAGAATCCACCTGGTAAAATATGTCTGCTTTTGCCAGGAAAATTATTCACGTTTGGATATTTTATATATATACAGCAGGACAATAATCCGAAACTTGCATCCAAGTCCACACAAAAAATAATGCCTGCATGATCAAGTTTTTGACATGGTCATGCTAGTACTGAACTAGAACTGTATTAAAGAATCCAGAGAAAGAGATCACTGGATTCTAGAGATTTGAAAAACTTGATTTTCTAAATCATTTACAATTAATGTCTATGAAAAAAATTGCTTTCAAGCCACAATTTGGTCATCTATTTAGCTGTTTGTGTATGAAAGTAAATTCAAATGAAAGGCATGGCGGTATACCTGCCATTATCAATTACTTGTTTGTTTGTTTTTTAACAACTTTACTTTAATTAAGGTTTATATTTTCAGTCTTTTTTTTTCCCCCAAAAAAAACATCTTTATCCATGGTGCCATTAATTCTGCAGCTTTTTTGGTTCAGGATGCAGCTTTCTTTTCAAATTGTAATTGACTTGCACCAATAACATAATGAATACCCAAATAATGATTTACATATTCAAATTCTGCCACATCAACCAGTACACATACCTGTACACACCCCTCAACATTGTGTTACTGCACATAAGGTAGCGTGTGTGTTTGTGTACATATACATATACGTTGCGTTTTTGTCGCAGAGAGGCACGATGCTCTGTATGTGGTGGGAGCGTTGGACGAGGCGATGGAGCTGAGAGGGATGCAGTACCACCCCATTGACATTGAGACTTCTATCATCCGAACGCACAAGAGCATTACAGAATGGTGAGTACACGTGTGCAATAACACACACACACACACACACACACACACACACTATTATCCACACGTATGCATTCATACCTCACGTTGTATGTCGGCAAATAAAGAAGCAGACATTCTAAACATTTAAACATGAAATGACTGTAGAGGTTTTGCTTGTTCTTGGTCTGTGTGTGTGTGTGTGTGTGTGTGTGTGTGTGTGTGTGTGTGTGTGTGTGTGTGTGTGTGTGTGTGTGTGTTTGGATCTTAATCTTTTTGTGTGTGTTTCAGTGCCGTGTTCACCTGGACTAAGCTCTTGGTTGTGGTGGTCGAGCTAGACGGTTCAGAGCAGGAGGCCCTGGACCTGGTTCCCATGGTAACCAATGTAGTTCTGGAGGAGCATTACCTGATCGTTGGTGTGGTGGTTGTCGTGGATACCGGCGTCATTCCTATCAACTCGCGCGGAGAGAAGCAGCGCATGCACCTGCGAGACGGCTTCCTCGCCGACCAGCTCGACCCCATATACGTCGCCTACAACATGTAGAAAAGAAGAAAAACTTGAAAAGATACTCGAACACTTCCACTCAAGAACATAGGACACACGCTCGCAGCCGGGTGCATAAACGTAGCCTAGAAAATGCTGAAACACACAATATGGCAACCCGCTGACAAAAAGATGCACTTTCTCCATCACATATTTGCATTCGACCACCTTAGAAATGGCTTATAATATGTAGAAACACAAGTAATTACTTTCGGAAGCTGAAAGCACTAATAGAATTCAGATAATTTAACATTTTTAAGGTTAAAAAGAAAAAACTGTAGCCACGCACCCGAACAAACACACAGTAAATAAGAAGGCATTTGTTTACAGGATTGGTACCAGGCATCAGTCTGTGCAAACCGGTTTTTACTTTTTGCCTAAAGATTTTTTTTGTCGTCATTTTATTTTTATTTTTATTTTTTTTACACTGCATGCAACATTAATAGTTTTCCACCAACTACATTGAAGGACACAGTGGAAAGAACATGTTGCATGCAAAAGTGGATCCTTACATGTGATAGTTATCAGCCAAAACATGTATAATTTCAGCCAACAAGAGCAAATCCAACCTTTTTTTATTATTATTATTATTATTTTTTTTTTTTAAGGCACAAGAAGTCAGAGAAAGTGTGCTGATGCAATAGACAGGTTTACAAAACTACATGCATAATCAAATGGCCTGCATATTCAAGCACTCACCCATATATGGGCCAACACACCTGTGTATATAAGGAACTCGGAGACGTATCGTACATTTTCTTTGCTGTTTTGTGTTTTGTTAACGTGCAATTCGTTGGTTTTACTAGTGTCGCTTCATTATGTTTATCCTGCAATATTTTCAAGTCAGGGAATTTTATAAGATATTTACTGTCGAGTCTGACATACCCCTCATTATCTAAAGGCGTTCAAAATTTTTTTTCCTTTTTTTTTTTTTTTCCTTTTTTTTTTTTTTAAACATGTGGTGATGAAAAAGTAGCCGTTTTATACTAAAGACATATCAAGCAAAACATTTTAAACGACCTATTTTCCTTAATATGTTTCAAATGTGATTTGTGCACAGCTTGTTTCGTTTGTCCTCTTTATTTCATGCAATAGCATACGTTTTTTTTTTTTCTTCATTTTATCCTTTTTTTTTTTTTTTTTGGTCATGCCATTTTGTGTGAATATCGAACATGCAGATACATACATGTATATATTATGTATAGCTTGTGTTTATGAAGATGACGACATAAAGCACTGCTTCCTCTCTGTTATTGTATGTAGCTCGGATGGAAAAAGGAGAGAGAGACTTCACAAAACAAAAAAGATAACAAAGGGAAGTAGTAACGAAGGAGTCGGAGAGGTGGAGATCACTGTGTGTGTGTGTGTGTGTAAATCCTGGTTTGTATGTTTGTTTTTTTTTCCCCTTGTGTCTTAAATTTCCTGCAGGGCTCTGAGCTTTGGGTTCTGTCAAAATGGTAAAAGCGAAAAAAAAAAATGTCTTTTAAAATGTCAATAAAATATTTTCTATTATTCAGTAAAAGTGCTGTCCGCCATAAGATCTGATTTAAATGTTGTTACATTTCAAAAGAGGTCTCATTCCATTCATTTTAGAATAGAAGTCGATCAGTAGTGTAGCAGATTTAAAAGGCGTTCTGGTTCGTCTGAACAACTAAGTTACTGTTGGAACAAATGTAACCGAATGTAATAAAACATGGTACAGAATGATTTTGAGATTATAATGTAGAAGGTAAGGAGGATGGCACTGTTACTGAGAGCTGATTAAGACTCATTATTTTATATTGAGAATGAAAAAGTTGTGTTCATATTTCAAAAAGAATTATGGATGGCTTTAATGCTGATATACTGTACACAGATAAACTAATTTGAAAATATACACTCTCTAAACCAATCACAAAACATTTTGAGATGAGTGTAGACAAATCCCTGTTTATAGTATTTTTTTTTTTTTAGATGTACAGATCGAAAACCCCGATATGATCCGATTTTGTCCACAACTACTACATCACATTGAATTTTAAATCAAATCTTTAAGTATTTTTCGGACTATAAGCCGCTACCTTTTTCCCACATTTTGAACCCCATGGCTTAAACAACGAAGCGGCTAATTTTTTAATTTTTCCTGGGTTTTTCCTGGTTTCACAAAATTCAAGCCAAAAAAATTAATCCCATTACATTAGACCAATAAAAATTTTTAACGGAAATGAAAAAAACACACCTCACCTGTGCTGCACGGCATCAGGAGAAAAACTTCCATCTGTGGATTTTTAAACGCACAACGATGCCAAAAGATAAACTACTAAGAGGAATAGTTGTGAAAGGAAGGAGGAAGACAGTGAACAATGACTTTCTTGGTCGGCTACTATTTAGATACAAGCCGTAGTAACGCTTTGAGTCCGGGTAAAGGGAGAGCTCGCTTCTGGCATGTTATACCCAAAATACTGCTCTGCTCCTAAAGGAAGCGCAACATATTTTTTTAGGTGTGTAACGTGTCTTTCGTTAAAGCCTGTGTAAAGTACATTAGTGTAGACACCTGCGGCTTATAGACAGTTGCGGCTTATTTATGTTAAAAATTTTAATATTTGTAAAATTCAGTGGCTGAATTGCAGCTTATATAAGGGTGCGTTCAATAGTTCGGACATTACAGTATATACAGAATACAGCTTTTAGTGAAATGTAAATCCTATCGGCGGCTCAGAAAATCGTGCTTTAGATTAAAGAACCTATACACTGATCAGGCATAACAGTAAGTGGTGAAGTGAAGTATGGAGATAATAAAGAGAGAGACGCAAGTATTGAGCATTGAGACACCACTGAGGAGCTAGAGATGTACTCACTGTTGTTAAAATGAAATTTCTAAAAGGCTTATGAGTGGACACAATCCCAAAGCACCTTAACATAAAGATTAAAAATACATTCTACCTTCATAAATGAGTCCCTATTAGTTTATTTTTAATAAGCTAGCCAGAGACGACTGTGATATTAGGATAAAACTATGAGAGGAACCAGATTCAATATGAAAACTCATCCTAATCTTGTTCAACTAGGAATTCAATTCAATTCATTGTTATTTGTATAGCGCTTTTAACAATGAACATTGTCTCAAAGCAGCTTTACACAGATGATGTGGTGATTAAGAGTGAATATGTTCTTTATGAGTAAGTTTGTCCCTGATGAACGAGCCGGTGGCGACTGTGGCAAGGAAAAACTCCCCGAGATGGCATAAGGAAGAAACCTTAAGAGGAACCAGACTCAAGAGGGAACCCATCCTCCTCTGGGTTTCACAGAGTGTACATTTATAGCAGATATACGATGTTGCTGGGTACAGTGATGATGATTAGAAGCAAACTGTAGTCCTGAGTCAATGTAGCAGACTGTTGACATTAACTACAGTCTAATCCATCCTCAAAGCACCCGTTCTTACTCCGGATTTTAATGGAACCACCCAAGGCTTTGATGAGAAATGACCGTATAGAGCCCATAGTCCTAGTAGTGCTATAGGCTACACTCAGGCCTGGCCATTTAAGGATACTGAGGGCTCAGGTGCAGATTTAAGAAGGTCTTTGATCAGGTTGGAATCCAAAGTAAAAAGTTTTGAAAAGGTTTTTAGTTAATGTGACAAAAAGACATTTAGCATTTAGGGGATTTGGAGTAATAAAAACAAGACTGGCGATACGTGACACTCGTATTTATAAACATTTCAACTGATCAAGCATTCCGCTGTCAATTTTCTATCCTGGCTTAAAATATACCATATGAACAAGTCAAGTCAAGTTTATTTCTATAGCGCTTTTCACAAACATTGTCTCAAAGCAGCTTTACAGAATTTAGGTAAATGGTGTGTTTGTATTCCTGATGAGTAGCCATGGTGACTGTGGCAAGGAAAAACTCCCTTAGATGTTATGAGGAAGAAAACCTTGAGAGGAACCAGACTCAAAAGTGGAACCCATCCTCATTTAGGTGATATCAAAAGTGTGATTATAGTCTTTAAGCAAAACAGAAAACTGGAGAGTGAGAACTAACATGAGCACTGGAATGTAAGATTATGAGTAATGTGCTTTCTACAGTCATTTGAGATTATATAACCAGGAGCTACTGAGCAATTCATAAAATAGCTCAACATTTGCGATTATCATAGATCCAACACCAGCTTCTCCATGCCAGAGCCTTTAAACACTCAGAGGTCCAATGTTAAAACTCCACATGAAGTGGGATCCAAATGGCGCTGGTACGTCTCTAGAGGGTTCGGGATGTTTGCGGGGTCGGCATCTACTTCTTTATGTTTAAACAAATGTTTGTGGACACCTGACTATAAGATTGGTGTGGGATTTTTTAACATCCTATTTCAGATTTTGTAACCATTTGCTTTTTTGGGAAGGTGTTGCACCAAATTTTGGTGTGCGCTTATAGAGATTTGTGCTTCCACCACAAGGGTGTTAGTAAAGTCAGGTACTGATGTAGAGTGAGGAGTCTGGGGTGCAGTCAGCATTCCAATTCATCCAAAAGGTTTTCAACAGAGCTCTATAGCAGGCCACTCAGGATCTTCATGGAGCTGGCTTTGCACAGGGGTAATGTCATGCTTGAAAAGGTTCAACTGAAGACAAAAATGGAGTTTCCAAATGACTGGTAAAAAATATAATAAAAAAAAAAAAGTGAAACAATAATACAATCTGAGAAGTATGGAAAGGAAGCTAAATGATAAAGGGGGAAATCTGTTATAGTTTTTAAACACGGTTGGAAGAAGTAGTGCTGGATTTAGATTCTAACTTTGTTAGGGCTTTGTTAGTTTCACACATTCTCTTTAACACCATTTCAGCTAGAATTTCAGCTGAAAAGTCAGGTTGATCGAGTCAGGATTTTTTGGAGACGCTTGGATGCTATCAGACGCCAATACAATGCAGGAGAGGAAGCATTCAAGGTGCAGAAAACATTACGGTAGAATTCTACAAAAACTAAAGATCAGCAAAGGAAATCATCTGAGGTGGCTGAAAAGGCAAAGCAGTAATCACTGTTGCCTGTTACACATGGTCTCAGTAACAGGTTAACTATATTTCATTTATTTATTTTTTTTAAAGATAGATCATTTACACTATATTTTCAAACGCATTGGGTCACGTGACCTTTCCTGCTATATGTGGTTCTTTTCCAAACTGTTACCACAAAGCTGGAGGCACTCTATAGATGAGCTATAATAAAATTTAGCATTTACTTGAACTTGGAAACCCAAACCTGTTCCAGCACTGCAATGCCCCTTGCACAAACTGAGCTCCTTAAAGATCTGGTTTACATGCTTTGGAGAGGAAGATCTTGAGTGGCCTGCTATAGAGCTCTGATCTCATCCCTACTAAACCCCTTTGGGATGAATTTGAACACTGACTGCACCCCAGGTCTCCTCACCTGCATCAGTACCTGACTTTTGTAACACACTTGTGGCTGATGAACACAAATATCCATAAGCACACTCCAAAAATCTTCCCTAAAGAGTGGAGGAAATTATAAGAGCAAATTGGGACTAAATGTGGAATGTGATGCTCAAAAATACTTATGACCAGGTGACCCAATACTTTTGGAAACATAGTGTATGTATAGTCATAATGGTAGACAAAAGACATAAACCCCAAACACCTCAGCTAATCTCATCTTTTGATAATAAATTACATACAATTTGTCTAGGATGTGTTTCAGTGAACTGAGGTTTGGCAATAACTTTCGGAGATGGATGATCCGCTGTAAAGACCCCTTATGGGAGTAGCCGAAAGGAGAAGAAGAGGTTTGCCACTAACTTTAAGGATAAATGTAATCAGAATTTAAGTCTATTAGATCAAAATCACATTATGAGGCTCAGCTATTAAAGTCAAGAGAAGATATTGCATATGACCTGAACAGACTTAGTATTATGAAGAGCACTAGAGACTGTAATAGTCCGCCAACATGGGTTATATCACTTTACTTAGAAGAGTGTGTAGATTTTTTTTTTTATGTGTTTCCAGGCCACTTTATCCTCCTGATACCATCTCTACCTTGCTTTATTACATCCTGCGAATCTGCTTCGAATTGTGGTCATGAGTGTGGTAGACTAGTATTCATACAGACTGATTGTTTGCTATATGTGGGAAGCGACTGTTGAGGGAATAGTTGCCACAGCAGCATTCATTCATCAACAACAACAACAACAACGGAGCAAAGTTTTAAATGTTACAAATGATTATGGAATATATTGTGAATTTGTTGTTGTTGTTGTTGAAACAAAATGGCAAATATATTTTAAAATATTACAAAAATGGCCGTTTATATATTATAATGTCATATAAACTGTATTGAGTTGCTTTGTGGTTAAGGCTCTGGGTTACTGATCGGCCCTGGTATTGCCGAACTACCACTCTTAGGGCCCTTGAGCAAGGCCCTCAACCTTCTGTGCTGCAGGGGTGATGTAAAATTGCTGAGCCTGCACTCTGATTCCAAATCTCTACCATCACTGGCATATGTGAAGAAAGAATTTCACTGTGCACCCTTTCTTTCTTAATGTTCTATTGAGATGGCAGTGTGTTTCGGTTCATTGTCTTGCTGTATGATAAAGTTTCTTCCTAATAATTATGATGCATTTATTTTGTAAATTAGCATACAAAATGGTCCTGTTTAATCATTGATAAAGAATAATGACTGACAAGGTTGTGCTATGCCCTCTAGATTTTTTTTTTTTTTTAAACACTGGATTGTGACACCTTCACTGCCCTATAGAGGGTGTTGCAGACTGTTGTTATTTTTTTCCACAATATTCACAATATTTTTCTGATGTTTTCCTTTTAAACAATTCAGCCAAACCCATTCAGTGTCTGTAGTGCTTGTGAGAATAACATTTTCATTCAACAAAATGCTTTTTATGACTGATTCATAACAAGAAAAAAAAATGAAAAAAAAAAAAAAAAAGATTAAAACATCAATAGGGTAAAATTTAAAAGGCAAGAATAAAAATAAAAATAGAGAATAAAAATAGAATACTGCTGTAATTGAATCAAAATAAAATATAAAAACAAAAATATGGTTGCAGTAGAATAGAAATAGAATATGCAATATATGCACAGTCAGCAGCTTTTGCATATTTGGCAGATAAAGAGTGATTTAAATAAGTAACCAAAAACATTCCACCTGCACAAGATATGGAGTTTAAAATTTACATATGCGCACAAAAAATCAGGTTGAGATCATGGAAAAGTTCAACACATCATAAAAAAAAACCCTATTTAAAAAAAATTTTAAATCGTCTTTTAAGGAATTATTCATATTATTTATTACAATAGTAAAAAATCAATACAATTAAAATGGCAAGTAAAAGAAACAAACTAAGCTCAGGATCCAGGGTTGTGGTGTCAAAGAAGACAATCTTTATATAGTGACTTCTGCCTCTTTCTATGTAACACCTATCTGTTTATTTTTCAATCATTCCATCATCTGCCACTATTATCTTCAAGTTCTTAGGTTCTTTTTAATTAAATAAGATAATGATGGCCGACCCCATCCATCACTATTTGTTAAAAAGGAGAATGTGATTCACTATTAGCCGCTTCATGACCCTCTGTACTGAGCACCACTTTAAATCTTCTGTTACTTTAACACATGTATTACATTTGACAAATCAGCCCTTAAGCACAGGATGTGTTCTTCTCATTACTGCTTCAATTGTGCTGGTTTTGATCCCACATTAATCAGTTACAGTACTGGGAAAATACTGATTTGTAATACACGATTGAATTTAGTGGTGGCTCAGGCATTTCACATTTAGGTCTTCAGTGGCGTCTTGCCTGAATCAATCCACTTCTTAAACCCATCATAATGATGCCACTTCTATAGAAACCGTCAATATTATACAGAAGTGTAGTATAACGAAGTCCTGCACCACAGACAGGCGTCTTATACAGTGAGACAGGAGTATAAAAAAAACTGTTTTAAACTGTTATAGCTGATTCTAGCTTTATAGCCTTTGAGCGACATGGATTTGAAGCTCCAGGGCACCCGCAGTGTTCGTTGTGAAGGGCTTACAGCAGTTCCCTTCGACTCCTGTAAGCTATGAAATAGAGAGAATAGACTATTAGGAATATTTTAACATATTTAAAAGTAAGTCAGTGATTCTGATCATGTTTAGACCAGCAGAGAAGATCCATGGAAGTATCCAAAAACACAGTCAACACACAATCTTTAAATAAGATCTTCTGCTATCTGTGTAACATTGTGTAACACCCTTATCTGGCACATTTTTTGCCCAGGTTTACATGCCCAGGTTATTTAATTTAATAACATAATGATAGCATGTGATTTACTTATGGTTGCTTCACGACCACGACCACTTTAAATCTTGGCTATTTGTTTTTTTTTGACACTTTCATTACTCTTGACAAATCATCCCCCTAAGACATTTTGTGCTCATTACCTCTTCAAGTGTACTGGTTCTATTCCCACATTAATCTTTTACTGTGAATATCCTGATTTTAAGTCGAGATGCTTTTATTGTCATTTCAATTATAAATAGCTGACACAGTACACAGTGAAATAAAACAACGTTCCTCCAGAACCCTGATACTACATACATACAACAATCAGAGAAAGAGAAAAACACAGACTAGTGACTAGACAGGACTAGACAGGACTAGTGTCCTCGCCACATAAAGTGCATGTGTGCAACCTGGTGCAAACAGTGCAAAGACAACACAGGACAGTGCAAGACAACACAGGCCAACACACAAAACACAAAACAGCTCTATATAGAGACAAAGTGAACAGTAGCAAAAAAGTAAACAAAATGTTGTGCAAAAGAGCAAATAGCAGCAATACAGGAAAGATGTGCAAAAACGGCATGTAAACAGTTTATGGTAATGAAGAGATGTGATGTGAGTGGTAATGAAGTCATGGAATTATGCACATTTAGCACATTTACACAACTGACCATACTGTGGCTTTTAACAAAGCAAACTTGTAAGCACTGAATGACTGTGATTCGAACAGGGTAGATTGTGAGTGAGTGAGTGCCAGATTCATGAAGTGGAGAGTGTTTTTATGATGTGAGTGAAGTAATGTTTTTCTTGTATAACTTCAGTATATTATGAAGTGAGTGAACAAATGCTTCCATATATGATACTGTATGTATTTTATGACCTTTTGTAAATGTAACATCTGTCTAGGGAATGCAGGTGGAAATTAGCATTTTTTTTGCTATAACCTGGCACATGACATCTCTTCTTTTTTAGACTAATGTTTTCTGCATTGTCTCTGATTAAATAAACTCATTCATTCATGGGTGTGCGAAGTGAGTACGAGTGTGTGTTGAGTCTGGGTTGTACAGATCAGTCACACAGTTTCGTGTGTGTGTGTGTGTGTGTGTGTGTGTGGGTGTGTAAGTTCAGTTCAGTTCAGTTCTTTGTTGAGAAGTCAGATTGAGGGAAGAAGCTGTTACACGGTTTCTTCAATTGTGATCCATAATAGAAACACATAATAATGAAAAAAGGGTTAAAAGGGAAAAAAAACACAATTTTTCTGACCTTAAGACTAAATGTCACATAAAAACCAAAACAATCAAATGACTTGGGTTTTCCATGCAAATAGTTTTTCAGTGGATTTGATTTACTTAAGATTTGGTTTTGCATAGTTTGTGCTCACAAGATGGCGCTCGCGCGCTCTCGCGCTCTCTTTCTCTCTCTCTCTCTCTCTCTCTCTCTCTCTCTCTCTCTCTCCATCACACCCTCTTCCGCGTCACAGCTCTGTTTTTGTAAAATGAGAAGGGGTTGGTCCTCCAGCATGCAGTTTGGGTGTGTGTCTTGTGCCCGTACTGTGTGCGTGTCTGTTCTCTGGCCCAGGGGAGGAAAAGAAAAAAGAAAAAAAAGCGTGTGGCAGGATGTGGACAGAGAAGAGCAAACCCGAGTGTAGCGCGCCGCCATGCTGCTAGAGCTCGCGCTTCCGTGCCAGACGCAGATGTGTAGGTAGGTGACTTTCTGAGACGTGGCACGAAATGCCAACAGAAAGTTAGTAACGATCGCGTATTGATTAAGTAAGTAAGTTGTGGGGGGATAAAAAAGATTCCCCCTCTGTTTCGCATTAGTCAAGGTCGAGGCGAGGACGCTGCGTAGTTCCCTTTCCAATCAGCCCCAAAGTGATTCAATCATCTGCAGGAAGTGCAGGAACTAATGAGCGGAGAACGAGAACTCGATCATCTCCCAGCGCATTGAGTTCATCACCACGCATTTGTAAATGACCGCCCCTGTAAATGGATCGGATCCCAAAATGCCCGGACTGTCACGAGCCCAGGATCCGGTACCGTCCCCGTGTCCGGCAGGACCCACAGCGCAGGAACGGGCAGCTCCAGAGCCGAGCGCCGAGACCCAAAGCGCCGTGGACGATGCCAAACACACCGGAGTGAAATTCGCCAAGACCTTCCTTCTGATCTTCCCGGTTTATGTCCTAGGATATTTGGGGTTCAGTTTCAGCTGGATTCTGATCTCCCTGGTCGCGCTGTTTTGGATCAGACGGCACCGGGGAGCGCGGTTTTCAGGAGTAAATAAAGCCCTGGCCTTTTTCGAGCACCCAGTGAAAGCGTTCAAGCAGAGTTTACCAACTTCTGAGTTGCCACCGTGGGTGAGTTCCTGCTTCTTTAATGTTTACATACAAAAAGTTGCATGTTACTGTGCACGAAAAAAACACTGTGGCCGAAACCTTTGACCTGTAATAGTGATGCAATTACAAACCTGGTGATTTTGACTCAGGAGCTTCTGCATCATAACTGCATTTCTTCTTCTTTTGCTTCATTCACATTCCAATCTACATCTCTGATCCCCCCCTTGACTTTAAACACTTTGCATTCTTCACATACACCTGGATTACTACCATGGGTTGAGTGTTTGTCAGTGCATTCACTTTGTCTTCTTCAGGAAGCTCTGATTTCCTGATGGTGAAGGAGATGTTTGTGTATGTTTCCGTTTGCATATATACCCCTTTTGAAAATGTACCGCTGCACAGATGCGGCAAGTGTCTACCTTTTCTTCCGGGGTCACGTTCAATCCTGAACTCGGGTTACTGTTTGCTGTCTTGCATCTTCTCTCCATGAAGACATAGGGGTTCCTCATGGGTTCTCTGGGTTTCATCTTACCTCCAGAAAAACATGCTGTGAGGTGGTTCGGCTGTTCTAAATCGCCCCTAGGTGTAAATAAGTGTGTGAATGTGTGTTTACAGGCCTCCATGAAGAACCGTATTCAGACTTTACAGCCAGTATACACACACACACACACCCTGCATGTAACCCTGAGCAGGATCAAATGATTGCAAATGAATAGGATATGACATTCATTACCTATCATTAGTGTGTGTATACACTGATTCAGTACTTCACTGATCCAGGTGAGCGATACACTATTAACAATCTGACAGATTAGTTGATTGTGTGATACTCGTTTTCTTTATTTGGATATTCTAAGCTGGGTTTTTTTTTGGGCGCCCAATCAAACAAATCTGTGCCATTTCATTCGACAGGATCGCTGTGCCAGGTTAATGTTTGATTTGTAAATTCAGCGTTGGTGTGGAATTGGTTACCGCTGCGTTGTATCGAAAATGTGTCGAAGATTCGTAATCTTGTGCAACTCTTCTTGCATTTTCATTTTGCATAATTTGGAAACAGAAACCAGAAGTGACCACAGGGGATTAGTATCACATATCGGCCAGTACCGGGACTGTTTACTTACCCCCTCATATACTTTTTCCCTTTATTGCAAAGTTCAGTAGATCTCACATGTTAAATAATCCATTCAGAACAATAAAAAAAATCAACTTGCTTGCGAATTTATTCTACCTTAAGAAAAGCATACACCCTTTGTTACTGTCAACGTCGAGCCGCAAATAATCCCGATCGTAATTGCGGCAATAAATAAATTGGAAGGTTAAACAGTACAGTGGAGAAAGTAAGAGACTCGCTGTATTGGGTGTGTGAGAATGTGTGTGAACCACAGCCAGCGTTACTGTAAGCCAGAACAGGTCAATGTAGGAAAATGTGACCACTGTAGTATACTTTAATTTCAACACATTTACTTTAATTGTATGTCTCCTATGAATAAAATGGTTTACGCATGCTATGTTTTTTTCCCC
Organism: Silurus asotus; assembly: GCA_024362625.1. Lineage (NCBI taxonomy): Eukaryota > Metazoa > Chordata > Actinopteri > Siluriformes > Siluridae > Silurus > Silurus asotus. Next base: position 543,930 of record MU551532.1, read on the forward strand.
CTTAATTCCTCTTCAAATGGTTCTTCAACTATCGATATGAACTGATAAACTGTAGATGTTCTCAGCTGTAGAAGTCCCAGTCTACACCGGATAAAGGATCCATGTCTAGCTTTGTTGCATATTTCAAAATGATTGATGATTAAATTACAATTACAAACATAAGCAACGTGAGCAACGAATGCTAATGCTGTTTATTTTTGTGTATGTAAATGTATATTTTTTTAAAGGTTTCAATTTTAATTTGACAAAACAATGAGGGTCTAATTTGACCCTGACATACAATAAATAACTAAATTGTTTATAATGCACTTAATAAACTAACACTTATAGTTCTCAAGCTGCTGATAAGTAGATGGCCTGTTAGCCTTTGAATATTGCTAATATAAATTATCTGGACAAACGTACTTGGACACCTGACTTTTTCAGCCATATGTGGTTTCCTCACTAAATTATTAGCCCAAAGTTTGAGGCACACAATTGTATCGGGTGTCTGTGGATGTACAAGTATTACATTTTCCCTTCACTTAAACTAGAAGACCCGAACCTGTTCCAGTATGACAATGCCGAAGGTCCACGAAGACATGGTTTGCAGAACAACATCCTGAATGGCCTGCTATTGATCACTGACCTCAACCCTATTGAACATATTTGAGATGAATTGGAATGTTGACTGCTTCCTAGGCCTCTTCAACCTACATCAATATCTGACTTTACTGAATGAACACAAATCTCCATAAGCGCACCACAAAATCTACAGGAACAGCTTCCCAGAAGAGTGAAGGTTATTTACTACATGTGGAACAGAATGTTCGAAGAGCACATAGACTCTGATGGTCAGGTGTCCAAAAACCTTTTTTTCTATATAGTGTAGATTGCTGACATTAAGCAGTTATCTCTAACAACGTCCTTTCTGTACTGAGAGAGAAATTCTGACTCGTTATCGTTCAGCAGTTTTTTGCTACGAGTTTCGAGTGTTAAAAGAATGTTTATTTCTTTTTAATTGATATGATTAGAGCAACAGTTGTTTAGTCCACGGTTTCCAGGTGGTATTATTCCCTGGAGAGAGGGAGAGTCTTAATGTGGGCATAAACAGTTTTTGGAAAATGCAATCTTTGGGAAATCCACTTGGGAACATAAACAACAGCAAAGAGTGAGTCATGTGTTTGGATAGAAGGAACAGGAAAGAATGAAGCAGGTCTAGAGGCTGGGAGGAGCTGGCTTTAACTGCCATAAAGGAGAACATTGCAGATACTTTTGATCGTAGAAGCGAATAGATTAATATCCAAACTGGAAAAAAACAAACAAACAGGCAGTACAAACTCCCATGCAGCAGAAAAAAAAGCTGTCGGCACGTACAGCCACGAGTGACACGAGTTACATGACATTTGCTAGCGTGAACACAAGGTTATGGGGTTTTACAATGCAAACTCGCCAGCCATTGTCGTTTTTTTTTTCCTTCGCAGTTGTGTTCTATTTCTGTGCACCTGCTGTGGTGCGTCTGTGCGTGCAAGCTGAAGTGAGTTGGACCTGGTGAGGAGTGTTCTCAGCCTGTATTTCTCCACTTAATTCAGATCCAATGTGCTACATTATGATTAGATAGTAACTACAGGAATCGTGAAATTTGTTTTTTTGAGGGGGAATAAAAGGGTTTGCTTGGATGCCTCCCAGACCCACAGCAAGAAAGTAGTGACGAGAAAAAGAAAACACCAAGAGGTTTAGATGAAGGAATGTGTGTGGCATATGTATGACATCATCAGGGTGTCGTCCCCCCCCTTTAAATCTTTCTACAGCAAGAGCCTGAAAATAGAACATTCTCGCAGTCTGACCCTGATCTATTCCTGGGCATCTGTTAATGATATTATCTTGAGCTTAGAGCAAATGGTGTTTAGAATTAAAGGGGATACGGGAGATTATGAAAAGAAGGTGGAGTTCGGTAAATGTTCATGTTCAGATCAGCGGAACAGAAAATGCTTTTATGCATTCCAGTGATAACTAATCAGCAGCTGTGCACCAAACCTTGCTGCACATTTCCAGTCCAACCTGCCAAGTGTGGAATTTTTTTCATGCCCTAACATTTAATAATAAACAGGCGTGTACTGAAGGAGCAGTTCGGAGCAGTTTGTTAGGGGTCACGATTGCCGAATTCAGTTCTTGCCATTCTACACCCCTCCACAGGCGTCATTTCTTCAGACACCACATTTAGGTTTTTAATTAGGTCACAGGTTGACACATGAAATGCCAGTTTCAACATACTACTAAACGCTGATGTTCACCAGTGCCGGCTGAACAATGCAGTCAGACAGCTTTATTTCTTTGTGTCTCTGTGAGTTACCAGGCTTTCGGTTTAATAAATCTCTGCGTAATTTATTGTGGTAGCTTCTCAGTGCTCTTTAGCCTGCTCAAGGAAGGCATTCTTCAAATATTCCACGTTTTCGTGTGACACAGCAAGTCTTCAAAAGAGATCAGCAAAGTGTAGAATCACAATCCCGGACATAAACACTCCCACATGCTTGCCCAGTCAATGTTACAGCCTTCCTGAAACTGTCTACAATAACATGAAAAGGAAGAAAAAAATAACCATAACGTGATTAAAATAAATGAGATAATAAACATAAAATCATTAATACAGACTTAAAGAAACGGCTTTTGAACTAAAAGTTGTGGGACATTGTTCGTCATTTAGCTCGTTTTGTTTTTAGCCTATCCAGTATAGCGGCCTGTTCCTGAATCAGAAAGAATCAATTGTAATTAGTGGTTGAATTTGGACTGAGTAGCATGAAGACGGGCAGCATTACAAAAGCCATTAAAGGCATCTTCAATAAGAATGAAAGAGAGGAAAAAGACAGAGAATGAATAAAATAAACTTTATGTGAAAAGCATATTTTAATGTGAACAATGCAAAAGAAGCATCAGAGCAATTGTGAAGGGCTGAATAGGAAAGTCCGACTAGCATACGTAGGCTAGCATACACAGTAGCACACACAAGCATGTGGCTAGCGTACTAGCCAAAACATTGCTGCAGTAAGCAGCAAGCACAACCAGAAAGATTCCCCCAAACATCACATCAGAGGGCTTCAGAGCTTCAACACTGACATTTAGATAAGAGTAACACGTAAGAGCGCTTATCCTGCAATCCACTGTGCTCAAAACTCCAAACAACTAAACTTCTGACAGGAAAAATGCTCTGAAAACTGTCATTCAACTCAGTCAGGAAAAGTCACCTGAACACACAATGGCTCCTCACACAGATAACAGCAAACAGATCTCGCCATTGCCAACCTTCATTTCTACATGGAAGAACTTGATGTATATATTTGGTTCTTTTCACTTAATTTATAGAAACTGTTGGTGTATATTCATTTTCTTGTATATTAATGAAATTTAGAGACCAGCTACACAAGTAGCTTTGGGTGTCCATGTTAGCGATGGAACAGGTTTAGATCAGAACTGGAATTCTGAGCACATCGGATTGTAGCACATTAGCATAAACATGCGCACACATCATGTTCCGACATTATAGAGAACATCAAATTATTCAGGAAGCATTTCCAAGGTGAATGGATAAGACACATATACTCTGAACCTTTGGAGGTACTGAAGGCCTTTGTGGAAAAAATCCCTCAGAAAAACACAAAACAAAGCACATATATACAGATGTATATGTTTAGCAGCTCATTTACTGATCATGTTTTCAATACTGAGGAGATATTGGTTAATATGAGGAAGCTCCACACCTCCTTTGTGGTGTGTGTGTGTGTGTGATGCATGTACAAAAAAGGGTGTGGGACATTGTGATGTGAGTACACAAGATTGGAGAATAAAAATAACATCCTGTGAGAACTTGAGCTGTGAGTTAAGAAGCTTTAATACAAGAAAAAGAAAAAAAATTACACAGAACAGTGAAATATTCTCATTCGTGTCTGAAAATGTTCAACAATTATTTTCTTCCCATGACATGAGTATATACACTCACCAGCCATTTTATTAGGAACATATAAACATCTACACACAGTTATCTTATATATAAGCCAGTCAGATGTCTGATACAGATCAAGAGCTTCGCATCAAACATGAGAAGGAGAAAAAGTTCTGGTTGTTTTCGAAGCTGCTGATCTGGGATCTGCAATAATCTACTAGTAGTACATTATGCATAGGTAAAAAAATAAATAGAAAAAGAACTAAGTGTTCAATAATTTTTTATGTATTTCATGTTATGAATAAAATTTAATTCCCCAAAACACATTCTCATTCTACTAGAGTCTAATAGTATCATTCAAGCATATAAGGTTACTTTCATAATGAGAGCTTCTTAATGTAACAGTCAAATGTGGTGGTTTGGGTGTTTTGTCTGAACCATAGCTGTGCAGTTGTTGTAATTGTTTAAGCATCAATTGGATGTTTTGGTGCCCGGTGATTTATATGTAGCCACTTTTTCAGCTTTACTTGAAAAACAAACAAAAAAACCCACAAATAGAGTTCAATATTTTAGACAATGCCATTATGATTTATGCTAATCCTATATCCCCCAAATGATTACTTCCTAAGCTTTTGCTTTGTCAACTCTGTGAAGTTCAGTCATCCCGTTATGCTCATCTCAGGGATCCTGTGCTCTCACCTAGTGCTTTATACTCAGGAAACAGCCTCAGAGACACACGATTCATTCCTCCTGGAGAAAAACGAAAACATTTCAAGGCTAAACAGAGGGGCAAGAGCAATTTATTGTGTAGTTTGTGGTGGGAATGCAGCAATCCCATTCCCTCAGACTTAGTAAATGTTTTTGGTAAATACACATTTTAAAAACACATTTATTACTAATTACCCAGGGATAGCACAGAACAAGGGGATTTCATTTCTCTAGGTTTGCATATTAGCCATTGCAAGTGCACAGATGTGACTATTCATGCTAGGTGCCAGATATTTTCGATGGAGGTTCAGTGGAGAAGAGTAGGATTTGTTGAATTTGTAAACTACACCCATTTTCTATTGTGTCCAAATGCTTGTTGTCAATCACAATAGCAGCTGATCTTCAAGAACAATGTAGTGAGTAAGAACTGTTCGTTTCACTCACTTTACAAGCACCTAGAATTTCTCCTCAGTTGGACTGCGTTTGCTGCCTTGTTTGTTGTCTGTGTTTTACGGTTTAAATATTCCATCAGCTTATTTTTACTGGAGGAAGATGTAGTAGTTCTTGTTTTCTCAGTGCAGTTTGCTTTTATTTCTTCTTCAGCATGGAAAGCTATTAGATTGTGTCATATGATAATCTCAAAGAGAGCATCACCTGGTATTGCACTATAAAGGTTGATTTGAGTATTTACCCCCAAACCACCAAGAAACAAAGTGTGCACAAAGTGAGCTGTGTTCTGTATTGTTTAAAGACTATAATCACGCTCTTGATGTCACCCAAATGAGGATGGGTTCCCCTTTTGAGTCTGGTTTCTCTCAAGGTTTCTTCCTCATAACATCTAAGGGAGTTTTTCCTTGCTACAGTGATCATAGCTGTTTACCAGAGATAAATACACCTCGTTCACCTTAACTGTCAAATTCTGTAAAGCTGCTTTGATAGAAATAAACTTGACTTGACTTGAGCTCCATGAAGATACAGTTTACATGGATTGGAGTGGAAGATCTTGAATGGCCTGCTATGGAGCTCTCACCTTAAAGTTATTGAACGTATTAAATTGGATGGTTGACTGCACTCCAGGCCTTCTCACCCTACATCAATGCCTGGCTTTGCTAATGCCTTTTGTGGATGAATGAGCACAAATATCCATCACATGGAATGTTCAGAAAGCATATATGAATCTGGAAATGTGTCCACAAACTTTTGTCCATATAGTGTATGTTATGAAGTGATTGTTTTCTACTTTACACAAAACTTTACATAATCAAGTGGTCATTAAAGCACATACAAGTAATAAAAGGGTACATTTTGTAAAATGTAGGTGGGTACAAATTCATAAAATGTTATGGTTGATTCTCTTTAAGGAAGTATAACATCTTTTCAGGTTTTAGGAACATATTTAAGGTCACTGAAAGTAAATTCTTTATGCTCGGTGTTCTCTATTCTAGCTATTAGTGTTGCATTTGCTAAAGCATAAACATTTATCTTTGATTCTGTGTGTTCAGAAATGGCTTTAAATTTGGGGCGAGACACAATAAACGTGGCAGTATTTATTTACATTGTTCACCTAAAGTTTATTGTTGATTTATATATTTATTTCTTGCTAATAAAAGGTCTGCTGAAGTTAAATCACATTTATTTCAGCCAAAAAGCAAGTTTTTTTTTTTATTTTTTTAGGCAATTCACTGCATGTATAACCCCCCTGAATTACTTCCTACAATTATGTAAAGTGGCTTTTCCTGTCTGAGAGAATGAGAGAAGTTGGAAGAGAATGACATGCTGTTGCATTATATAAGAATCATCTCATGATTTACTTCTTTATAAATAAGCAGAAGACAGTACTTAAATATTAATGTTGTAATGTTTTTCTGTTGCAGGTTCATTTTCCTGATGTGGAGAGAGTGGAATGGCTCAATAAGGTGTGTATTTGTGTGAGGCTTTACTGTTTTTACACATTTGTGTGTGTGTGTGTGGGTGTGTGTGTGTGTGTGTACACTACCAGATTATGCTGAAGTGGTCAGAAAAACACAAATCTGTAATCATTGATGGTCAGTTTGCTGTGGAATGTCCTAAGATGCACTTGTATTTCTCGCTGAAATGCAAGATTTCCACACACACACACACACACACTCACACACACACACACACCGATATTTTGCAGTAGATCATTGTTCAGTTTCAATTTTAAGGAACAAGCTTTAGTTATGACTCAATTCACAATCATGTGAATCTCAGAAACCAGTTTTATTTGTTGCAGTAAAGTATTTAAATTATGACTGCAGCCATCGCTTATATTAGAAATCGAACATTCTACCAATTATTCCATCGGGTAAGAAGGATTTTCTAATACCAGAAGAATACTATTTAGAGCAATACTAAATATTTAATAGAAAATAACACAGGAATCTTAAAATTAAGTAATATTTTACATTTTTTAAAAAAAAAAAAGGAAAATTTTTATTGCTGAAATTGTAATAAAAGAATATCTGTGAAAAGAAAAATGTTATCGATTTTAACTTATTTCGTTTTTAATGGGTTAAGCTTTCTGACACTACAGAGGGGCTGACGCGGCCCGATTGGCTAAAAACAAAAAGGTAGAATTGCGAGAAATAGTCAGGATTAGGCAAACTTTTTTAATTTTTATGTAGTGGCAACGGGCTTCCGTAGTGTTTACCTGTCCAGGGCGTGGAGTTATAACGTAATAACGGTCCGTGGGGAAACTCGGTGCTTTGTGTGTAGTTTAAATGACTCACTTTTGATTCACGTCATGATGCCTCAGTCACATGTCTTACCTTCTTAAAGGGGCTACTTTGGCCGCTAGCACATAATACATTAGCACTAAATTAAAACCACTAAGCGAGCAAAATAAACAAAAAACAATACAGTGGATTCACGTTTAATATATATATAGAAAATACCAGTCTTTATGCCGGTCGTATAATTTTATTTTTGAAAAAAGGTTGGGGACCGTGGTTTAATAGGCAAAACAAAGAACAAACTTAACAAATAATTTGCCTCGATTCAATTTTGTATTCGAATTACTCGAGTTACTCGAGGAATCGTTTTCACCCTAATTTATAGTAATGTTTCATCTAAACATGAGATTCACTACATGCACAAAAGTGCTTTTTAAACATCCCATTCCACATTGAGTCTCTGTTCGAACCTCAGCTCTTCTGGGATGATGTTTCACTAGATTTTGGAGTGTGGCTGTGGAGATTTGTGCACATTTAGGCTATAGTTAAAAAAGATACTGATGTATGAGGAGGCCTGAGGCACAGTCAGTGTTCCAATTCATCTTAAAGTTGTTCAGTAGGTTTGAGGTCAAGCTCTCAATAGCAGGCCACTCGAGATCTTCCACTCCAAACCATGTAAAGCATCCGTTTATGGAGCTGGATTTGTGCACAGGAGCATTGTCATGCTGGAACAGGTTTGGCTCTCCTTGTTCAATTGAAGGGACAATTAAATACTACCACATTTAAAGACATCCTGTGTCTCCAACTTTGTGGTAAAAAACTTGGTTAAAAAGGACCACACATGGATGGAAAAGGCAGGTGTCCCAATTTTTTTCACCACACAGTATGTGAGATTTCTTGTGGTCTTCTGGATAATTACGTCTTTCCTAATTTGATATATATTTATGCTTTCTTCAGCAGATATTTGTCCAAATTTTTTTTCATTCTAGTCACAGTTTAACAAAATGCCTCAATGACCAAAAACCACTGGAACTACGATCTTGAACAAAATTTAACGTGTACCATTGAAACGTGAGCTTCATCCTCCCTTTTATTATTATTTTTTCCCTTATCCGTCAATCGAATCAGGCTATAGAAAAATGACAATACTAAAGCAAGCTCTTTCAGAAGCTATTCTCATGTGGTATTTTTCAGAGAAGAGTTTGTGAAATTTCTGAAGCTGACTCTTGTGTCAGTGATGAGCTCCAAGCGCACGATTGATCGCTTGACTGTTGCTTGATCAGCTTGTGTGTTCTGTGTGAATGAACTCATTATCTAGGGCCCCTACAGGTTATCATAGCAAAGAATGTGTTTTCTAGACCTTACGCCTAATAGCTGCACAAATGTCCAAAGGTTCAGTGTATTTGTGTGTATATTATCCAGGAACATGTTAATGTGTTTGGTTTTTTTGCTGTTTAGTCTCAGATGATCAGCTGTGGCTTTAGCTATCTAGGACTTAGTCTTTAGATACATTGTGGTATGAGTTATTTTCATTTGTATACACTTGCTGGTCACTTTATTAGAAATACCTCAACTGCAGAATGATCTCATTGATTTGGACCTTGGTCCTAGAGGGACTGGTTTAAATATTTCAGAAATGGTTGATCTCCTGAGATTCTAAATAAACTGCCTTGAGATGAATTAGTTTGTAAACAACAGAAGATCATGTCAGGTCTTACTTCTGTTAATTAAGAACAGGAATCTGAGGCAACAGTGGACAACTGTCTAGTTTTGGTTAACCTGTGCCTACTGTAGCTTCACATTCCTTCTCCTGGTTAACAGGGGTGGAACTTGTAGTGGTCTTCTGCTGGTCTTACGCTTCCACTGCCTCTTCTTCTTCTCTAGGTTCAGCATGCTCAAACTAGTCTGGCCCAATCTCCTCTAGCTTCTATCATGAAGAGATTATTTACGCCCACGTAACAGTCACTGCGTTTTGTGTAAACTCTGGCACCAAAAACTATGTCAAAAGTCAGTGAAATCCTGTTCCTCCAAATTTTGCTATTGGATGTGAACGTTAGCTGAAGTTCTTGATGCCCACTGCACAAGTTTATGCATTGAACTGATTGGCTGAATTTAATTAGCATGAAATGAAAAGGTGCTTTTTCTAGTTAAAGTGTATATAATGTATAGGTTCTGATAATGTTTTGATCACTCAACGTTGGCAATCTGTTATGTTGGTCTATATAATACAAAGAGATATCGACTTTGCTGTAATACAGTAGTATATTACAGTACTGCAATATAATTTTACTACATACTGTTATTACATGCTTAATGTAGTAATTGCTATTGATGTGTAATATTTTATAATAAAATTACTATTGAAATTGTAATATGATTGTCTGGGTGTGCTGTATATTGATTTCTTTTTGTTCAACAGTTGAATTAATACCGAAATACTAATCTTTCTCTCTGTCCTTCTCTTTCTCTGCCTTTATTTCTTTCTTCTTTTGCTTTTTTTTTTCCATATTCCACATCTCAGACAGTGCATCAGATGTGGCCATATATTTGTCAGTTTGTTGACAAACTCTTCCGTGAGACCATCGAACCGGCCGTCAAAGGAGCCAATGCGCATCTCAGCTCTTTCTGTTTCACCAAGATTGACATGGGAGACAAGGTGCCTTTATACACCATTTACTGTAAACCCTGGTTGTTTTATCTTAGAATATGTTGGAGAAATGTATAATCCAAATCCATGTCAAAGTATTTCTACTGTGATAAAATGTTTATAATTTAGAAATATGGATCTAAAGTGCTTACTTGCAGCTTTAATTCAAGGGGTTTACCAAAATTATTGCAATTTTTGTATTTTCTTTATCTCTAATTAAGGAGATAAGGTCTGGAGTGAATTGAATTTGAGTGTTGAATTTGTATCATTTGAATTTGTATCGGTTGCTATTCCTGGCAACTCAACCATTTGGTACGTTATTAAAGAACGGACTACGTTGGCAAGCTCAACAACACCAGCAGTCCTAGAAGATCAGAGGAGCATTGTGACTTTGACGAGGACAAATCCCTTCATATCTAGTCATCTTATACGATTGTCAAAGTCTTCAATCAAGAGACACCTTTAAGAATGCATATACAGAGGTTTTACCTCAAGATGCAAATAACTGGCAAAACACTCAACAATAGAAAGGCTTGATTAGGTTCTAAAAAAAAAAAAAAACTAATCTAAAAAACAATTCTTTGGACTGATGAAACAAAGATTAACCAAGAGCATAGGAAAGGAAAGGGAAGGGCTCATGATCCAAAGCATACCACATCATCTGTCAAACATTGTGAAGGAAGCTTTATGGCATGTAGATGTATGGCTGTCAATGGAACATGGTTACTGGGGTTTATTGATAATGTGACTGGTGACTTCTGAAGTGTATAAATCTTTACTTTTTGCTCTGATTCAGTCAAATGCTTCTAAACTCATAGAGAGATATTGACCTTAAACATCCTGCAAAAGCAACCCAAGGGTTCGTTTGCTGACTGAAATGCCTGACCTCAACAGAAATCAATTACTGGAGAAAAAAAAAAATGAAGGCAGAGAGACTCACAAACAAGCACCGGCTGCGCTAAAGGCCAGGCAAAGCATCTCAGGGGAGGGAACTCAGCATTTGGTGGTCTAGATTTTAGATCATTAAATTGGAGCCGATGGGAAAAGAACATAAACAGTTAATGCAGTGGTTTTTTTTTTGTTTTGTTTTGTTTTAAACCTCTTGAATTCAAGCTGAATGTCTACAATGAATCTCATCTTGACTTCATTTTAAATGCTCTATAGAGGCAAAATGAAAAAAAAAAAAAGCACAGCCCAAATATTTAGGGATGCCTATATAATCCACTTAATCCCCAAAACAAACACACACACACTTATGTAGTCAGCCTATTATAATATCATCACAGGACCTTGTGTTTCTCTTTTTGTGATGGAACTGAAGTCAGTTTATATTGGCCAGTGTTCGACAGCTTCATTTTAAATGCTCTATAGAGGCAAAATGACAAAAAAAAAAGTCACAGCCCAAATATTTAGGGATGCCTATATAATCCACTTAATCCCCAAAACAAACACACACACACTTATGTAGTCAGCCTATTGTAATATCATCACAGGACCTTGTGTTTCTCTTTTTGTGATGGAACTGAAGTCAGTTTATATTGGCCAGTGTTCAGTGTTGCTTTTGAAACATTCCACGATGTAGTGTTCCTTGCAGGAACACACGAAATAAAAGGTTGGTTAATTTGATCTAATCTGGGGCCCAGAAGTTGATGATAAACTGTGCAGCGCATGTGAGCACCAAAACATAGTGCGCATTGTGTTTCGAGATGCACAAACATAATTGTTGAAGAATGCAAATATTCAGTACATAAGCAAATCAGGGGCACAAGGGGACGATCTGTTGCAGTGCCTTCCTGTCTTCAATTTAGTTTTTCCCTCACATGCTTGTTCTTTCTCCGCAGGCATTAAGAGTAAACGGTGTGAAGGTTTACACCGAGAATGTCGACAAAAGACAGATTATCATGGACTTGCAAATCAGGTGAGATGCACGATGGAGCTGGTGTTCATTCATTGATGAGTAGTTGCAAGTTTGAGAACACAGCGACATTTAATGTACATTTTTGTTTTTGTTTAGCTTTGTTGGGAACACTGAGATCGATGTGGAGGTTAAGAAATACTACTGCCGAGCAGGAATCACCAGCATCCAGGTATGTGTCTACACTGTATCTATACATATGTCTCTGCTTTTTATTTAATTTTAATTGTAATTTTTTTTCAATGGTGTGTAAAATGTGACCTTTTTAACAAAGTTTATCTCATGATTTCATTTTACTTGTCCGTATACAGTACAGTGGTCAGTTGTCCCCGAAACATCTGATATATTCCTGGCTGGAGATCAGTCCAGAGGAAAGATCTGTCCGAAAATTGGGGTTGATTTGGCTGTTGTTATGTTCTATCTACTTTTGCTAACTGCTACATAATTCCCATACTGATTCAGCAACCACTCCATTTTAAAATAGTGTTCCTGTATATCATTGGCAACATCAAGTCTTATATCAATTTGCGGACTCATTTATGCTTTTTAAGCATCACATTCCTCATTTAGTCTCCTGTTCCTGTTAATAACCGCCACTCTTCTGAGAAGGCGTTCCACTAGATTTTGGAGTGTGCTTGTGGAGATTTGTGATTCATGAGGAGGTCTGGGGTGCAGCCAGGATTCCAGTTCATCCCAAATGTGTTCAGTAGGGTTGAGATCAGAGCTCTATAGCAGGCCATTCAAGATTCTCCACTCCAACCCATGTAAAATATATCTTAAAGGAGGTCACTTGTACACAGGGGCATTGCCACATGGGAACATATTTGGGTCTCCTGGTTAAAGTGAAGGGAAAATTTAATTCCACCTCATCAAGAAACATCCAATCCAGTTGTGTGCCTCCAACTTTGTAACAGCAAGTTGGAGAGGAGCCATATATGGCTGAAAAAGCCATCTTCTGATACTTTTGTGTAGAATTTCTACTTAAACGAACATATATTTGTTATAAATTTTTAAAGGAAGAAATATATTTATACTTTAATAACAAAAGTCTAGTTTAGTAAATAAATATAGTAATAAGTAGGTAATAGGTAATAAGTAACTAATGTGTTGTTTTTATCTGTTGTTAGCTGCATGGAGTGTTGAGGGTCATCATGGAGCCGTTGCTGGGAGACATGCCTCTAATTGGAGCACTATCTGTTTTCTTCCTCAAAAAACCGGTGAGATACACACACACACACACACACACACACACACACACACACACACACACACACACCATCTTTGTATTTTCTCTTTCTCCAAGTATTTTCATTTTAAAATATGCACAGTAGTGAGAACAAGTTTATACAAGTACACACATATGCTCACACCATCAATACTGTATTTTTCAATACTATAAGCTGCTACTTTTTTCCCACGTTTTGGACCCCGCGTCTTACAATGAAGCGGCTAATTTATGGATTTTTCCTGGGTTTTTCCTGGTTTCACAAACTTCAAGCCAAAAAACTGAGCGACATAACGTTAGACCAATGAAATTTCCGAACGGAAACGAAAAAACGCACTTCACTTGTGTTCTGAGCTGCACGGCATCGGGAGAAAAAACTTTCATCGGTGGTGATTTTTAAATGAATGATTATGCCAAAAGATAAACTCCAGAGAGAAATAGTTGTGAAAGGAAGGAGGAAGACGGTGAACAATGACTTTCTTGGTCGGGTACTGTTTAGATACAAGCCGTTGTAACGCGTTGAATCTGGGTGAAGGGAGAGCTCGCTAACTCCAGTTGCAACAGAAATCATATAAGCACAGACAGGTTTCCAAAACTCGTGCTGTTACGGGTTAGTCAAAGAAACTTAGAAATGAGCATCAGAAAATAATAAGGACATATTCCTCGGTCTTGCACACATGCAGTAATAGCGGAAAAATGCGGTGGCAGGCTTTTCCCAAAATACCGCTCTTCTCTTAAACGAGCCACAACATATTACACCCGTTACACCGTGTAACAGACACTGTTTTTCGGTTCGTAAGATCCCGAATCCAAGCACAGCTGTAGGTTCTAAAATAAAGTTAGTATATTAAAGGAAGTAATAGCATTTACTGAAGTATTAAATAATAAATTGCAATTCTTGGCCAATTCTGTGACATAAGATGAATTTCATGTTTTTTAACCATTTATAAATCGATTTAATGATTCGTTATAGCACGGTGTGTCTGAGAACTCGATTCTGGTTGATTTGAACATCATCCTACCATTATATGCACAGGTAGTTCCTGTCAGTTTAATCACCCTTCTATATTAATGTTCTTCCTTGTGACTGTACCTTCCTAATTGCACACAGACTGAGGTAGAAACATTTCCTAACTGCATTACTGGGCTAAATGGATGATTTATTACTGTCATTTGCCTTTTTTTTATTGAAGGTCAATGTTGATCATTTGGGCATAATGTAAGTTTGATGAACTGGAGAAGAAAATGCTAAAATGAGAAATATAACATAAATATAACGATGTGTTAACAACAGCAGCTTTGTTATTATTGGAGATGCAACAAACATGCATATAAGTAACACACACCTTCTGTCTGTCAAACCAAATTGTATTTGTCACATACACATTCATACAGAGTACGACATGTACAGAAATCATTTTTTACGTATGTGTATATATATATGTGTGTGTGTGTGTGTGTGTGTGTGTGTGTGTGTAACAAATATATTGACAAGACCAGATTTAAAGTGTCCCAGTGTGATTGATGCTTAAGTGTCTATGTGCTAATATTAGAGTAAGACTGTGCTGTGTCAGTCCAGTGTTAAAGTGACATTTGTGCAATTGTGCAAAAGATTTTATGCAAAGGAAGGAAAAGTAGAGGGAAAATTAGAGAAAGTCCAGGTGCTAGGTGTTTTTTTTCTGGTTTGCTGTCACTCATATAACTATTTAATAAAACTTGGTGGAGAGCTCACTGGCTCAGAGTGAAAGACAAAGGACACGGGACATAAAATTCACCAAGCAGAACTGAATTTATTCTGCCACCTTCATGTTCCACTTTAATTTTTTTAGGAATCGAACCGAGACACACGCACACTCGCGACTTACGCCACCTTAAAATGTTTTACATATACACACATGCGCACAGTCGGCCCTGCCCTGCTCAAAGGCTCTTTTCTTTTTCTCTCTTTCTCTTTCTCTCTCTCTCTCTCTCTCTCTCTCTCTCTCTCTCTCTCTCTCCCCTCTAAGAGCACAGATCAGTCAAATCACCAACTGGTGTGATTCTCACTGCTTGGTTTTTCTGGCACCATGCTCCATTCACAAACCGGCGGTCGTCTACACACTCGTTACCACAAACTTATATGATTTTTAGCAGGCAGAATTCTAGAATTCTGGGAATAATAATGAACCATTATTTTTATCCATATAGTTTACACTATAAAACGTGTGTAACTTTAACTTGTAAATTTCTGGCAAATGTAAACCTGGTATCAGCAGGATAATCTACTTCACTGCTAACTGTACATTAAACATCAAATAGCTTTTGTGCAGACCGAGCAATGGATTAATCGTACATCTATAAAATATTTGATATTATACTACAGTCAACCCCTAATAATTCACCGGTTCTCATTTAGAACTTAACTAACAGCACGTATTATCCTAAAATTCGCAAGAACGTTAGGAATAATATAAACTATGTATTTGCTCAAAATCTGTACACTATTAAATTTATAAAATTTAATGTCTAGATGAATTTACTAATGTACCAGAGGGGCTGCGGGGGTGCGTCCAAAATTCGTGGATTCAAAACTTGAAAAAACCCTTGTAAAAAAACCCACGAGTTCCAGGGGACCACTGTATTTTTAATTAAGATTATTATCTTAATATCTTTCTCTTCTTATATTTTTCTGTATGAGCTGTTACTATAGCAACAGTAGCATGTTACAGCCAGAAATACTATTAATGTATTTGTGCGGTCTTAGAAAATTCATTCGATATTTATGATTCAATGTTGCAAATGTTGATTGATTTCATATAACAGCATGTCTGTGATAGTCATTCGGTCTGTACCATCATAATCCTTTGAAAACAAACCTTAAAAAACAATCTTTAAATCCTACCGAACCCATAAAATCTATTTTTTGAGTCTGGTATTTGGGAGGATCACCGGATGCCTTCTTTCTTTCTGTTTAAACAGAGAGTTTTTCTGAAATTGGCTTTAATGGTTGGCTGTTAGAGAAATATTTTGCGTTATCGGCCGGCAACATCTTTAGTGTAGTTTCAAAGAAAATGAAACTGGGGGGAAAAAAAGGCCAAAAAGAAAAACTTCACATGCTGAAAGCTTTAATCAGTTAGTGAACTACCTCAGAATCTAGAATCTAAATAGCTAAAGGTATGTGACACCTGATCATCACAGCCATACATTCTCTTTTTAAACATTTTTAACAATTGTGTGCTTACAACTTAAAGGTAAACACAAACAGATGTGGTAGCATCACTTACTTTTGGCTATATAATATGTGGGAAAACTGCATATAAGTGCCACTAACTTTTGATTTAGCACTTTTGAGATGTTACTTCAGATATTAGGAAGAAACAGCAATAAGAAGTATACACTAACATTCTATTCAGCAGTTTGCCTGGTTTCTGTTGCAAATGCACACATTCAGCTAATCATCTGCGCAGTTATTATATATATATATTTATTTTTTTTTATTTTTTTTTATTTTTTTACTCAGTAACGGATATAATATGAAATTTAGTTAAATTCAATATTTGAGGCAAAACATCTTACAATATAGAATTTGAAAACTACTGTAAAAAGTAGAAGTGCATCAAAACTACTGCAATACATTAATACAGTAACGTGAGTACATGCAATTAATTTTCTGTCTCTGATTTAACATGCACCTTTTCAATTTCTGTTACACGTACAGTTAATAAATAAATAAAAACAAATTGAGATTAAATCTAGAGGGTGTTTCCTTCTGACAGGAAAAATATGCAGAATAAGGCTAAATAGCACAAGAAGGAACCTTAGTGTTTGTGCTCATGCAAATCTGTACAAAGTATTAAAACATTTATTACAAAACCTTGCTAACAGGTTGTTCTGTGACTTACAAAAACGAAAAGCGTCTGTCTCTGCCCTGGCGGCCTGTTTATATCCCAGTTTTCTCATGAGTATACAGCCTTCAAGATCGAATCGCATCTCTAGCGCCATCAACTCCCATCGGCAAGATCCAATTTAACCCCGGAAATGAAGTAAAGTTAATCTGATTGATTGCGTAAGCTACGGACATGCCAGACAAAAAGGCAATAGGCTTTATTCCATCATTTCTTTTTGTGGGTTTTTGGTCATTTTACAAAAATGAATTTGAGGTCAACTGGAACTGTCATAGAGAATCATCATTATGGTACAAAAGCGCACTTTCTAAGTGTTCGATCAGCCACTGGAATTAATGGTGGTGGTGATGATTATTATGGTGGTGGTGGAATTATTGTAAGGATGGGTTTATATGGTAGAACGTTAATTTGTTGTTTGTTAGTAGACCCTATGTGTTGAGAATTGAACTATTTGTGCTGCCAATAAAACATTTCATGGCACAAACACAATACTAACAAGTCAGAATGGCCTGGGCCTGAAGCTTGTGCAGTGTTTGCTGTATATAATGTGGTGTGCAGGGGATCTGTATTGCCAGTACTGTTTATCTTCCCAATTTGTGCACAGCAAAATCCAGTAATAAGCTCTTCAGTGTTCTGTGCCGTCTCTGCGGAAACAGGCTGAGCGTCGCAGGCATGCCCATGTTTGGTGAAGAATGTTTTACTGTGTGTTTGTGTGTGTGTGTGTTTTGTTTCATCCCTGCCTTAAGGGTTGGGTGTTTACTATAGAGCACATTAGGGTGTGGCACGAATGTTGGGCTGTGTTTGGATGTGTGTATCGCAGTCACAACATTTGAAGCAAAAAAAAAAAAAAAAAAGAGTAGTTTAGAAATAAGGTTTAGTGAGCATTCGTTTGTTTTCGAAAACAAACGCACTCATTGTATTTTTCTTTGTGTCTTTGTGTTTCATGTCCGTTCTAAAATTTGATAGTAGGCGCCTGTTAATTTTATAGTGTGGTCATTTACAGCGGCGGTTTCTGTCCCGTGACTCAAATATTCACTCACACTGAGCTGTTTGTTTGATTGCCAAAGGCACTGGTTCCTGCCTGAGATTTACAGAGTCTGTTTCAGAGCGAATCCCCAGTAGGTCATAGCTAAATCAGGAGCCTTGTTCCCGATGAATCGTATATTACCATTCATTTTACCTCACTTACACTTCCTAACTAAGTGTTTCTTACACATGAAAATTTGACATGCGGTTTAGAAGTTCTGAGCAAAGACAGGTTTGACACCTGCTGCTTCAAATGGCTGCATGTTTTCTGAAAGAACATTAACAATAATTGGCTGATGTGGTTTCAACCTGCACTGCGAAACATAACAAGTAGAGGAAATGGAAGTGTCGATTTCATGCAGTTTATATTAATGATAATTAAATTAACGATTTAAATAGGGGATAAAGAGACTATGTGAAATTTTCCTTGTAATAAATGTTTAGACGTAGACACGTTTGACCTTGTTTTATTTGTTCATTGGGAATGTCATCTTGCACTGGCCAGTTATTAGTTTACCATTAAGACTAGTACAGTAACCCCCCGTTTATCGCCGTGGTTACGTTCCAAAACCTCCCCCGAGAAAAGAAAAACCATGATAAAACCGTGACGCCACTCCAAAAATGACATTTTATGTATACAATACTGTGCTTTAATAACAATTCACTTCATTATAAAATTAATTAGAATATTTTTATTATTAGATTTCATTATTTCAACCTAAATCTCCATAAAAACAATTTGCTATAAGGTATATAGGAGCATAGGTTTATAACCAGTGTATATGTATTTGCTGCCTATATTTATTTATGCACTGATTTATACTGCTCAGATTTATTCTGGATTAAGTGACGTGTTTTTATTTTATTTTTTTGACAAAAGAGAGCAATCTGAAAATAACCGCAGGAGTATTGACTTGTATGTTACCCGGTCACAGTCAGTATTCTCTAACTGGAAGTGCCAAAGTAACAACGATTGAATTGAAGATTTTGGTGCATGACTTTTTGTACGATTGTTAAGGTCGCATTAGGTCACAGTGAGTGATAAAGCCAAAGCACCACTTTGACTTGATTTCATAAAAGCTGTTTGCTTGATGATGAATTAAATAGACACATTCAAGCATAATCTGTGTGAGGCAACTTGCAGCTTCTAATGTAATCATAGCTTGACTGTTCGTAACAATCAGGTTGGTTTTGGAAATGAACAAACACCTGATCGTCTGATTTTTAGATCAGTTAATAGATTACATTTTTTTATCAATTTTTTATTTTTTAACAAAGAATAGTGTGAACGTCTCACTCATTTGGCAGTTTTTGATGGAAAGGGTCAAAGAAGAATTGCGAAACTGGATTGACCTGACAGGAAGGTCACAGGTTCAACTGTAACTGAACAGTTGAGAATTGGAAGGTAAAAGACAGCTGCAGTCACTATGGTCCTTAGTGAATACTGACAGAGGCCGTGACCGGAAAATGACACTTTAGTGTAGACAATGAACCGGAGAAAGCCAAACATGTGTTCTTATGATGTATTACTGAACCAAGGGCCAGTAATACCAGTAATATAACCAAACCGTTTGTTTATAGTACAAGCGAAAGTTCATAGTAAATATAGAGCAGAGAAATACAGAGAAATATCCAGTTATAAAATATCTAGTTATTTTAGCTAATGTAATATTACTCAAGTCTTTCTAGAAAACATGAAAGAAATGACGTTTTGTACACCCCTGAAAGGGTCGAATCAATTTTCTATCATTTGTGATAATGATTTATTGCTGATGAAGTATTGCTGTGATCTTGTTTTGGATGAATAATGAAGAAAAAAAAAAAATGTTGCAGGTCAAATAAATATATACCGTAATTTCCTGACTATTAAGCGCACCCAAATATAAGCTGCTCCCACTGAATTTTATTTTTTTTTTAAATTTTGAACATAAATAAGCCGCATTGAAATTCTACATTGAAATTAATGAACTTTAACGAAAGACAGTGCCTGTTACAACGGCTTGTATCTAAACAGTAGTCTACCATGAAAGTCATTGGTCACTGTCTTCCTCCTTCCTTTCACAACTATTTCTCTCTGGAGTTTTTCTTTCGACATTGTCGTGCGTTTAAAAATCGCCATCTGTGAAGCTTTTCTCCCGATGCCGTGCAGCTCAGAACACAGGTGAAGTGCGTTTTTTTGATGCCCGGTTGTTTTCAGCGTGACGAATGATTCGCATTTCCTGTAGACAGTCCGAGTGAGCGGCAGGTCAAACGTCAGAGGAACCGCATCCATATTATGATGTGGTGCGGCGCGATTCAGTGGGAGCGCATCTGATTTAATATAAAGAGTTTCATTGGTTAACCTGAACCCGTTCCGCAATTTCATTGGTCTAATGTTATAGGGTTCAGTTTTTTGGCTTGAAGTTTGTGAAACCGAGAAAAACCCAGGAAAATCTATATATTAGCCGATTCGTTGTTTAAGCCGCGGGGTTCAAAGAGTGGGGAAAAAAAGTAGCGGCTTATAGTCTGGAAAATACGGTGATTGGACAAGAAAATCAACATGAAAAAACATGATTTGGACAAGAAAGTTGGAAGAGTAGCAGTGTTATCTGTATGCATCGTACATAAAAAGCAGCTAAGTAAGAAATGTGTGTTTTTTATATATATATATATATATAATACAAGAGTTGAGACTTTCAGCTGCTTTTACATTTGATCACAAAAGCATTTTACACTGGGTGTTTGGAAATACCAATCAACATACAGGTTGTGTCATTAGTGGTATCACTCCTCATGCGGTTGTAATTGTACACCAACACAGTTGAATTTTCTTTTCATTAGCAGCCTAGTTTAAAATATTTTCAACAGTAAAATAAATGGTGGGTTTTTATTAATGCGCTCATTTTAATGTTCTCGTTTCTGTACCAGCTCATTCACAGTGAAGTTAGAGATTTTGTTAATAAATGCATTTCCTGCTGTAAATCCTGCCTGGTCACAGGATTATGTATGTATGAAAAGTCAGTTTCAGGGACACATGGACTTGTCTATTATCTGTTTGTTCTATTCAACATTCAAAGTAGCCCCTCAATACAGTATACATATTATCATGTTTTATCCTGATGGAAATATGACTCCAGTGTTGCTGCCTGACATTAAACTGTCAGGGCATCTAACAAAGAGTTTCCGAGTGCTCTGTGCTCTTTATAGACAATGACAGGACTGATAAATGACATGAACAGATGTGCACACAGCACAATTATAGAGCTGACAAGTGAAGAATTTATTTATTTATTTATTTAATAATTTATAATAATGTTGGGGGGGGAGAGAGGGGGGAGCTTGTTAAATGTGTGTTCTACTAATCCAAATATGAAGCCTTTATAATAATATTAAAAAACAACAATGGATTTGATAGTAGTCTATTTTCTAGTTTTTAACTGATGCACGTTATAGTTAAAAGTATATGGACATATTACTTTTTCAGCCATATGAGGTTCTTCTTTAATCTGTAGACACCTAATTATGTAGTATGTCTTTGAATGTGGTAGCATTACATTTTCCCTTTACTTCAATCCAAGACCTAAAAACTGTTCCAGCATGACACCCCTGTGCACCAAGCCATGGGTCGGAATGGACCATCTTGAGTGGCCTGCCACAAAGCTCTGACCTCAAACCTACTGAACACCTTTGGCATGAACTGTAACTGTAACACTGTCTGCACCCCAGGCCTCCTCACCTACATCAGTACCTGCCTTCACTGACACCCTTGTGGCTGAAACCCGCAAGTCTCCACGAGCACATTCTAAATCTGTTGAAACATTTTTCCCAGAACAGTGAAGGTTATCCTAACAGCAAATGGGGACTAAATGTGAAAATGGAATGTTCAAAAAGCCCATATCTTATGGTCCACGTACTGTATTAGTAAAATAAAGTTCACTGACCTCCACAGCCTGTTCTATACTAAACAAAGTGCAGCAAAACACATGCACCATTCCCGTGACCACTCTGAGAAAAACGTGTCAATGTAGACAGACAATTACGCATTTATTCCTCGTACTTGGTTAAAATATTTTTTTTTAGATATTGTTGTAAATAAGTCATTTCTAATCCTAATGTTTATTCAATACATTTCAAATCAAATCAAATTTTATTTGCCACATACACATACATACAGGGTACGACATGCAGTGAAATGCGGTCCAGCCTGAGGGAATAGGAAGGGGAGAAAAATAAAACATAAAAAAAGGAAGGCAGATTAATAAAGTATAAAACTATATAAAATATAAGAATATAAAGATATATATGACAAAATAGGTGTATATACAAAATATGCTTATGGCAGTAAACAGTAAAGCAGTAAACAATTTAAGGTGGTTTATGTGATTGTCCATAAAGTGTCTATGTGCGGTATGGTGTGGTATAAAATATAAAGCGCACTGTGCTGTGCGAGTCCAGAGCTAAAGTGACAGTCCAGAGTTTGAAGAGTTGTAGTGCGTGAAGAAAAATATGTGCAGAGAAAAAGTGTGAAGACGGAGAGAGTGGGCCAGTTTTTAGGTGGGTGTTTCCTGGTTTAAACTCCGAATGGCCTGCGGGCAGAAGCTCCTCCTCATTCTCTCTGTGTCGTTAGCAAACTTGATGGTGGTGAAGTTGGAAGTGGCCACACAGTCGTATGTGTACAGTGAGTACAGCAGGGGGCTTAGAACACAACCCTGGGGAGCTCCAGTGCTGAGAGTGAGGGTGGATGATGTGTTTGTGCCCACCCGTACGGCTTGTGGTCTGTCTGTCAGGCGGTAAGAGTCCCAGGACCTTCAAGTGTGTGAGTGTGGAGGGAATTATGCTGTTAAATGCTGAACTGTAGTCCACAAACAGCATTCATTTCTGTGGTCCAGGTGGCTCATCGTAGTGTGGAGGAGATGAGCAATGGCGTCCTCAGTAGAACGGATCTGGTGGTACACGAACTGTACCAGTGTGTCTGGTAGCCAGACAGTGATGAAGTCTCCGACCAGTCTTTCAAAGCACTTAATCACTACTGATGTCAAGGCTAAAGGGCGATAGTTGTTAAGGCAGGTGGGCTGGGGTTTCTTTGGGACAGGAACAATGGTGAACTGTTTGAAACATGAGGGGACAACAGACTTTTCCAGTGAGAGGTTGAATATCTCAGTAAACACCGGTGCTAGCTGGTCAACGCAGGCTTTCAGACCTCGACCTGTGATGCCATCTGGTCCTGCTGCCTTTCTGGTATTCACTCTCTTGAATGCCCTCCTCACTTCATGCTCCAAGATGGTGAACGTGTTTACCTCTCCGGCTCTCTCGGCGTGCACACTGTTTGTGCCGCTAGCGTGGTTAGCTGCAGCCTCGAAACGAGAGTAAAAGATTTCAGTAATTCCAATGTGTTTTGTGATCCAGTGTTGTGCACTGCTGCAATTGCCATATAGTGTTTAGATTGGAATTCCATATAGAACAAATATTGTCATTTTATAGCTTTTTCAGCCCTAAAGAATCTTGTGTGAACACACATCTGGTGTTTAAGGCCACATTAAACATTGAAGCATATTGGAATTGGCGTTGATGTGGTGCTCAACCTGGGACTGTTGTAAAATGAGCTTGAAATGGAAAAGTCCTTGTCTTTTTTTTTTTATTTTTTTTTTTACATTTTACACTGGGGGAATAAACTGTGAATAAACTACAAACTTGCTGTTAGCATTATCCAACTTATACGGCAAATCAGTAATAGTGTGGAGTTATAATAACATTGGTTAGATAAGATTTTTCATATATGCAATGATACTTTTAATTTTGTTTTTTAGATCATATAATATAAGGTTTGATAAGAAGTTTTAAGTGTCGTAGTATCAAACCCGACGTTTTAGAGAGAAATCATACACAGTATAATATTATCCAACTTATATCAGTAATAGTGTGGAGTTATAACATTGGTTAGATAAGATTTTTCATATATGCAATGATACTTTTAATTTTGTTTTTTAGATCATATAATATAAGGTTTGATAAGAAGTTTTAAGTGTCGTAGTATCAAACCCGACGTTTTAGAGAGAAATCATACACAGTATAATATTTTGCCTGCCAGTGCATGCAGGCACATGGATTATTGACTCAGTTGTGTGGATTTTATTTATATAGATTGGACTTTGAGGGAACCATCCTCAGAACCAGTGTGTAATAAATCCACACCTTTATAGTTTGTGAGATTGTTACTGCTTAAAACAAATGTTTCAATATACAAATTGATAATCCAAATTGATTGTTTAACAAATAAGAAAGTAAAGGCAAAATAAAAAGCTACAATAGTCTGTATCTGTTTATATAAAAGTAAAAATTAATTCTTAAGTATATGTGTGTGTTTTTCAGCTGTTGGACATTAACTGGACAGGTCTGACTAACATGCTCGACATCCCAGGACTGAAGTGAGTCATTTTCCATTATTACATTGTACTTATTTGGGCAACAGTCAATCCAACCCACGAGAGCCATATTTCTTGTTTGCCGTCGTTGTCAGGGAAACAGCCCGAGGCAGAAACAGGAACACTGACTTCATAGTTTTTAACTTTTGCAATATAGCACACAAAACACCTGGATATGCTGCTCTCCTTGTTGTTCTGCCTGTGAGAGACACACCAAGAGAGGAACCTTTTGCATCAATCACCAAACCTCCTGCCAGCTCTCTCTCTCTCTCTCTCTCTCTCTCTCTGTGTGTGTGTGTGTGTGTGTGTGTGTGTGTGTGGTGATTGTTGTGGCTGGGTGGTGGTTTGGCTTGTGCTGCTGGCTTTCTCTTCCCGTCACACTCAGATTTCAGAATTCTTACCCATAAATGGTTACGGATGCCTTTCATGGACATTGTTTTGGTTTTATACTTGCTTTTCTCTTTGTGTCTCTGTCTGTCTTTCTATATTTCTGTATTTTCTTGTATGAATTAACATTTTTTAAGTTATGTAAAGCTTGTAAATGTTTGTGTTCGTGTAGAACCAGAGAGCTGTGTTTTAACACACACACACACACACACACACACACACACACACACACACACACACACACACACACAAAAAAACCCTACTAATCACTAAAAAATGCTGATACACACCCTCTAGTTGCCAGTTTAGGAAACTGCAACCCAAATAAATGAAGCAGTCACACGTCCTCTTTTATTCAATATACAGTAATCCCCCGCTTTGCTGCGGTTTAGAATCTGGCGCCCCCGGTTTATCACGGAATTACATTTGCCACATAACTAATAGTAAAAATATAATGATTGATTATAAATTAAGTAAAATGTTAATACATTACTGCATAAATTAAATAGCATTTTTGGGGTGGCGTCCGTTTATTGCGGGCGGTTTTGGAACGTAACCATTGCTATAAAAGGTGGATTACTGTATTGCACACGTGTGTACACGCCATTCAGGGGCATGTAGTTTGAATATAGTGCAGATATTATATAATGTGGATTTTAGCTTGATTCAAATTAGAGAAGCCTAGGAGGGTTTTCTAGTCTTCTAGGAGGATTATATCCATATACAGGCTTAGAATGGAGATACGAGTGGAGGGCGGAGCCGGGCACGCTCTGTTACAGTGTCCTGGGATGATGATGATGAAAAGGAGAGACAAGAGCTGAAATTGGGCTTTGAAACACCAAAAAAACTGAAAAAAAAACTCCAACACTGAAACCACTGAACTCACAAGGCGAAAAAAAAAAAAACGTTACAATTACAATATTAAAAGTCGTAAATCGGACCATAGTAACTTGGAGACTGCCTGTATACAAATTGAGACCCACCTTCCTAATCTGATATCAGTGTTAGTGCCACTGATAACAGAGATGTAAAGAACTATAGGATAAGGTGGTGTTTTTGTTGTGGAAATTTAAATGTCTTGGAATTAATGGAATTGAATTCTTCATGTTGCAGTACATCATCAGTCTGACTCTCTCTCTCTTCCCCTCCCTCTCTCTCTCTCTCTCTCTCTCTCTCTCTCTCTCTCCCCCTCCCTTTCTGTGTTTCGCAGTGGAGTATGTGACGGTGTGATAGAGGATATTATTTGCAGTAACTTGGTGCTTCCCCACAGAATCACCATTCCACTGGTGGGAGAGGCACAACTGGCCAAGTTACGCTTCCCAATGCCAAAGGTATCCGGTCACATGTGTTTCGACACATGATAAACCTATTTTAGTGCTAATTTCTAAATGAAATTAATATCTAATAATATATACAAATAATTTGGTAGAAACTTTTATTTTGTATTTATTAACTTGCATTAACACCGTTGCACGTGATTCAATTGGACATTAGACATGAAATTTCCATTATCTAGTCTGCTTGTGTGTAAATGCACTTGTATTCAAGTATTTTCCACACAGAACCAGATCTTAATTCTTCATAATTATTTGTTTCTTGCTCATAGAAACTTTTTATATATAAATTGGTTTATATCAAGCATGAAAAATGAGGCACAGTGTTTTTAAATGCAAGTGAGTTGCAAGTTTGGATAATTTTGAAGGTTTCATGTCTTGAGTGTTTTTATACAAAGTAGTGGATTTTATATATTTTTTCATTTTAGAGGTTTTGGTATGTTTTGAATTTTAGGCTTAAACCCTAGGAGCAGTAGGCAAAAACAAGATTAGCATATTATGCAAAACTGGTTGTAGGATTGTTGCATTGCTCAAAGTGCAGGCGAACGTTGTCCTATACCACCCCCTGTAATCAAATCAGAGAATTACATTTCCTGTCTTCAAAGTTTCCTGATTTAAAAAATGTAGTTCCAAAAATGCTTTTGGTACAAAAGTCCTAAGAGGCCAAGGATTAGAATATTTTTTTTCTTTCTTATTTTCTCGTGATTATACGACGACATATTAATGTAAAAACGATAATGTTGCCGACCCGACAGCCTTCTTCTCAAGTGTTTCACAACTTGAGGGTCCAAGAAAGTTGTCAGTCACTCACAGGCACTGAGCTGTTTCAGTTTGAGTCCCTGATCATAGTAAAAGCGAGTGTGATCATCCATGATGCTGCCTCTAGAACATGCTCTTATGCCGAATACACAGAAGAAATAGGTAATGATCACAAGAAAAAAAATCATAAGAAAATGAAGTTGTAGACAAGAAAAAAAAAAAGCCCTCTTACAAAATACAGTATCTCACAAAAGTGAGTACACCCTAAGTGATAACAGCTGTACTGTACGTCGCTTATTCATGCAAAGCCACATGCCATATTTATGACTGGACTATAAAAATATGTGCATCTTGTATTAGAGCAGTTAAGATTAGGTGCTTTAAGTACAATTCCCTCATACTGACCACTGCATGTGTAAAATGGAACCTCGAAGAACTCTCTGATTTGAGAATTAGAATTGTTGCTCTTCACAAAGATGGTGTTTGCTATAATAAGTTCGGTAACACCCTAAAACTGGGTTACAGTACAGTGACCAGGGTCATACAGAGGTTTTCCAAGATGGGTTCCACTCAGAACAGATGCCCTGTTGAGGAGTACCCAGAAAATTGTGTCTTGCCTACAGTCAAGAATGGTGGTGGCAGCATCATGGTCTGGGGCTGCATGAGTGCTGCTGGTACTGTGGAGCTGCAGTTCTTTGAAGGAAACATGGATACCGTCCCTTCAGAAACTGAGCCGAACAGCAGTAATAATGAAATACTGTAATAACGACCCCAAACACACCACCAAGATGACAACTGCTTTTCTGAGGATGCTGAAGGTGAAAGTGATGGAGAAGCCTAGTATTTCTCCAGACCTGAACCCTATTGAGCACCTGTGGGGCATTATTAAGCGGAAGGTGGAGAAGTGCCATGTGTCTAACATCCAGCAGCTCTGCGATGTCACTATGGAAGAGTGGAAGAGGATCCCAACAACAGCCTGTGCAGCTCTGGTGAATTCCATGGGGGGGAGGATTAAGGCAGCTCTAGATAAAATGGTGCACTTTGGACACAGTGTTGACATGTTCACTTAGGGTGTACTCACTTTTGTTTTTATTAAGACAATAATGGCTGTAAATTGAGTTATTAATGGAGCACTGTAAATCCGTACTGCTATACACGCTGCATATTAACTACTCTAAAATATATATTCAAGTTTCTTTTCTATAGTATTGTCCATTTGAAAGATACTAAAATTGTGCTTAAATGTGGGGGTTGTGCTCACTTTTGTGAGACACTGTACATAGGTCGGTTCCCAAATTTTCTATATATCATATAGTTAACTTCATATACACACTCACAAGTCTGCTTTTGTATGTTTTCCACAGGGTGTTTTACGAGTACATTTTCTAGAAGGCCAGGATCTGCTGGCTAAAGACACATATCTGGGTGGTCTAATCAAAGGGAAGTCTGATCCGTACGGGGTCATTAAGATTGGTAATCAGCTCTTTCACAGCAAGGTCATCAAAGACTGCCTGCATCCCAAATGGAATGAAGTATATGAGGTTTGTTTGGCGATTCCTTATTTCGAATCACAATAGTATTTGATGCCTTATGCCATCTCAAGGAGTTTTTCCTTGCCACAGCCGCCACCCGCACACTCATTAGGGACAAACGTACAATTATTAAGAACAATCTAATTCATTCTTTATTAATGCATTTATTGTGTAAAGCTGCTTTGAGACAATGTCCTAAATCCTAATGTTAAAAGCGCTGTACAAATAAAAATGAATTGATTTGAATAGCTAAAGATACCATGGTAACGGGTAACGCATGTCGGGAAGTAAAGACAGCAGCTTGTTGTGTTTTTTGAATAATGTTGGCTGTGTAACATTTGAAAACAGAGGCCTCATAGAGCCAGACAGTGCTGCTCTGATTTTATATTCAGTAGTTAAGTATAAGTCTTATTTCTGG
This sequence comes from Silurus asotus, assembly GCA_024362625.1. Classification (NCBI taxonomy): domain Eukaryota; kingdom Metazoa; phylum Chordata; class Actinopteri; order Siluriformes; family Siluridae; genus Silurus; species Silurus asotus. Next base: position 572,775 of record MU551532.1, read on the forward strand.
TGTGTGTGTGTGTGTGTGTGTGTGTGTGTGTGTTACAGGCATTAGTGTATGATCAGCCTGGGCAGTCTTTGGAAATTGAGCTGTTTGATGAAGACCCTGATGAGGATGACTTCCTTGGCAGGTGAATTTTTCTGTAGCAAAGATTTTACAATGTTCTACTGTAATACGATTAAATTTAAGTTATAGCTGCTACTAACAATTATTTTAATATTCAATTAGATGATTATTTATTTGTTTGATTAATTGATTGTTTGTTTGTTTAATTAATAGAATAATCTGATTTTGTAAACATTTATTTTATTAGATGCTTTGCTTTTTTATGTATTATTAAAAAAAAGGTGTTTGTGTATAAAAGTGTACTTAAATCCACATATTGAGTTTAACAAGCTTTAATTTTGACATTTTAAAGCTTCTAGTGACTGCTTGTTGAGGTGTACATGAGGGAATTCTCTTGATTACAAAATTACGCACACTCAGTTTTTCTGTTTCTGTAAAAATAAACAATAAGCATTTATAACAATGTTTAAAAAAATATATATAATACAACATTGTTTTAAAAATTTTGTCAAAAAAGAATTAGACTTTTTTTTTTAGTTGTGAAGATATAAACATCTAAAATATACAATGAATAAAATTGCACAGGAGCATTGGCATGCTGGAACAGGTTTTGGTCTCCTAATTCAAGTTTCAGGGAAAATTTTTGTTATTGCATCCAAAGACATCCTACTGAATACAACAGTGTACCTTAAATTTATATTTACAGATTGGAGAACAACCATAAATGTCAGGTGTCCCAGAACTTTTTTTCATATAGTATGTTAGCTGCGGTAAAATCACATTATTTTGCGCATGAAGTTTTAGTTTTATAGGATGATTTTATAGGAAGGGGTCTTTTTTTTGAATGGCATAATAATAATATTGGGCAGAGCATCACATACCGGAAAAAACACTCTTACACACAGATAGAAAATGACTTATGTATGTTCTGTATATTTTTTTACTGTAATCTATTCTATAGTTTATTGTATGTACTCTGAATGCTAAAAAAGTTTTTCTGTGTGTATAATTTTTACCTCAGACAGCTTGCTACTTTTAGCTTCCCCACATATTTGTAGAAAAAAAAAAGAATGTATGGAATTCATGTTCACAAATGTCTTAAATAGACTTCTTTCTGCTTCCAGGCTTACGGTTGACCTGAATGAGTTGGAGAATGAGCAGAAAGTTGATGAGGTAAAACTTTTATTCCCCCCACAGAATTCTATTTTTGTTTTATCTTTAAATAATGTTTGTCTCTTGGGAACTGTATTTTTACCCAAACTGATCTCTTATAAACTATCTGGACAAAAGTATTTGGACACTGGATTTTCCATCCATTTGTGTTTCTTCCCCAAACTGTTACCACAAAATTGGGGGCACAGGATGCAGAAGCATTAGATTTCCTCTTCACCTGAACAAGGAGATCAAAAACTTTTCCAATATTGACATTGCATATAGCCAGCTCCATGAAGATATGGTTTTCATGGTTTGGAGTAAAATATCTTGTATAGAGTGCTACCCTCAAACCTACTGAACATCTTTGGGGTGAATTGGTATGTTGACTGCACCCCAGTTCTTCTTATCCTCATCAGTACTTGAATTTACTCACGCCATTGTGGCACACTATAAAATTTACTGGAAAAGAACTTTCCAGAACAGATATTGTAAGATCAAATGGGTAGTATGTATAATGGGGATGTTCAAAAAGCACATACAATTTTAGTCTATATGTTTGTATATTTTTGTACAATTAAGTACACAGAAAATCACTGACAATTGATGAAATGTCAGGTAAACTTTACATTTACTTTTAGTACTGTTCAAACCATTCCACATAACTTTTCGTTCATGTGGGTGTTGATGTTGGAGTGTGGATTGTCCAAATCTCAGTGTTTTATTTGACATGACATTTTCTAGAGACAAATTCTACTGAATGCTTATTGACAGTCCAAGCTTTAATATATAGATTTGATTTAAAGTTAAGGAAAATGTCCCAAATATATATATATTTGGGACATTTTACTTAACTTTAAAATAAATAAATTTGTGTGTGTTTGTAGTGGTTTGTGCTGGACGAAGTGACATCAGGAAAGCTACACTTGAGGCTAGAGTGGCTCACACCTCTTGCCACACCAGAAAAACTGGACCAGGTAACTAACGCGCGCACACACACACACACACACACACACACACATAAAAATAACATAAATCTGCTCAAACTAAACCTGTATTGGACTATTCAAATGAATACATAGAAATTATTTTAAATAACATTCTTATTTATTGATTTTTATTGTGCTGAAAAACAAAGAATTCGAGACCGCATGCGTCATGTTTCTTCTTATGTACTGCAACTTTTGTGCAGTAGAATACATTTAGATTATTCTTCTCTGAATCTTTTTGCCTTTTATTGTCTTTAAGGTATTAATTATGTTATTTCTACACTTACAAAAACTATTCGGTAACAGCTTTTAGAGGTACATCGTGTCAGATTGCGTCCTTTTTTTCCCCAAGATTTTCGAATACATTTCTAATAATTAGTTGGGTTTGACGTTTGAATGATTTCTGCCATATTCACGAGGCTCCGCTCACGGGATCTACGCTGACCTGTAGCGTGTCTGTAAAATGGCCAACACTTATAAATGACTGTTTCAACATATCACCAACTTTATTTATTATACTTTTATTGGACCCAATATGTAAAAAATTTGCTCAGGTGATGCGAAACTGTATGTGTGTGTGAGAGGAGAATTAATTAAGCAGCTGTGTGTATGCAGGTTGATCCGGTGATGTTTAAGGATTAAGGATGTGTTTGATGTTGCAGGTGTTGAGCAGTATTAGGGCGGATAAAGGCCAAGCAAATGATGGTCTCTCCTCAGCACTACTGCTTGTACACCTGGACTCAGCCAAGAACCTGCCTGTAAGTGTTGATATATGCACAAAAACAGGGTTTTATATTCTGTGTGTGTGTGTGTGTGTGTGTGTGTGCGTGTTCTCGCTATGGTCCCTCTCTTTTTCATGGTTTCTCCCTTCCGATAGTTCTTTTTCCCCCCACACATTTTGTCATTTCTGTATTTCTGATTCCTTATTCCCAGTTTCAGCTTCTGCCTCTTTCTTTTCCTCCTTTGCTCTCGCACGGTGTATCTTATGGTGAAGAGTGTATTTGAAGGCAATCTGTCCAGCGGATGTCTGAAGGAGCGTCGTTCCGCTGGGTTTGTGTTCTGTGAGAACACAGCAACACTGTACAGGACTCTGTTTGTGAGTCTTTTGCCTCTGCTTGTGCTCCTTTGCTTCACTTTGCCTTGCTTTGAGTTTGCCTGTGTTTTGAGTGTTTCCTGATTTCTGCAGGACTTTTAGTTCGTCTGTGTGCTTTTTTTTAGTAGTATTTTTGCCACGAACCTTTTGTGAGGGTGAACAGAAATGCATGCGTTTAGAACAAAACACTGGGGTTTTTGCACGTTTGCCTTGTTGTGAATCACTCACTACACAGTCACTAACTGCACACACAGTTTATCATATTGCATCAAATAAGTGCTATTTAGTAACTCAGGATCTGGATTTTGGGTTTGAGATCTAAAATATTTCCCCGTTCCAAATGCACAAACGTGTGTATGGCTATCATAGCATGAAGTGAATGTCAAACAAGAAGTCATATGCTATAATAGGGGAAAAAAAACATCCGAAAAGGTCATTTATAATCAAAACCCCTGACTGTTTAATCAGTTTTTGTGTAAAAACACATTTGGTTTGTTTAATTAGAGTGTCATCACCTTCCCACTACCATCCATTTAATCAATGTCACTATACAGATGAATTTATTTCCTAAAAATGAATTTCTCACCATACCACTGATTCTTCATAATTCCTATTACTTTAATAGTTAGTCTGTTTTTTTCAGGTCATGTGACTTAGGCAGCAGATCACACGTGTGAAGGATGTAAATTACCCAGTACAGTTTGGTATGCGTGTGTGTATATTTGTGTATAAACCCCCCACACATTAGACTTTACTAAGACATCCCCAGTGACTTGTAACACCATGGTTTCAAGTAATAAAATGATTAATAGTGTTTGTGTTTGTGTGCGTGTGTGTGTGTGTGTATGTGTATATATACAAAAGTATGTGTATAAATATAAAAGTTTGGACACACCTTCTCATTCAAAGAGTTTTCTTTATTTTCATGACTATAAAAATTGTAGATTCATACTCAAGGCATCAAAACTATGAATTAACACACATGGAATTATATATGGAATTATATACATAACAAAAAAGTGTGAAATAACTGAAAATATGTCATATTCTAGGTTCTTCAAAGTAGCCACCTTTTGCTTTGATTACTGCTTTGCACACTCTTGGCATTCTCTTGATGAGCTTCAAGAGGTTGTCACCTGAAATGGTCTTCCAACAGTCTTGAAGGAGTTCCCCGAGAGATGCTTGGCACTTGTTGGCCCTTTTGCCTTCACTCTGCAGTCCAGCTTACCCCTAAACCATCTCGATTGAGTTCAGGTCCGGTGACTGTGGAGGCCAGGTCATCTGGCGCAGCACCCCATCACTCTCCTTCTTGGTCAAATAGCCCTTACACAGCCTGGAGGTGTGTTTGGGGTCATTGTCTGTTGAAAAATAAATAATGGTCCAACTAAACGCAAACTGGATGGAATAGCATGCCGCTGCAAGATGCTTTAAAGAACATAGAATATGACATTTTTCAGTTGTTTCACACTTTTTTGTTATGTATATAATTCCATATATAATTCCACATGTGTTAATTTATATTTTTTACTGCCTTCAGTGTGAATCTACAATTTTCATAGTCATGAAAATAAAGAAAACTCTTTGAATGAGAAGGTGTGTCCAAACTTTTGGTCTGTACTGTATATATGTATGTGTATGTGTATATGTATATGTGTATAAATATGTATGTGTATATGCTGGTGATTTTGAGAAAATTATTTAAAAAGAGTTTTGCCAGGTTACCAATGTACAGTAACAGTCACCACACCTAAAGTCCACTAAGATTTAGGCTCAATTACTGTTTAACAGAGAGGAATTGAATGTTCTGTGACAGCACCAAGAATCTCTTGCTAAAAATGAAATCTTGAGTCAGCAAACGAATTCTACTCTCCTTCTTCTTACCATTTTTCATTATATTTACATTATTATTATTATTACAGTTGCATGTTAAAATGGATCGCATCGAGCCACATATGAAGCAGTACTCATTCATGTGGTTTCTATTCCTTCCTACCTCAGTAAATAAACATAAGCATAACTCATTATATATGTCGGAACACTTGCAAAGGTGTCACGCTGATTGTTTGTGCTGCTGAATATATACACTGCTACCAGAGACTTGAGAAATTGAGACCTGACAATATTTCCAATCAGAAACATGACAATCATAATTTCTGCCTCATATTGTGGTAACAGAGTACCAGTTATTCTCAATAAATCTGGTCACACGTTTTCCAAGTTCACTTCCTTCAAATTCCTTCAGGAAGCTTAAATTCGTAATCTCTTATTTTCCAAGTTGACTCTGAGCAGTGTAATGTGTGTGAGGAGGACGGATCGGCCCAGACGTCTCGCTTCTCGTTAGCCAACATTTGCATGTGCTGGAAAATATTGTAAAAATGAATTGATTTGAAACTTGTCTTTTGGCTGCATGACATAAATGATATCTGATAGATTTAGCATGTGAAATGGAGACATTTGTCTCTCATGGACAAATAAACAATTTAATGGCCACTGTGACTACTGTGTATTACACGATGATTTGAAGTCGTCTGGGTCCGAGCATACGTGTCTCTAATAAATCAGTTTTTAGGGTTTTTGGGTAAACAAATTTTGAATTAGTAGTTTTTTTTACCTTTGTTACAATTCCAATTTACATCGGTTTGATTTATGTACAAAATATATTTCTATATATATTTTATATTCTGATCAAGTTCAAGTTTGTTCAAGGACTGAAACCGAGATGTTTAATTCATAACTTTAACATTATTTATACTTTTTACTTGTTACTGTCTAGTCTGCAAAGAAAGTCACCAGTGATCCCAGTCCCTTGGTCCAGTTTAAGGTCGGACACACAGAGTTTGAGAGTAAGGTGAGAGTAAAGCGCACAATCACACTGTATTGTTGGATTGGATTTTGGGTTCATTTTAATTCACATCACAGCAAAAGTGTGTTGATTTATTTTGCGAATATATTCATGAATCGTTAACTTTCAACTGCACACAACTACACACATTAGACTGTGGGTATTTTTTCTATAAAAAACAAAAAAACCAAAGCTCAACAATCATTAAAGCCTCTACATCAAAGTTAGATATTTTCTAGCAATAATAATATTTTTAATTCTATTGCGCCTTTTCTCATTCAGCGGAATTCTATATTTCTTAGAGAAAAACAAGGACAGAACTAAAATAGCCTAAAATTATAGCTTTTGCTTTTATCATTATGATTCACAAAAAGTCCCCAATGTACCAGAACAAAACAAATCTGATTTATATCGGTTAAACTACGACAATATTTGCAATCAAACTAACACATTCAACCAGAATTGCATTGGTCAGTATTTCTGTAGTATTTATGTCTACATTTTCCTGCCTTCAGTTTAACATATTGCATTATATTTCGGTGTTTGACTATTTATTGAATTTTGTGTTCTTCTGTTTACAGACACGTTATAAAACCAATGAGCCTGTTTGGGAAGAGGCCTTCACATTCCTAATACATAACCCAAAGAATCAGGATCTAGAAGTGGAGGTAAAAACATACATGAATACACACACAAAGATGGCAATAAATATATACTGTATAGACAAATGTTTGTGGACACCAAGTTCTAAGATTTGTGTGCTTTTTTTTAACATCCCATTCCACATGTAGTTGCTTATTGCTGTTGTATGAACTGCCCGTCTTTTGGAAAGATGGTCCACTCGAACATTTTTGGGTGTACTGTGGAGTTTTTTGTGGGGGGGGTGGGGGCTGGGGTGCAGTCAGCGTTACAGTTAATCCCAAGGGTGTCAAGAGGGATGAGGTCAGTGCTCTTAAAAAGAAGGCCACTCAAGATCATGTTTATTTAGTGTGAAACATGGCGCATCAGTAAAATAAATGTTTAGGGATCTTTTCTGTGCTTTCCACATCATGGAAGTCTTGAAATCAGATTTATCCTGCTCTATACAGGAGAAAAACAGCTTTAAAAAAAAGGAATTCAAACATGGAATCATTTCAGTAATCATTTAGGAGTTGAGAAATATCTCTCGGGTAAAAAATTTTGTATTGTAATGCGCCAAAATCTCACGTCCCCACGCTGCATTGCTTAAGTCCTTTTGATTGTGTTTTTAGGTAAAGGACGAGAGGCATGAGTGTACTTTGGGAAATTTGACTCTCCCGTTAAGCCAGCTGCTGCAGGCTGAGCAGATGACCCTCAGTCAGAGATTTCCCCTAAAGAGTGCCGGACCCAGTGCTACTCTCAAAATGAAGATTGCTCTAAGGGTAAACAATACAACACTCATACATAAACACATACAATGTGGTCCATAGCTATTTGCCTCTTTCTTTTTGCCTCTTTTGAAATAAAGTCATCAAAGTGTGATTGGGGATAAAAGGGAATATTGTGAAAATTATATTATTGTCCAAATACAAATGGACTAATTAAGTAGTACTAAAATTTTACTTCAGATTCAACAGATCTGTATTGACAGAAAGTCTGCTGTGTGTTCCAGGTTCTCAGTTTGGAGAAATTGTCCGCTTCAGACCAGCCGTCATCCGTGCAGGTTCGCAATCGAAGTGCCAGTGTCGTTCCAAATGCATCGAATTCCAATCTTGCCCAAAATGCCCCAAGTTCAAAGAACACCCCTAAAACCTCAGGTTCTGGTGCCAGCTCCAAGCCTTCTTCACAGATCCCACATGTTTCTGAGTATCAATCTGTCCCTGACCTTTTAGGGTTGAATGAGTCCATCCCTAGCACCCCATTGCAGGACTCACCGGTCCGTCTGGCCGATAAAGGCAGGAGTACATCTAACTTGGCAATTTCAGACTCTCAGATGAACCTAAACAGCAAGGAGCCGACACCAAGCATTGCCTCCGACATCTCTCATCCATACGCTTCCCAGGAGCTACAACTTAGACTTAAAGATCTGCGGAAGTAAAGAAACACACACACACTTGATATTTTTGGGGGATCAGTTCTAAACCCATTCTTAATTATTACCAAATAGTTTAATATTATGATTAATAAACGATCATTTAAACATAGGAGAAATATGGAAAATGTTCTTTTTACTGTGGTACTAATCAATATAATGATATGCGTGTCTCTACAGTGGTTCCACTGGTCATTTTCCCCTGGGAGAGATTGAGCTGACTATAAGACACAGCTCCCAAAGGAACAAACTCATAGTAGTGGTACATCGCTGCAGGTAATCACATGACAATCTGCATGTAGGCATATATACACAAATCCACACAAAAGAACTGATTTCTAGCACTGGTACACAGCTAACGGGAAACAGCTATTAACTTACCAACTGTGAGAATCAGCCAACGTTTTGCCAATGTAGTGCCTAAAATCGTGGTGAAATGTTCTGATGGTGTTTTACGGCTTTCATTAACGTTTACAGTTGGCAGACACACTTATACAGAGCGACTTACAGTTATTGACACTTTTTTGTTTTAAAAAAGTTACCAAACACACATCACATCTTGTAAAAAATGATAAAAAAAAATAGCATTTGAGTATGCACGGTGTAAATTGTGTAAATCACCATTCGTATTATTTTTAATGATAATTGCAGATGGCAAGTTGACCACCGTGCTTTAAAATAGGTATAGTTTAGACTAATAATTACATAAATATATGCATAAATTACATTTCCAAACATGAAAAACATCAACAAACACAGCACGCTAACTGGCTTTAAAAAAATATGCATTGGTGTACAAACGCATAAACATTTGCTGAAAACCACAGCAGTGACAAAAAATGTGATCGTTTACTGCTGCTGTTACTTGCTGCTGTTTAGATTTAGCGTTAATTGAATCCATCGCTGCGTCGCGAGCGAGCTGATTGGGCAACCTGATGCTCGCGTGTCACGACAGAACAGATCCAGTGCGACTTTCCCAAAGTTACCAAACAAACCGTTTACACAATAGCACTGCATTAAACTACACCTTTTTCACATGATGAGGATTATACAGTTTTTACTTACCATGCTGATGTTCCGCTTCATCCACCAAGGTGGTTTCTTTTTCCTTTACGCAGGCGGCTACGTTCTCTTGCCTTCACGCTCATTTATAACTTGAGCAGTCCAACAAATCGATAACGGCATTCATTTCATTAGCGATTATTTAATGCAGCTCTAATTTGTACCGTATTAAATCGCAGAGCATCGTATTTTTTCCATTGCATTTTGGGGAATCAAATCGAAATCATATCGCCCGAGGGGTGCATTGTATCTCATCACATGGGTAGTTACTTCTATGTATCTTTTAATGTATCGTATCAGTGGCTATGCATCGAGATGCGAATCACCTTTGCCTCAGTTATGCAGATGCACATCCATAACAGGTGCTGATATTGGCTAGAGAAGGTCATGTGCACATTTGAATACATGCCAGAGGTGTTCAATGAGGTTATGGTCTGAGCTCTGTGCAGGTCATTTAAGTGCTTACACTCCAACTTTGACAAACCAAGACTTCCTGGACCTTGATTTTTGCACTGTCATGCAGTAACATATTTTAAGATTTGCAGAAAATACACACAAACCATTTTGGTCTGCATGGACAGGCACACCTTTCTCCTGGTGATGATGTTGCACATATATCAGGGTTTATTCTGGATACAACTATGTTTAGTGGTCTGCTGAATGTCCATAGCTTGAGATTGACGACGTATTGCAGTCAGTGTGACCTGTTTGTTTGTCCGTCTGTAGGAATCTGATCTCATTCTCAGACAGTGGGTCGGACCCCTATGTGCGTTTGTATCTGCTCCCGGACAAGCGTCGATCTGGACGTAGAAAAACAGCAACGATCAAGAAAAACACCAACCCAGTTTATGACCAAACGTGAGTTGCAATCCTTTGACTCTGCTTTTTTTTTTTTACATTTTTTTTTATGGCTAATCAATCTTAAAAACTTGGGTGTTTACATGTGTGTGTAGATTAGAGTTCAGTGTGTCACTGGTGGAGTTGCACAGGAGAACATTGGATGTAGCAGTGAAAAATGGAGGAGGAATTCTGTCTAAACACAAAGGTCTTCTTGGCAAGGTGAGACAGAAGCAAATATTGCTACATTATTGTTACAGGTGTTTTTTTTTTTTTCTGAATTATGTTTTTATCGATTTTAAGTATACACTTTAAAAAAAAAAAATTCAATGGATACTAGATAAAACAAACAAACAAAAATAACACAATGAAAAATACTACTGAACATTATAAGAAACATTTAAGAAAAACAGTACTAGATTATTCAAATGTGCTAACTGATATAAACATTTATATTGGGGAAAATACAAGATGCATTCAAACTGAAACAAAAAGTAACACTTAATAAATAAAACAGCTATATCCAAAGTGAATAAAAAAGTTTTTTTTTTTTTTAAAAAGACACTTTAAATACACATCATGTGGTGATTGCGATAGAGATTCACCTCTAGAGGCCGCCCTCGAACTGTATAATGCAACCCGGAAAAACTATCGGTATAGATTTTTGTCGATAACGATAGCTAAAGCAATCAACTATCGGTGCTGATTAATTGGCAAAACCTATGAAACGGTCGATGGTCTAGTAGTAATGGTTTTATTTACTTTTTTTCTGTTTTTTTTGTCTTAGGTGATAGTGGATTTGACATCAGAGGACATATCAAGGAGCTGGACACAATGGTAAGATTTTTTATTTTTTTTGGTTTACTTTTTATGATGTTAACTCTAAAAGCAGAATTCAACTTGAGATTTTACAAATCACAATGTTGCGATCTTTGTTTTCGTTTTTTTAGGCATGAACTTAGTTTGGATGGACTGAGGAAGCCATCTGTTCAATCAGAACACTGATCCTTCTGCTGGCCAAAAATCAGGACTCCCTGCATGGAATATCTGCACAGACTACAAACGTCGGCCATGTTTAAGTGTTGTAATTTTATTGGATGGACATTTTCTATTATATACATAAAATATGTATAATATTAATTTTAATCAAGATGATTCTTTTTTATTTGGACGACCTGCTAAAAGAATACAAGGCTTTGGTTCTGATTCAGTGTGCAGCTGCTCAGGTTGCTTTATGGTCTCGTGGTTTAATTTGTGCAATAGGACGGTGTGTGTGTGTGCGTGTGAGGAAAATTCAGCAATGGAAAATAAAAAAATTGCAAGTCTAATAAATATACAGAATGACGTATTTTTTTATTTTTATTTTTTACACCAGAAGTCGCATCCAATGTGTGTGTATATATTATTCATGCGTAAGTGTGTTAAGTCCAGAACTAATTATGTACCAATAACTGTGTACGAGTTTGACATGTATGACATTTTGCACTGGCGAATGTGTTTGTGTGCATTGAGTTTTGGGGAGACTGGTGGGAATTTACATTTTACACAAGGTTACCTTTGTTTTGTTTTTTTTGTTTAGGTTTTTTTTTTTGTATATCTCTACCATGATGTATATGCTCACTTCTCACTTGCAAATGCCTTTAGAAAGTACTGTTTGTTTGTAAAAATGCAAACCAAAGCATAGTCTCTCCTGCTGGTTACTGCTGTCCCTTTAAGTCCTCTGACCTACAGTAAGCATTGTAACAGACAGGGACACATTCTAATATGTTGGTATTGATAAGGGAGTTCATCAGCCAGAATTAGGAGTAGAGTGATGTAATAGCAAAATTCTGTTGACATGCTCATTTGTAATGAGCTTTCCTTTCAGGGTTGTTTGTTTGCCTGTGTATATAGTTTTCATGTGCCTTAGTGCTTGGGTGTATCAAAAGGGCAACTGCATGCCCCTGCAAATTTGTGGCATCATAACACATATTTATGACGTTAAATACTGTAGCAAGCCATATTGTTAACAATAATTATGTAGGCTGTAAATGAGGGAACACTCGAGGCCATCTGACGCATGGTTTGATAGACAAATAATGCATACCATTTCCCAGTCTGAAAGCAAAACAACACTATCACACATCAAGTCTGGGGCTGTGCCATTTTGCCAACTTCATGATCTTGCTTATAGCCACCAAATCTATTACTAGCCGTAGACTCATTAGCATGGAGATTAGCATTAACGGTTAGTTAAAAGGTTAGCAGCAAATCAACCACCGTTATCCATGTTCAGCAGAAAGGTGGCTCTTATGGCAGCATTATTGTGAAACTGGGACTCAATAAACTTTAAACCCTTGTAAAATGTTTGTCATGACTTTTATTATTCATTCATAAGTCGGTTGGAAGTGCTGTTTAGGCTGAAGCTGTTACCTAAGCCTTCTCCATCACCAGACCTTCACAAGCCGGCAGGGAGATGATTTTCACAATGGGTCCTGATTCTGTTCTAGGGTAAACGTTTGATGGGACACGCCTGATGCTCTAGCAGAAGCTGACACAGCGCCACAGACTGGTATATCGGCTGTAGCACTGCTCTCGTTCTACATCTCTGACAAATAAAATCCCAATCACTTAAAAAATATCCATCATTTCTTAAGCTAAAAGGTGCTGGTTTTCATCTCAGCCTCTTCACGTTCAGCAAGTGCAAGTCAGAGGTCCACTTTAAATGCCGTCAAGAAAATATCACATTTATTCCACTGTAGTAGGTACCGTATAACTTACTACATCTTGCTTCACCTTCTTGACTCGAATCTCTCGTGGCAACAATTCTGCATAAATGAGTGGAGCAAAATTCCTCCACAGCACTGTAACAGACTCAATGCAAGTATGACAAACGCTTGATTGCAGTTGATGTTGAGGGGGGCCCAACCAGTCATTAGGTTTAGGGGGCCAACACTGTTTCACACAGGGAGTTCCATGTAGTTTTGGATTTTGTTTTCCCTTAATAATAAAAACCTTCATTAAAAACTGCATGTTGTGTCCACCTGTATTATCTTTTACCAATATTTAAATTAGTTTGATGATCTGAAACATTAAAGTGTGACAAACATGCAAAAAAAGAAGAAGTCAGGAAGTGGCAAACACTTTTTCACACCACTGAACTAATATATATTCACACATATATGTGCGTGTGTGTAAAATTAGTTCTTGACTGCTAAATACGGTTAAGTTTTAGTGTAAAAAATGTAATATTGCCTCACCGAATCATTGTGTATCTGACAAGTAAACCACAATGTACTAACGGGGCAAATTGGTCCTAAGCATTAGGCAAGTAGGTATAAGGAACCAATATTAAAGCTGCATTGGGTAATTTAAATCCATAGCATTGCATGACTTTGGTGGTGCACACGGTGGTTGTTCTTAAAAACCACAGTTGCATATGTACCTGCCATTTTTTTCCCTGAATAAATATATAATGAATGGAAATCTACTAGGAAAAATAAAGATTTCTGTTTTATTTTTTGTAATGTATGCATATAATGACAAAAATAATAGTCAGTAAGTAGAAGTAGAAGCCTAAACTGGCTTTTGTTCTATCTAAATAAAAAAGGGAATAAAAAAAGACTAACCACTTATATGTTGTGCGTTATAATTAGGTATATTTTAAATATGTGTGGTTTTCGACCAACTGACATCTAAGATATGAATATCGGAGTTCTGCTACATTTTTATGTTGGGCCCATGAGGTTTTGTACCTCGTATAGAAACGTTTGATGCACATTTAGTGAATCAGATGACATCTTTTTTATATAATTGTTATGCACTTTCCTGTGTAAGGATGAAATAAACTCTACAATACATTGTTGTAGGTGGAACAGATACACTACAGAATGTCCCTGAAATACTGTATGTGTCTTTAGTCAGAGGTTCGAAAAAATGTGTGTGTGTGTGAGAGAGAGAAAGACAGAGAGAGAGAGAGAGAGAGAGAGAGAGAAAGAGAGAGAGAGAGAGAGAGAGAGAGAGAGAGAGAGATGTGGTTCCATATGTGGTTCTTTCCCAAAATGTTACCACAAAACTGAAGGCACACAATTGTATAGGGTGTCTTTGGATGTGGTTGCATGACATTTTCCCTTCACTTGAACTAGGAGACCCAAATCTGTTCCAGCATGACAATACCCCTGTGCACAAAACCAGCTCCACGCTGATCTGCTTTACGTGAGTTGGACTGAAAGATCTTGAGTAATCTGCTATAGAGATCTGACATCAACCCCATTGAACCTCACTTCCTTCAGTACCTGACTAACCAACACCCTGGTGCCTGAATAAATATCACACAAATCTCCACAAATCTAGTGGACAATCTTCCCAGAAGAGTGGCGGGTAATATTACAGCAAATAAGCACTTAATGTGAAATGGAAATCTTATGGTCAGATGTCTGCAAACATCTGTAGATGTAGTAAAGATTTGGCTCTGGGGACATTTGGCTGGTCTCCTTGTTGGGGGAAAATAAATAGTTAATTAACTAAATAGTTAATTAATTTGTTTGTTCATTGCAAAAAATAAAAAAATAAATATATTTATTACTAGCATGTTTTATTTTGATTATATATATATATAT
>MU551532.1:587461-698098 GCA_024362625.1 Silurus asotus
TGTGTGTGTGTGTGTGTGTGTGTGTGTGTGTGTGTGTGTGTGTGTTTGACGTCACAGTGAGTCAGGGAGGGCCTGCAGGAAGAGAGTTGTCAGCTTCTGCGTCTCCTCATCGTCCCTCCTCCTCTTCTTACGTCAATCGCTCCATCATCACCATCATCCTCATCATCCTCATCATCTTCATTTCTCTCTTCACCGCATATCGCCCTGGAGCAATAAATATATATACACTGAATCCCGAAAAAAAGCCCAGACGAATGGATTTTTAACCGCGCTTGTGTCATGGATGTATGAGAGGAAGGAAATGGATTCCCTCTACCTGCTTCTGTGTCTTCTCGGTCTCCAAGTGCAGATCATCACCAGGGCCGAGAGCAAATTCGGTGGGTGTGCGACGGTGATCAGAGCAAAGGATGGAGAAAAAAACGAGTATTTCTGATTTCAGGGTTCTGCATGTTGGATTTTGTTGATCAGATTTGTGTTCTGCTTTAAAGATCGTCGTGCGTTTCTTCTTCTAGATGTACTCCTATGTACGTGCTTATCAGAGGAGATGTGTGGGGTTTATGGTTCAGCTAAATCAACACAGGCTTCAAGGTTCTCCAGATGATTTTTATTCATGCAGACATCTAGGAATAATCTTGAGTGAGCTCCAGTTAACATATTCATGGTTAGTGGACAGTAATGTAGGTCGAGATGAAGATCAGTGTCAGTAGATTACGTGATCAGTGTCACTATTACATCAATTACATGCATGTTACATGCATAGGAAGAACATTGGACACGTGACTAAGGGGTATTTACACATCAAATGTCTTATCATGCACACATTTTCACACTAAAACAACAAGACCGTGTGTCTGGCTTTTGATTAGAATTTTTTTTAATGTCTGCATGTCAATTATGCAGATGTTTTATAATAAATTCTCATAAAGTGGGATTTAAATCTGGGTAAAATCTCAGCTGACTGAAATGTACATTACTATATGGGAAGCCATTTTTGTTACTAGACAAGTGTTTGTATGCAAGTGTGCGTGTGTGTGTGTGTGTGTGTGTGTGTGTGTGCGTGTGCGTGTGCGTGCGAGAAAACGAGATTCAAGCTGTTCTAAAGGTTACCCTGTCAATAGGGCATCTTGTTACCATAGCAACTGCTTTGAGCATCCTTAATTCATAGAGATGGCTTGTGATAGAAGGTGGGCGCTTGTTTCCACAAATAGCTTCCTGGTGTGTTCTTTTTAGAACATGGCACAGCAATGAACACAGAAATATAGGTCTTTTATGTTTGCCTGTTGCTTTTATATTACATTTTGCACTTTTGTTGGGACTGATTTAAGATCCAACTGCTGAAGGATGTAATTAGGGAATCACACATTTTAGCCAAATGCTTCACAATAGCGTTTATCGCTGCATAGAAATCATTTTCCAACATATTGCATAATCAATCCAGTTGGTACCATCTAGTGTAAAATTCTATTGTATTTTAAAGGTAAAATGATCAGACAACACCACCATAATAATAAATAATAATAATAATAATAATAATAATAATAGTTTTAATATCTTGTTACAGGAATCACAAAAAATAACAATAGAAACACAAATCATTTGCAATATATGCTACGAAATATGGTTTTTCATTTTTAAGTTGATTTCAGGTTTACCTTAAATGTTTTTTTTTGTGTTTTATCAAAAATTCAAGGAGCTGTGTAAGGTTTTTTCAGTATATTGTATTTACTATGTTTAGAGAAGAAAAACAACAGATACAGTTTGTGAAAGTACCTTTCAATTAAAAAAAAAAAAGCAAGCACGATCATTTAATGTAATATAATGCAAAAACATAGATGCTATGGTGGAAAAGACAACACATCTGGTATCTTTTTTGTTATTGGTAAATGTGTTACATATCAAACATCAGATTTGAATCTACATTCGAAAAAATGGAGGACGAGTATAATAAAAACAATGTGTATTGTTCAATTCAAAATGGCAGACTTTAAAAAGCTAATCTTAATCTGTATGTATATACTGCATTTACAGTATCTCACAAAAGTGAGTACACCCCTCACATTTCAGCAACTATTTGAGTATATCTTCTCAATGGACAATTTACTGTTCTCTGAAAACAACTCCACATACAGCCATTACTGTCAAAATAACTGGCAACAAAAGTGAGTACCCTCTAAGTGAACATGTCAAAACTGTGTCCAAAGTGTCAATATTTTGTGTGAGCACCATTGATATCTTCCACCACCTTAATCCTCCTGGGCATGGATTCCACCAGAGCTGCACAAGTTGTTGCTGGGATCCTCTTCCCCTTCTCTATAATGTCATGACAGAGCTGCTGGATGTTAGCCCCGTGGCAGTTGTCATCTTGGCGGTGTGTTCTGGGTCGTTATCATGTTGGAAAACCTGCCATTCTGCCCATTTCTGTATTAAGGGCATCTTGTTCTGCTTCAGAATGTCACATTACATGTTGAAATCCATGTTTTCCTCAATACACCAGCTCCTCATTACCAGTAGCACTCATGCAGCCCCAGACCATGATGTTACCACCACCATGCTTGACTGTAGGCAAAACACATTTTTCTTGGTAAATCTCACCAGAGTGTTGCCACACATGCTGGAGATCATCTGAGCCAAACAAGTTGTCTTATCAGACCACAGGACATGGTTCCAGTAATTTATGCTCTTGGACATATTGTCTCAAACAAACTGTTTGCAGGCTTTCTTGTGAGCCAGCTTTGATAGAGGATTCCTTCTGAGAACTACGGCCATGCAAACCGACTCGTTGCAGTGTGTGGCGTATAGTCTCAGCACTGACAAGCCGATCTTCTGCTTCTGCAAAGCAGCTTCTGCACCTGACGCACAGCACGATGACTTGATTTCTTAGACTCCTGCAAGGCTTGTTCCGAGTTGAAAACATTTTGGAAAACCTCTGTATGACCCTCGCCAATGTACTGTAACTCAGTTTTAGGGTGTTACTGAACTTCTTTAAGGCCATCTGTGTGAAGAGCAACAATTCTAATACTCAAATCCTCAGAGAGTCTTTGCCATGAGGTGCCATGTTGAATATCCAGTGGTCAGTGTGAGAGAATTGTACTCAAAGCACCAAATTTGAACTGCTAATACAAGATACACAAATTTGTATGGTCCTGTCAAGCAGACAAAAACATAAACATGATGAATGGGACATGGTTAAGCGACACACAGCTGTTACCACTTAGGTTGTATACTCACATTTGTTGGCAGTTATTTAGACAAGTAAACAAATCCACGGACGGTTAATCTGTACTGCTGTACAAACTGCAGATTGACTATTCTAAAATATATCCAACTTTTCATTTCTATAGTATTGTCCCTTGAGAAGATACTAAAATGGTTGGTGAAATGTGAGGGGTGTACTCACTTTTGTGAGATACTGTATCTACATATATAGACATGGTCTTTGTGTGATCGGTTTAGACTCATAGTAGCATATAATAAAACATGAACTTTGCACTAGCTTTAATTAAACAAAATGAATCATGGACATGTGGTCAGTGATGTAGACGTGTAATAGAATCAGACTCAGAATAGATGTAATAACAGATGTTTTTGAAGCACCAAATCTATGCAGAAGGCTTTCTAACCATTTGCTTGTATGTGTGTGTCCCTGCAGTTGCATACAGTCATATATTTGCAGTATTAGCATTGAACTGTACACATATTCACCTGTCCTTACTCTGACATTACCCTGAGACAGTGTCTTCTTCCAAGTCCACACTTATGTGTAATATATTCCTAAACCTTCTGCACTAAAAGGTACTCTTTTCTTTTATCAGGTTGCCTGTTTGAGAAGAATCTGTGTGTGAACTATGAGATTTGTGTCAATGGTAAGACATACACATACATCCACAGTCTCTACTATAGAGCACTGATGTCTGTGGTGGACGAACTTCATGTAGCATGTAGTTTAGTTAAAGTAGAGATAAACTTTAAAATTTAAGTTAAAGTACAAAATTATTTGTATTAAAATGAACTTAAGTATCCAAACTACTATTATTTATTATGGCTATAAAGTTCTATTATCATTTTTTGTCACAAGACTCTGCCTAATCAACTCAGTTTATGTTAAAAGACTGTAATTTGACCTTTAGCACACCGATCTATCCATTAAGGCTGTAAAATTAACGCGTTTATAATGAGTTAACAAATGAATTTTAACGCCACTCGTTTTATTAATGCGCGATTAATGCGTTTCTGTTTGACCATTTTATTATCATTTTATTTTTTGTTTTAATTGAAAATATGATAAATATAAAAGAGCCCAAATTAAAACCTTCAACACAACACATGATCTTTATTTGTTTAGATAAAAAACAATAGAGAAATAAACTTTTACACAGTGTTGTGCTCGTTACAAAAAAAATAGTAACTAGTTACAGTTACTCGTTACTTCATTCAAAAAGTCAAAAATCAATTACTTTGTTGATTATTTACACCAAAAAGTAATCCGTTACTTTTAAAAGTAACTTTTTAGTTACTTTTTAAAAGAACGTTCTTTAATGTTCCCATTAATGCCCTTTTATGCGTTATGGTCTACACAAACACAAAACTGACTTAAACACAAAGTAACTTTAAAACACTATGTTATTAAAGTCAGATTAGCACAAACTGAATATATCACAAGGATTTCTAAAATAAATAACAAAACAAGCTGAATAATATATTCACAATCAAAAACTAAAGTGGCTTTTGCTGTTTTGTTGAGCTCTTAAAAATGTTTCTTTCACAGCTTAAGTATGAAAACTATCAACGATGTACAACATAACACCGGGTTTGCTTCTAGCTACTAGCATGGAGTTTCTGGAGGAGCTTCAACAGATTGGAGTTGCTGTTTATCGCAGTAGAAACGACCTTTGAACCAGAAAGACACAGCTTACATTTGACTAAAACATTTTTGTATTTATGCCCAACTAAAGTGAAATAATGAGCCACTTTGAGAATCTCGTCTTGCTCTCGCCTCGACTCACCATTACTGCCGCACAGACCTGAATAAACAGAAACACCCCCACAGGGCGTGTTCTTCGTGTTTACAGTGGTTCATCCACCAATCCTACAATGCGTCGCTTGTGTAAACAGGTTAGACTGTAGTCTACACTTCAGCTGAAATTCATTCATTTAAAAAAGTAACGGGTAACGCACCATATTGTAACGGAGTTACTTTATTTTTTAAAGTTACGCGTTACAGTATTAGTTACTGTCAAAAGTAACGCGTTACTGCCCAACACTGCTTTTACATTTTTATTTATTACATTTATTTATGAAATTAAATGATTTTTTATTGTTTTAATTTCCGTTTTTACATAATTACAAAACATTTGTTTTACTGATGCGCCAAGTTTCAAATCAAGCACCAAAATCCACCATGATGCACACATCCTGCAATTAAAACTGTCCGTGTGGAAACACGGAAAAAGTCCTGTTTGGTGTCCTGATAATTTACGGTAATTAAAACACCACAATAACATTTACATTTACAAGAACATTTTGTCTTTATGCTCAATGGTGAGTTTAGTTTCACTAATAATAAACATACATTTGCATAAAGCATCCATATTTGTCCATGCCAATGTTGATTAGAAACTTGAAAAGTATTAATTTAAGGTACATTTGGAGCAGATAAAAATGTGTGATTTTTCTCCTCTAATAAACGTGTTTCTAATGCTTTCCATTCAACTCCCAATTAAAATCTCAGCATCTTCAGCTCGGCTACCTACAGCTCCACCTCCGTCTTCTAGTTTAGCGATTAAGTTGCGATTAATCATGATTAAATATTAAACACTGATATCTATTAAAATGATCATGAATCCAAAACCTTCTTTTCAACTACTCCAACATAATTGCACAAATAAGACCATGTGTGTTGTGAGAAATTAGAGTCAGGAGTTTCTTCTATCATTTATTCCTCTCAAAACATTCTGCTTGCAGTAAAACTGATGCTGAACTGTATGATGGTGATAAGTAGATACCATCAAGTGACAATTAAAAACAAGTTCAAAACAGAGACCGTGCTCGACCGTGATTGGTGGCTTGCTGTGTGCTTGACCAGTTAAGTTTTTATCCTCATAAATAAAAAGAAACGACTGATTTTGCATAATGTAGTTTGTAAAACGTAAAAGATTTGACTTAGAAATTCCTTTATAATATACAATGTTGAATATAGAAAAGTTGGCTCTGCTCTGTTGCTCATTTCCTGTTCAAAACTTTGTGAAGAATTAGCAGGTGACAAACAAAAGAGTCAGGTGGCAAAGTTTCTCACTCTCCAGAGAGCAAATCATTGATAATACAATAAAAACCATATATCCAAAATGACTGGCTCAGTCAGACAGCAGCATTTGATCTGAATCCTAAAATACTGTACAGTCAATAAAGAAAGACATAAAATAAAAGGAATGTAAACATTGAAAAGTAAGTTTACACCAAAAGGGAAAACGTTTGTGGACACCAGCCCATACGATTGGTATGTGCTTTAGTCCACATTTGCTGTTAATGATAATAAAACTGCACTCTTCTAGGTTGTTTGAGTGTGTTTGTGGAGATTTGTGTTCATTGAGCTACAAGGGTGTTAGTAAAGTCAGGTACTGATGTAGGTGAGGTGAGGAGGCCTGGGTCAGTGTTCCAATTTATCCCAAAGGTATTCAATAGTGTTGAGATCGGAGTTTTATACAGTTACAAGTGAAGGAAAAATTGAATGCTACCTAATGCAAATGCATTACAATTGTGTGCCTCCAACTTGGTGGTAACAGTTTGGTGAAGAACCACAAATGACTGGAAAAGTCAGGTGTCCTCATACTTTTCTATGAATAAAGTATATTAGTTTATTTGTATGTTTGACCACCAGTGGTCCATTACTGTACATTAGCAGCTTTTCATGCATCTCTATTTAACTGAAGTATTTCCATTTTGGGGAGACTTTATCTTTAATTTCAAATTTCAAAGTCAAATCTCTTACTTTTTACAAACTACATTTTGCAAAATCTGTCGTTCCTTTTTATTTACGAGTGAATAAAAACTTAACTGCTCAAGAACACAGCAAGACACCAACTTGTTTTAATTGATGTAAGGAATGGATCTACTTAGCATACAGTTCAGCTTCAGTTCACCAGCAAGCAGCACATTTGTGTGTAATAAATGATGGAAGAAACTCCTGACTCTCACTTGCCGCAACATCCGTGGCCTTATTTGCGTAATATTTTTTATGAAGTAGTTGAAAAGACAGTAACATAAAAAAAAGTCTTTTGACATACACTGACTCGAATAAGCAAGAGTATTATGACAAAAGAATTATAGGAACATTATAGTCATAATAAATAATAGTACAGTAATCCTCCGCTTTACCGCAGTTTCAAATCTCATATCCCCGCTTTATCGTGTGATTGCATTTGCCACATAACTAATTAGTTTGGCTGATATTCCCGGTCTCTCGCGGATAGCACGATAAAAACACTTATAGTGAATTGTTTTCATGGAGTTTTATGTTGAAATAAGGAAATTTATTAATAAAAATATAATGATGAATTATAAAATGAAGTAAAATGTTAATACAGTATTGAACCGTATACATAAAATAGTCCGTTTGAACCGAGTTGAGCAAAGAGCAAAGAGTCTTGTGACAAAAATGATCATAGAACATTATAGCCATAATAAATATTTGTACTTGGATACTTAAATACATTTAAAGGCAAATCGTTTTACTCAAGTGAAAGTTTAAAGGGAGCATTTTTTTATTTTACTGGAGTAATATTTTAGTGTCTCAGCTTTAACTCAACTACATGGTTTGTGTACTTCGTCCATCAATGTTTTACACCAAACATATAGGTATAAAAGCCTTAAATATATGATATGATAACAATGACTGTACGCTCAGTAAAATATTCTGCATGGTGTAACACAAGTGTAAAAAAATTTTTTCATATTAATTTAACAACTGATGCAATTAGCTGATATATTTTCGATCTATATTTATTTAATAAATGCTAATGCTGTGTTTAACGGACAGTTTCATCACAATATAAATATATAGTTACGCTTTGAGAACTAGTACTGCTTTTGTAATGGTGGAAGTACCTAGTAATATTAATTAATTGAAAAGCAAAAGTGATTTTATTCATGTTAATTATTTCATGTACTTTTATCAGTTGATTATAACAGAAACGATTGTATAATGTATATTTATTTGCAACAGCAATTTTCCAGTAATGACAATACATTTTTTTAATGCTGAGCCGTGTCTAAAAAAAGGATTCATTTAAAGATAATTATAAATAATTATGCAATTATTTTCTGAATATAGGATTTAATCATACAATCCAAACTAAGCCTAAGAACATTGTAATAAAATCACTATAATGCTGTAATCATAATAAAGAATTATGAAGACTTTAGTAATTAGCTAATGATTTGAAGCGGATGTTTTAATCAAGCGATAACGCTGAACTCTGCAGGTCAACACTAATCCATGACTGAGATCTGACTTTGTTTTCATCAGGATTTAGGTGTCTGACATTGCTATTGTTTTGCAGATGGCATGCTCGGCCATTGTCAGATGATGATGGGAGTGGATGCGTACACATACGATATCACACCAGCGATCCTGCAGAGGTTTCGTACGCTACTCTTAAAACTTTCGCTTCGAGGTACGTATGTTCCAATTGAGTGATTTGTGTTCTTTTCATCTAAATACCATTCTATACTGCATTATTTCCACATAACCACATCGGCTGGAGGGTGTCAGTTTCACTTCTCATAGCAGAGTGAAAAATAGAATTTGAATGAAATATAGGAGTTAGACACTGTACAATAACTAGAAATGCATCTGTAATGTAGGATAAAGCTATTACTTTACATTTTTATGATCCGGTCACCTACGATACACGAGACAAAAAGATTTTGCAGAAGAGTCGCAGTAGTGCACAAATCTAATCTGCTTTACACTCATGAACTCATGTGAATAGATTTTTTATGTCCATATTACCATATTAAATACACGTGTCACAACATTGAATGCAGTTAATTATTTATCAGACTAATAAATTATCAGAATAAATGAAAAGTGTTTAGGCAATTTGGCCTGTACATTGAGTATGTTGTTCTATGCGCCATCTGGTGGACATTCCGCGAAGCACAACACGTATTATTTTCTGAAAAAAGTGCCTATAGGATTTACTCCACATCTGTATTGACACACACAGCTTGTTGTGACAGAGTGTTCAAGAAAGCACAACTGATCCTACTTTTTGATGAAAAGAATAATGGGATTATTTCCTCTGACAATTAGAGCAACACCAGCCAATCACAGCCTGTGATGGGGTGAACGAGTGGGTGGGGATGCTTAAAATTGGGAGATATTGTAAGAAGTTTAGGTGAAAAATAATCCAGCATGTAAATACACTACTTTGAAAGCTTTAATCAGAAAGACTATGGTTAAAACTTGAACCTTTGGCCATGAAAATTTGGTTCTTTTTAAGTTCAATTACAAAGTGTAACACATATTTATGCATAAGTTAATTCTCAGAATTCTCAGAGCAAATGAGCAAGAATATTAAAGGAAACCAATCACACTGAGCAGTGGGATTCGAATAAAATTTCTATTAGCTGTCTTTGTGGTCTTCTCCAGGTCTGTCATGGCAAGATGATGTCACTCAGCAGGTCCTGTCGAAAGAATTTTCCAAACTACACAGGATTCCCTTGTCACCACCTGACTCAAGGTATTTGATTCGGACAAACATAAAACTAAAAATCCAAATGACAAACAATAATACATGTTTAAACTTTCTGTTCAAAACTCCTCAGCAGCACATATTAAGCTGGATGTTGTGCATATTCATGTTGTATATTATCTGTGCAAGAACTTGTACTTTCCATGACCATGTGTCAGGTGCTGAACTACTGATTTATGGCAGATTCTGTACATTATATTATATGGCCAAACAAATTTTGTACCAATGATCATTACCCCTATATGTGCTTGAACATTGCATTCCAGTTTTTGTAAACCCGATGCTGTTTCCTCTTCAATTCAAGACTTCGCTGTGCAGCTGGTGATGGTTCCACATCAACAGCCTAAAGATCCACGAATTTAATGATAAATTAAGAACTCTGAGACTGGATTTGGACTGTAATTAATATTTAAACTACCTGCTATAATGGTTTAAGACTACAGTTTGCCTGAACACCTACTGAACAGTACACTGAACAATGATGGAACTGTAATAATTGAAGTTTTGGTGCCACCCATATTCAAATAAATTCAATATTATTACATTTGTATAGTGATTTTAAAATCACAGAGCAGTTGTAAAGTATATAAGCAGTTATATAAGGATGGGTTCCCTCTTGAGTCCAGTTCCTCTGAAGGTTCCTTCCTCATTTCATATCAGGGAGTTTTTTTCTTGCACACAGTTGTCAATGACTTGCTCATTAGAGATCAACTAAAACTGTCCTGCTGGAACAGGCTTTGGATCTCTTCATTACACTGAATTGAAATTGAGATCCTACAGCCCACAAAAACTTCTAATAGCATGATTCCAACTTTGTAGCAACAGTTTGGCGCATGGACGTGATGGTCAGCCGTCCACAAAACCGCCAAATAGAGTCAATGCCAATCTTAGCTGATAGGCTGTCTGGGTTCGAAAAGATTTCTGGATAGCTCTAAAATGATACAACAAATATAGAAGAAGTCCTCACTACATTGCAGCAGCTCCCCTGCTGTTATTATTTCTTCTTTCACTTTGTAGCCTGCTGTGAATTTGTGTGCTGTGTTCAACCCAACTGCTTCTGGGAGCTGCGGGTTTCTCACTTGTGATGAAATCACAAGAATCATCTTCTCCTAATCGTCTCTTGAGCACATCATCAATAAACAAATACTGACGCCGTTTTTATGCCAGGGATGATAATGCTGAAATGTTCCTTAATATGCAGACCAATGGTACAGACAGCAGCTGTGGAAGATGACAGACTGAAATCTTTGGAAGAGAAACTTAGCAAAAGTCTGCAGAAGTATTTGCTGAACCTAAGTCTGAGGCCTAAACTAGATGGTCAGGTAAGGCGCTTTTATCTTTTAATATTATTACTGTGTTGTATTTGTGAATAGGTTCATACAGTGATGTGTTTGCTCTGGCACAACATTTTGGCAGTCCAATAATGAAACCTAATTCAGTTTTCATTGTTTGCTAAGCAGTTTGTTATTTGTTAGCTGTTAGTGTTTCTCCAAATATTGGCTTTTCTAAATATATGTATATGATACATTTTGACTGTAACAGGTCACTAATAGCAATATAATATTAAAGATATAGATTATATCCAATCTATGATAAAATGAGTATATTATCAATTGCTTATGTTAATTTTTATCAAATCAGACACAGAATCTAACATGAGGTCACAGTATATTGACATTGTTTTGGGGTCTGCACACTTTTAATTAATATGTTAATAGTTGTGTCAGACAGGAGAGAGTCACCATTACATTTCCAGAACTGGTTCAATTGTGTCTAGTCAAATATAAATAAAGGCACTGGATTGGCTAAAAAAACACTATCAAATATTCCAAAGTTGTTGAGTTCCAGTTTCAGATGCCACAAATTTTTGACTCCTAGCACCCACAACGTGAACAGAATGGAAATATTGTAATAATATTAGTATATACTAGAGGTGTAACGGTACACGTATTCTTACCGAAATCTTTCGGTACAGGGCTTTTGGTTCGGTACACACGTGTACCAAATGCAACCCTTTCTACATGCGGTACATTTTTCCAATCTGAGTTCCCTCACGGACGTATTAAGTGGCAGACCGCAAGTTTGTTTAGTGTCCGCCTCGCACTTTGAGCACATTTTTACAATTATTTTTAAACTTGAAAACACAACAATGCCAGGGTTTTTAAAAAAAAAGACACTACACTTAGCGCAGTGTCACTGTGGCTACTGACTTCGTACCAAAAATCTTTTCTGCATGAATGAATAATAATCAATAGGAAGTGGCTAGCGGCTAAAGCTTTCTATTTTACTGCAGGTTTTATCCTGCATATAACTATGTATGTGACTATATATAAAAAAAAGAAATAAAAATCTAAAATCTTGAATCCTTAGCGTTAGCTGATAGCCACTTTCTGGTTAGCGGCTAAAGCTAGCGCTATGGATTCTTTAGTGTTTCATGCTTTAAGAATATCTCTTAAAAGGAGAAAATCCTTACAATCCTTACAACAAGGATGGTAGATATGAAGACATTTGTTAAAGTATGCTGAAAAAAGTAGGAAAGTTAAGTAGAACATATCTTTAAAAAAATGTAATATAAAATGTAAATACACACACACATCTGTATTACCTAAATGAGGTCTAACAAATGTAAAACTATTCAATACAATTTTTTCCATGTATTTAATTTTAATAAATTTTATTTGACCAATTTAAATGATTACTCAATTTAATCAATATGATAAAAAGTGTATTGCATTAATTAAATTTTTTAAATTTTTATTAAATATTATAAAATATGATTTTATATATTATTTAATCAAGCAGGCATTTTTATTGAAAAATGTAAAGTGTACAAATGTTGATCACAAATGTTAATAAATAATAATAATAATAATAAACTGCATTTATAAAAAAATGACAAGCAATTTTATGTTTTGCATTTCTTCCCCTAACCGTACTGAAATTGTTCCGAACCGTGACTTAAAAACCGAAGTACGTACCGAACCGTAAATTATTTGTACCCTTACATCCCTGATATATACTGTGGTTTTACTGTATGTTTTAGTGGATGTGATTGGTGTGTACATATTTCTGTGTCTGATCATTAAAACGTTTTTAAAAAATCACCAGTTTACTTATTAAGTTTTGTATCTACAGGTTACCAAAATGAAGTCTTCTATACCCCCGGCGTATTATCGTTTAGGAAAACCAAACAACAAATTCACCTCGATTCCACCCGAGTTCACTCCAGATTCACTGTATAAGAAAGCGTCATTCCCTGACCTTACTCGCTATCAGAGTGACAAAATGTACAACACACAAAGACAGCAGGACGGTACAGACTTCGCTCTTACTGCCCTAAAGCAGTACGTGTCACAAAAAATGGCATCCTGGCAGAGAGGTAGACCCAAATCAGAACCAGTAGTCCCAAAAGGTGGATCCTCGCAGTCGCTTGTCAAAGAACCACTGACTCCAGTAGATGGTATGATGGGTTTCTTTTGTAATTTATTATAGGTTTATCAGTGTATACATTTGTACATACCATCTAATTATATATAGTGTATAAAACTGATTACTAATTACATTTTATTTTATGAACAGAAAATTTATTGTTTTGAGCATAACATGACTAATAGATATAGTCATATTAATTCTGATCTGTAAATGGAATTATGCTTTGCATGCTGTATAAGACTGAATCACTCAAACAGCGAGAGCATTTTAATGTCTAAGATTTTTTAAATGTAATCTTAATTAATTATTTTAAGTTTTAATTGGTTCAGATTCATTCATGGGACTACGGGAGAAAAATTATCCATGCTCACTGGGTAGAAAGGATATTCATTCAATCAATCTCAGTGACACTAACCAATTATGGGCATTTGTGAGCTTGTGTAATTGTAAGGGGCAAAATATGATGTCCCTTTGAGGGTCTTTCCCCCAAGAATTTACATGAGCAGTCTTTTTTCCTGGAGGAAGCAGACACTTTATGGACAAAGTTTGTGGACAGCTGACCATAAGATTCTATGCTTTTTGAACATCTAATAGCTAATTGCTGTTATAATAACCTACACTCTTCTAGGGAGTTTCCCCTTACTGGAGTTTGGAGTGTAAGTGTGGAGATTTGTAATAATTCAACCACAAAGGTGTTTGTAAAGTCAGTTACCGGTATAGGGTGAGTAGGCCTGAGGTGCACCAGGCTTTAAGTTCATCCCAAAGGTATTCAGTATTGTTGAGGTCAGATCTCTATAGCAAGTCATCCAAGATCTTTCACTCTAACACCATGCAAACCATATCTTCATGGAGCTGACTTTGTGTGGAGGTCATTGTCATGCTAAAACATGTTTTGGGTCTCATAGTTTAAGAAAAGGGAAAATGTAATACATCCAAAGACATCCTAACTTTTTTTTATGCCTCCAACATGGTGATAATATGGAGAAGAACTACATATGGTGTCCCAGTACTTTAGTTCATACAGTGTATATCAGTTTCTTTCGGCTTCTCCCATTAGGGGACGCCACAGCGGACCATCCGCATGTTTGATTTGGCACGTTTTTACGCTGGATGCCCTTCCTAACGCCGGTCTTGGGCAACCCTAATGGCTGGGGTTGGTTTCCTGACCGGGGATCGAACCTGGGCCACAGGGGTGAGAGCGCCACATCCTAACCACTAGACCACCAGGGAACCTATACAGTGTATATCAGTTTATTTGCTATAATTACCTTGCAGCTTCACTTATTGGCTATTAGCAGGTACACCAACTGTATTGTTACAAATGCTGTGAAATGTAAGTGATTAAAACCCCCCACACAAATGCGTGACTCCAACTTTGAGGTAATAGACACACAAACGGCTTGAATAAACAGGTATCCCAATACATTTGTCAATAGTGTATATTGGCTTTGAGTTTTGGAGGTTTTTAATCACATGGTTATTACATATGATACATGTGATGTAGTGAAATAGTTCTTTAGTTGGTAGCTGTTCTATGATCGAGGAGCTCACAGGAGAATGGGAACAGGGTTAAATAAAAAAATAAAAAAATAAAAAATTTAATATACACTCTATTGCCGAAGGTTTGCAGACACCTGGTCATAAGTATGGTATGTGGCTTTTGAGCATCACATTACACAGTTAGTACCAATTTGCTCTTCTAATTCCTTCCAATCTTCTGGGAAGATGTTTCATTAGATTTTGGAGTTTTCTTTTGGATATTTCTGTTCATCAGCCGCAGGGGTGTTAGTAAAGTCAGGTACTGATGTAGGTGAGAAGACCTGGAGTGCAGGGTTCCAAATCCCTAAAGTGTTCAGTAGTGTTGAGATCTGAGCTCTATAGCAGGCCATTCAAGATCTTCCAAATCATGTAAACCATATATTCATGGAGTTCACTTTGTTTCCGAATTCAAGTGAACTGAATATTTTATTATACTGCATCCAAAGACATTATATACAATTGCAAGCCTCCAGTTTTGGGGCAACAGCTTGAAGAAGAATCACATATGGCAGGAAAGGTCAAGTGTCCCAATACTTTTGTCCATATAGTGTCGCTTAAGCGCAAATTTAGCCTATATGTTGCTCCTAGATATTTCTAGATATTTCAACAATGTGCCTCTTGGTTTTGCTGTTTACAGAGACCTTTATCCGAAATGTCCTACACAATGTAGGAAGGCATAATGTAGACGTGAAGAGTTTGAGCGCAGCAGATCTGGACCAGCTGGCCTCTCTTATAGCTGATGCTCTGCAGGTAGTGGAGAAGCAAACGGAAAAGGCATACAGACCCCGAGACCTGCAAACAGAAGACCAGGACATTAGAGAACTACCACCTGATGATCAGCAGCCAGGAGTAGATTTATGGAATGAAAACACCTCAGAGTCAGAAAGCAAAGATTCCCCAATCAGTCAAATATCTGAGGCCATGTCATCTTCAGGTACATGTCTAGGATGTTATTAAAATAATAATTGTAGTATATAATGTTTTTAATATATTCTTTTTTAACTATGTATCACGTTGTGCTCAACATTCTGTGCAGGGGGACAAAACAGGAAGGAGGAGAGATCTAATGTGGACCATAAGGTATTTATATTTTTTTGGTCTTTGCTATCATTTTTTGACATGCCTGATCTCACTAATGCTTTTTTCTGAACATGAAATTTCCGCATTAAAAGGAAGACTGGAGGATATCATAACAGCAAAAGGAGGAGTGGGGTGATATATCTGGAGTGGATGTTTATAAAGCATATATGGATGTAATATTAGTGAACTCAAACATTTAACCTTATAGTGTACGGTTCCCTGGTGGTCTAGTGGTTAGGATGCAACGCTCTCACCACTGCGTCCCGGGTTCCATCCCCGGTCAGGGAACCAACCCCAGCCGTTAGCATTGCACAAGCCTTAATGCCGGTCCAAAGCCGGGAAGAAAAACATGTGCCCAATCAAACATGCGGATGGTCCGCTGTGGCGTCCCCTAATGGGAGAAGTTTTAGTGTATGTTTCAGAATGGCAAACACAAAAGGACAATAATATATCGTGCCAATGGCTACAATATTTTTAAGCTACAACAGATGTCATTACAGTACATTCATCTATACAGCATGCACAGATGATGTACATTGTACACATTGTAAGCTTACAGGGCAATATACAATAGCATATGGAATGTTCATCAAATGGGGAGGCCTTAATAGATACTGAAGGTCTTGAATTTTTTTATGCTATAGTTGTTGATGTTTTATCGTCATGTACAGTAAACCTGTCTGCTTTAACATTAAAACCACAGAGCGGTGACGTGAATACAGTTGCTAATCACATTACAATAGCACAATGTGAATTGCAGTCTAAATGTATGTGTGCAAAGCTTAAAAAATGAAGCCCCTAGAGAGTTCCTACGAGTCTAATCAAATCAAAGGTCATTGTTTGGGAAAATATTTCATAATTGTCTGTGTGGTAGCATTTTTGGTGGCAAAAAGTCTTTGACAGGGCTCATCCGGTATCTCACAAAAGTGAGTACACCCCTCACATTACCATTTTACTATATCTCCTTAATGATAATAGCAGTGCTGCAGCATTGCTTTAGACCATACACCCTTTTCAACAAGTCGGTTTGCATGGCAGTCATCCCATAAGTAAGCCTTTTCTGAAGCTGGCTGAAAGCCCACAAACAGTTTGCTGTAGAAAACCTGTCCAAGAGCATAAATTACTGAAACCATGTCCTGTGGTCTTATGTCAAGCATGTGTGGCAACACCCTGGTGATGAAAACCAAGAAAATTTTGTCTTGCCTACAGTCAAGTATGGTGGTGGTAGCATCATGGTCTGGGGCTGCATGAGTGCTGCTTGTACTGGGGAGCTGCGATTTGTTAAGGAAACCATGGATTCCAACATGTTATGTGACATTCTGAAGCAAAACATGATGACTTTCTATAGAAACTATAGCCAAACAGCTGTTTTCCAGCATCATAATGACCCCAAACACAAAATATTGACACTTTGGACAAGGTTTTGACATGTTTACTTATTGTCACTTTTATTGCCAGCTATTCTCACAATGATGACTGTACAGTATGTTGAGTTATTTTCAGAGGACAGTAAATCTGTAATGCTATACAAGCTGCAAATTGACTACTCTAAAGTATATCCAAGTTTCATTTCTATAATATTGTCCCTTGAGAAGATTCTAAAATGGTTGCTGAAATGTGAGGGGTGTACTCACTTTTGTGAGTTACTGTACCTGTTGCTAAAATGTAAAAGAAAATCTGTTAATACTTTTAAACTATAAAAAGACTATAAAAATGACTGTTCTTTTTTTTTATATCGGCTTTTATTGTTCTTACAGGAAGTCGAATTGTTGGGGAAGCTTCTGGATTATCTTGATAAGACCTCTCTCTCAGAGCCGAGCCCACCTGTAAAGGGGCGTGGCATATCCGTGGAGAGAGTACACAGCAGGACAACTCAGATGGATGTAAAAGTACAGAAGAAAGCCATGGAACAGGTGGAGGAGGTGGAGGGCTGGGTGGAGGCTGCTGCTCTAGCACCGTCGACTGTCTTGGAGATGAACATCAGCCCGCAACGCCAAAATGCGAAAGTGCAGGATCTGCAACTTGATGTTCAGGCCAACAATAACAATGATGTCTATGGCTACATCATTACAGATACGGAGTAAGCCTTAACACACTGACATCAACACACAAAATAACAGTGATGACTAGCTCTCTTGTTTCACAGTGTTTTTTCTCCTTCAGTTCCCTTTCCACTGATCAGGGTTTGCATCTGATGGAGCTGTTGTGTCACAAAGCAAAGATCCAGATGACTGATTTCCTTGAGCTTTCGTAAGTCCTCTGTATCTGTATGTGCATTTGGGTCTATAAACTGCAAAATCCCCAGTGATAAGATTTTTTGCTTTGTGTATGTATGTATGTATGTATGTATATATGTATGTATGTATGTAAATCTTCTGTAAACTTATTAGGTATTTATTTGTCAAATTGTCATATTTCCCTTTTAGCAACTCCTTATTAATTTTATCACCAGTAACCCCATTTCAAAATGTTGACACAATTATCTGTGTGTGAATGTTTGCAGTGTTCTTGGTCCAGCTGTAACATTCCAGGTCCGCAACAATGTTCACAATATTACCACAGCTGCCATTGCCAATGTGGCTGGTAAGAGGTTAACACATGCGCACATATACATTAATATACATACACACACACCAAACACACACACACACACACACACACACACACACACACACACACACACACACTTTTTGCCATTCCTCAATAATGTGCATATGTCATGACTGACGCTTTTTCTCTTGGTGTGATCAGTAAGTCAGAAGGCTGCCCTAGAGAAGGAGGCTGGAGTGACCATTTTGGAGGCAGGAGTTACCGATGTAAGAAACTATTTCTCACTCTGTCATGTCTAAACGAATACATCAAAAATAATTTATTTGTAGATCAATTACACTATTGCTAAAGGTTTTTGTGGGTACCTGACCATTACACACATATGGGCCTTCCCCTATTTATTTCCAAAGTTGAAAGAAAGATCTTTTTTTTACAATATCTTTGTGTACATATCCTTTTGCTCCTTTGGGATGAATTAAAATGCTGACTGAACATCTGACCTTCTCTAGCTGATATTAGTGCCTGTTAGAGCAACAAAAGGGGGACACTATTTGGAATTGAAAATTCAGCAAGCACATATGGTAATGATAATCAGGTGTCCACATACTTTTGTCTAAACAAGGTTTATCTGAGGCTGATTATCATACTCAAACAGAATCTCCAGCTCTGTCTTTTTGTGTCTGTAGAAGTCCAAGTTGAAAGAAATTCCTACTAAGTACAGCCACTCTGAATCGATGAAGTTCCTCATCCTAACGGTGTTATCCATCGTGTGCATCATCGTGGTCCTGCTAATCTCTAGCGTAATCTACTGTCTGCGCCATCGGTCACATCACAAGCTCAAAGAGAAGCTTACCAACCTCAGCACAGACCCTGCTACTGAAGCCACAGCAACCTACCAGGTAGAAAATATCATGGTTGTATATGGAACTGTATATGGATTATAGAAGCTCATGCTCAAGTCCCTAATAAAAACTTAGACTTTTCATCACCTACATTTAATTATTTTCTGTTAACAAATGCTTGAAAGTGGATTTGAATCAAGCACAACAACAACAATCATAGACTTTAGATTCATGACAAAAAATTATACATTTTGGACAAATTGCTGTATTATTAGCTGCTGATAGGTTTAATTTGTATGTGTGTTTGGAAAACAGATGCAGACATAATAGAATATTTCTTTTACAAACTCAAATTCTTTTACAAAATCCTAAATCTTTCATTTTACATCGTAGGACTTGTGTAGGCAGCGAATGGCGGTGAAGCCCCCAGTGGAAAGGGCGGAGCTTCGACATTCCTCTCGCATTAACAGCGTGTCTTCTCAGCTGAGTGACGGACCAATTCTTAGCCCCTCTGCCCGCACTAGCACTTCCTCTTGGAGTGAAGAGCCCGCCCACACAAACATGGACATCTCCACTGGACATATGATACTGGTGACTACACAGACATCCAGTTCCCTCTAAAAATATTGAAACAGCAGGGCCAATTCTTTCTTTGCTATACGCTACACTGCTATTCATTGTGTTACATAGCAAATTGTTAATGCCAGTAGATTATTATGACTTGACGCAGTATTGCAACTAAATATTAAGTGTTATTTTCTATAGTTTGCTTGATCTCAAAATCAAAAGTTTTAAGTGTATTGCAAAACCAAATGACCACTAATCAAGATGGCAGGCAGCAGTGTTAGTGTGTGCATGGAACAGAGTGTGGTAATGAAGTTTCTGCAGTAAGACATTTGAATGGTGTATAACCTGCCATGAAATTGCACAAGAGACTAATCTTTTACAAAAAACAATACAATTAAACTATTGCCAAGTGTACCGCATACTGTAATTCTCTTTTTGTCTTTCTGTCATTTTAGTCATATATGGAGGATCACCTAAAGAATAAGAACAGGTTGGAGAAGGAGTGGGAAGCTCTGTGTGCGTATCAGGCAGAACCGAACACCTGCAGTGTTGGCCAGAGAGACTCCAATGCCAAAAAGAATCGCACTACAACTATCATACCTTGTAAGCATGTGCATGTACACAGATACCCTCATATAGGATTACATAACATCCATTAAGTGCATCTTTAACCTGTATTCAGGGAACATTTTTATAAAGTACCACAGAACTACACAAAAAAACCTTTTTGCAAAAAAACATTTCTATCCCCACATTTCAGATGATCATTCAAGGATTTGCTTGAAACTGGAGAACAGCCAAGGCAACTCTGATTACATCAATGCCGGTCCTATCGTAAGTAAATACTACACAATTCCACTGTATTTTGTCCTGAATTTATGTTACGATAAACATTAAATGATATTGTTTCATTCTATGATGGTGTGTTTTATCTTTCAGATGGACCATGACCCCAGAAACCCAGCTTACATTGCTACTCAAGGTCCTCTGCCTTCAACTGTTTCTGACTTCTGGCAGGTAAATTAGTGTGTGTGTGTGTGTGTGTGTGGTGTTAAACAGTGGTGGACAGTAACAAAGTAAATGTAATTCCTTACTGTACTCAAGTAGCTTTTTTTGCATGTCTGTACTTTACTGGAGTATTTCCATTTGGGGAAACGTTTACTTTCACATATTACATTTTAATTCTCAAATCGTACTTTTTACTCACCTACATTTCGCAATGTTTTATTCATGAGTGGATAACAAATTTACCAGTTCAGCACGCAACAATAAACCAATCAGGGTAGAGCTTTAGAAGTCTGTTTTGAACTAGTTTAATTTATGTAATTTAATGTAATTTTATTAATAATATATGATTAAAGAAACTCCTGACTCTACTTTGCCACAACATCTGTGTTCTTATTTGCATGATTTCTTTAAGTAGTTTAAAATAAGTTTTTGTTTTCAAGTAGATGAAAAGGAGGTGTTGGGGATTTTTGGAAGGATTATAATTTTAATAGATATCAATCAGTGTTTAATTAATATAATTGTATTAATAGATCGCTGTGCTGAGAGTAACATTAGAGTCTTTTCACATAAACTGACTTGATTAAACAAGAGTCTTGTGACAAAAATAATAATAATAGGAACATTATAGCCATAATAAATCATAGTACTTTGGATACTTAAGTACATTTGAAGGCAAATTCTTTTGTACATTTACTCAAGTAAAAGTTTAAAGGGAGTACTTTGGATACTTAAGTACATTTGAAGGCAAATTCTTTTGTACATTTACTCAAGTAAAAGTTTAAAGGGAGTACTTTGGATACTTAAGTACATTTGAAGGCAAATTCTATTTATTTATTAATTTTTTTTTACAAAAAATTTGCAACTGGAAGCTTGAAACTGGAAGTGCAAACATACTTCTTTAGATAAACATAGATATTTTTAATTCTGATTCTGTTGTAATATTGCAACATACATATTTGACTTTAAAATGCCAAAAAGCATCATAAGACACATAGATATTTTAGAGAACCATTTTGCTTTTCAACAGGACACATTTTGTTATGCTGATTTTTGTTTATTTCAAATATCAAATATCCATTGCTGTTTAATTGATATTTAGCATTACATCTGTGTGAGTAATGTGTGTGTTTTGTATAGATGGTGTGGGAAAGCGGGTGTGTGGTGATCGTCATGCTGACTCCTCTGACAGAAAGTGGAGTTAAGCAGTGTTACCACTACTGGCCAGACGAGGGCTCTAATCTCTACCATATATATGAGGTAGTGAAACGTACTGTAGATGCAACAGCCTCTGACAAAAAAAAAAAAAGATATACAGTATATAAACACAGTGTTGTGAACTATTACACACACACACGTGACAGAAGATATACTGGTGTGTGTGTGTTTGTGTGTGTGTCTGTAGGTTAACCTGGTGTCAGAACATGTGTGGTGTGAGGATTTCCTGGTTCGTAGTTTTTACCTAAAGAACATGCAAACCAACGAAAGTCGCACAGTCACCCAGTTCCATTACCACACCTGGCTCAACCAGTATACACCCGAGACCAGCCAGGCTCTGCTCGACTTCCGCAGGTACATCTGAACATTGTGTGTATGTGTGTGTGTTTGTGTGTGTGTGCACGTGTGTGTGTTTTATTATTTGTTATTTAAAACAAATATAATAATTTGATGAACAATCTACAACCCACATTCCAAAAAAGTTGGAAAAAAATGTAAATAAAATACAAAATGCAATCATTTGCAAATCTCATAAGCTAATATTGTATCCACAATAGAACATAGAAAACTTAAGTAACTTATAAATAAAAGGCCATTTTGAAGTGTTTGTGTGTATGTGTTTTATTATTTGTTATTTAAAACAAATATAATAATTTGATGAACAGTCTACAACCCACATTCCAAAAAAGTTGGAAAAAAATGTAAATAAAATACAAAATGCAATCATTTGCAAATCTCATAAGCTAATATTGTATCCACAATAGAACATAGAAAACTTAAGTAACTTATAAATAAAAGGCCATTTTGAAATTTTTAACTCAACACCCCTCAAAAAAGTCGGGACAGAAGTAACAAAAGGTTGGAAAAAGTAAGTGTTGCTAAAAAACAACAGCTGGAGAAACATTTTGCAACTAATCAGGTTAGTAACATGATTGGGTATAAAAAGAGTATCTTAAAGAAGTCTGTCAGAATGGGTAACGATAGGCAAAGGTTTACCTTTAAATATCTCACCATTTACAGTTTATATCATGAAAAGATTAAAGATGAAAATCACTGCATTGAGTTAGAAACACCTCTAGAACTCATTGTCTGTAAACACAGTTCCCAATGCCATCCATAAATGCAGAATAAAGCAAAGAAGAAGTCATACGTGAATACGATCAATAAATGCCATCGTCTTCTCTGGGCCAAAGCGTATATAAAATGGACTGAGGCAAAATGGAAAAGTGTTCATGATTCAAAATTGTTTTCGGAAAGCCATGAATGCTTTGCCCTTCACATTAAAGAGGAGAGTGGCCATCTGGCTTGTTATCAGTACTCAGTTCAAAAGCCTGCATCTCTGATTATATGTTATGTCTGATGTGTCTATGGAATGGGTAGCTTTCACGTTTGAATTTTAAATATTTGGCACATCATGTAAAAAATGAGTCATAGAAGACCCAGGACTGTTGAGCAGCTAGAATTGTTATGCTACAAGAGGAATGCCAGCAATTCAGTTTCCAGACTGTTAATAGAAGAGGGGAATCTACACAGTATTAACATGGCCCTGTCTCAATTTTAAATTACATCATTTTTTTAAAATACCTTTTTAAAATGGTACATCTCCTCAGGTTTGTTTCCTCATTAGATGTTTTCTATTATTTATTGTGCATAAAATATGAGTTTTAGTCTCCCTGCTACTTTCTTTCACTCTTCCTGTTCACCTTTTTACTGTCATTCTCGTGCTCATTTAAAAATAAATCTCATAAATCTCTCTGCTTCTCTCATTCTTAGTTCACTGCAAGGTGCTTAAAAATGAAGGTTACTTTTATATGCTAAAAAGATTGATAGTAGTTAGATGGTACAGTGCACTGTCGGTATACAAACGCTATACAATTGTATACAGTACCTGTGAAAAGTTCGAAAAACACCTAGTCTTTTATCATTTTTGAGACATGCATGTTCCTTTTATTTATATGCAACAAATTAAGTAAAAACAGACAGAAATTGGACAGTGAAAGAATGTAAGAAGGTTCTGTGGTCAGATAAATCCAAATGTTACATTTATAAACAGCAAACACGAGAGAGATGTTAGCAGAATGTGTCACACCCACACACGGAGGTGGAAGCTTAATGGTTTGGGTTGTTTTGGAGCAGAGAAGGTTGAAGACTTAACCCTAATGAACAGAATACCGAACCAACATAACACTATACTGTAACACTACGCAATTCCATGTGGTCTATGCGGCTAAGCGGAACCAACTTTACCATACAACGAGACAATGACCCAAAGCCCACCTCTAAGATCTGCAAGCGTTATTTAGTATTTGTATTAGTATTAGTATTTAGTAAATTACCCCCCTTTTTTTAGATAAAAATAAGGAACATGTATACTTCTCTCAAATAAAAGTGGTGCTTTCAAACTTTAACAGGCTCTGTATCATAAAAAAAATTGCAGAATAATGACGGCCTACCAACAGGTTCAGGGATTTCTCTTTTATCCGGCAAAATACTTGTGCTACTCAGTATAGATGTATGTGTGACAAGCCATTCGTTTTCTTTATTTAACACGTTTTAATCTACACCAGTTGTGTCAGAAGAGCATCAAACTTGAGCATGTGTGTTGTGATTGTCACAAACTTCTGAGTGTGTTCGAATTCACATGGCTTTGTTTTCCATGATTAGTCTGTGTGTATATAATGCTCTTAAATGCTACAGGTACTAATAATTCATATTTTAAGTTTCTGTGTTCCATTGACCCTGATCCAATAACCAGCTAAGGTTACATCATTGCATTTATGATTTTCATCCCCTGTTGTGACGATATGGTCCCTCATTTAGTAGTGCCAATACACTATTCATTTCGAGGGTTGGTTTTGTTTTCCTGTTTTGTGATTCATTTTTATGGTCTTTACTGAAGTGTTTTTTGTGTGGTAAACTTTTTTGTCTGCCTACCTGCTGGAATTTTCTTTTAGAAGTGTTGGTACCTCCAGTAATCCTGTAACAGCTTTCAGTGTGTTGACCTTTGTAATATATAATGATGTGTTCAGGAAAAGCCCTTATAAATGTATTGATTTATCAATTCATCAGAATCTAATTCTAAATCCATCAGTTACATTTCCTTTTCTTTTTTTTTTCTTGTTTTATTTATATAATAACTACAGAAAAGTACTTAAATATGCAACAATGAACAGGTACACCAACATTTGCTGGGTTTTTTTTTATCCCCAACCCCCACCCTCTTCAAAAAATGCAATCCTAATCCTGTTGATTAAGCTGTAGATAAATAGTATTCAAAACTAGGCTGGAAAATGTGAGGGAAGGCTCAATCTCAAAGAATGGGTTCAAGCTGGAGTGATTGGACAGAGTTTGACAAAAAATTGTGCTAATTTTCTCTTAAAATCATATTTTATAAATACAACAGCATGTGACCTATAGTACAAAAATAAGTAATTAAATAATTTTTAATTACGTAATTAGTATTTGGTAAGTAGTTGTCAGTCTTTGCAACACAGTCTTCACATGTCTTTACTGTGGGTTAGGATCGCTAATCAAAGCCAAAAAAAAGAAAACCCCAAAAAACAACCCTACATAAATCACTTAAACTCATGTGGACCCAGTTAGAACTTCTCAGAATTATTCTCAAAGATATGCTATACTTTCAAAAGTATGCAGATGTCTGACTATCATACCTATATGAGTTTGGTGCACACATTGTTTGAAAGCTTGGGCATGAATAAGGAGTTAGCTGTAAGAAGGTTCATGATTTTGCAAAAGGTCAACCAATTGTACTGCCTAAACAATGAATAATGGGTGTGTGTACATAATCTTTGCCATTTAATGTATGGTTGGCACAAAAACAAGAGAGGTCATCACCCAAAGTAGACCAGACAGATCTATGGTGGAGCATGGTGGTGGCAGCATCATGATATGGGGCTGCTTCTATTCTGCTAGCCATGGGGCAAGCTTGAGGGAAGCATGGAGGGTTCTACATAGAAATATATTCCGTCACCATTTTAGACAGATGAAGATGAAGAAATTATAACATTTCATGACCAAAAGTAGGCAACACAGGAATGGCTTCTGAAGAAGATAATTACTCACACAGGGCATGTGTCCAGAAGGCTCCTTCTCTCCTCTCTCTACTTTTACTTTTACTTAATTCCTTGCCATCTTTCTCTCTCTGTCTCATTGTTTGAACGGTTGCCAGTGTCATTTTTGTGCTAATGCAGCTTGTGCACACTGACTCCAGTTGCATAGTCACAAAAGTGATCACTGACAGCCGTTACTCCACATCCTAGTGCACCTTGGGATATCCTCTTTTCCCCTTAACCCCAATGAGCACTGTTCTGGCCTCTGCACTTGCTCTACTCTTTATCCTTTGTTTTTACCCATTGAAGTTGGGTGACTACGTTTTCTGTCTGTTTGTCAGTCACTTCTTTAATTTCTCTTTGACTTTCCTTCTTGATCACATCTCTTTTTTAGTCTTCATATCACAGCATTTTGCCTACGTGACTGAAACCCAATGGCTAACTGAGTATATATATATATATATATATATATATATATATAGTGTGTGTGTGTGTGTGTGTGTGTGTGTGTGTGTGGGCACTATGCCAGAAATGTGTCAAATAGTCATTCATAGCATTTTTTGACACATTGTGCTTTTTTTTTTTTTTACAGGAAAGTAAATAAATGCTACAGAGGAAGGTCCTGCCCAATTATAGTTCATTGCAGGCGAGTATATTACTAAACATTTTTCATGAACGTAAGGGTGCTGCAATTAAATAATCAGTAGTCTCTCTCTATCCTACTCTCTCTAAATATCTCAGTGATGGAGCAGGGAGGACTGGGACATACATACTGATTGATATGGTTCTGAATAAGATGGCTAAAGGTAGGTGAAGATCATCTTTCTGACCTCTCTTTAAAATTCGTTAAGTAAACACTTTTGACCTTGCTACGACTTCGATTTAAGTTCCCTCCTGTTGCAATAACACTACATTTATAAGCAAAGACTTTGCTTCAAAAACACTTTCACCTAGTCCCTCGTATCGTAAGGGAAAATGTAAGCCTCAACTACACAGTTTTATCAGCTGCACTCAACTTCAATTTGAAATAAGCACCTTTCAGTTTACCTTTATCACAAATGTCATTGTTTTGTCAAATGCAGATTTTATAGCAAAACGTAAGATAGTGCCTATTAGTTGTTAGTTGTTTTAATATTAATACAGTGGAACCCGGTTATGTCGATGTCCTAGGGGGTCGCCAAAAAGCATCGAGGTAACCGATGATCGAGATAAACGGAAATCAAAATGGCGGCAGTATATTAACGTGCTTGAAATTTCTTTATGTACATGATGTGCGTTAATAAATGAGAATGTGCATGCACGTGTTTTTAAAGGTTTTTTTTTTTTTTAACAAACAGCGTTGCCAACAGCGTTGCTGCGATTTGTTTGATGAAGTCATGCTATAAAAATACATACAGTACATGTTTATCTGTCATGAATCCACCTGCCACGCCCCCTTCGGCCCCCTTCAGCGTGTCAGGTGCTTTCTCGGCCGCTTTCTCTGAAGCTCCGGGCTTTAATCGCGCACATTTGGTGCTCGTTTATCATCATCACCAGCTCCTATTGAAACTTCCACACTCTCACTGTCCGTTATTGTTGGTATATGTTGGTTCACGGCGGCCGTTGTTATCGCTCATGCGTTTCCCGGTACGTGTCTTTCCACCGGCACTCTCTCAACGGCTGCGCTTTTCTTCCCAAAGCCGTGCCACGCCCCTACTAACACTACGAACACTAGCACTAACTAACAGCAGAGATTCACCAGTATACAATACAACACCTGTAGCAGCTGTAAGACTTGATTTTTCTGCCACTTTTGCGAGTTCTTCTGCGGCTGCACCGAGATAACCGACGTTAAATGATAACCGATAAAAAATGAGAATTTGGCGGTTCCACTTCAAAAATGTCGACTTAGGGTTATCGAGTTAACCGAGGTCGAGATAACTGGGTTCCACTGTAATTCTAAAATATTTCTCTCCAGGTTATTGCTGGGAGGAGTGAAAGTAATATAAATATTGTGTATTGCACATTTTCTAGCATAAAATCAGTTATTTATCATTTATAATTAAAAGATACTATGGTGTGTATTTATCCCTGATGAGCAGCCTGGGGCAACTGTGGCAAGGAAAAACTTCCTTAGATGTT
The DNA here is from genome assembly GCA_024362625.1 of Silurus asotus. NCBI lineage: Eukaryota > Metazoa > Chordata > Actinopteri > Siluriformes > Siluridae > Silurus > Silurus asotus. The sequence continues at coordinate 615,638 of MU551532.1, forward strand.
ATGAGGAAGAAACCTTTAGAGGAACCAGACTCAAAAGGGGAACCCATCCTCATTTGGGTGACATCAAGAGTGTGGTTATAGTCTTTAAACAATACAGATCACTAAAGAGTGAAAACTAACATGAGCACTGGAGTGTAAGATTATGAGTAATGTCCTTTCTACAGTTTTATACAGTTATTTGAGGTTATGGGACCAGGAGCTACTGAGCAACTCATAAAATAGATCAACATTTGCGTTCATCATAGATCCAACACCAGCTTCTTTATGCCAGAGCCTTTAAACACTTAACATGAAGTGGGATCCAAATGGCGTTGGTATACGTCTCTAGATGGTTCGGGATGTTTGCGGGGTCGGCATCTACTTCTTTAAGGGTCCACAATCTTCATGAGGTGGGAGGTGACTGGAGCTAAATGTGAGAATGCTCTACCACCTTCAGTGGACTTTGCTATTCTAGGAACTACTAGAAGTCCCGAATTTTGAGATCTTAAAGAGCGTGCTGGATTGTAGCGTGTTAGAAGAATGGAAAGATACATGGGAGCTAAACCATTTACGGCTTTGTAAGTAAGAAGCAGCAGTTTGTAGCTTAACAGGTAGCCTCTTTAGGGATGATAAGATTGGGGTTATATAATTTTTTTCTCCACCTTTTGAGAACTCTGGTTGCTGCATTCTGGAATAAATATAGCTTGTTTATGTATGCATCATGATCAGATATAGACATGTTTTTTAGTTCAGCAATATGTCTAAGGTGGAAGAAGGCTGTTTTTGTAACATGGTTGATGTGATTTTTAAGTTTAATTTGCTGTCTAAAATAACTCCCAGGTCTTTTACTGTTGAACTAGTAGTTACAGAACATCCTTTTAAATGCAGTTTGAAATGCTGAAGCTTCTGTGTACTGGTTTTTGGGCCGATGAGCAAAATCTTTGTCTTATCAGAATTTATTAACAGAAGTTATGGGTCATCCAATTTTATTATTCGTTGACACACTCTGTTATCTAAGCCAATTGAGCTGTAGTGTCTGATTTCGATGAAATATATAGTTGGGAATCATCAGCATAACAGTGGAAGCTAATCCCATGTCTTCTAATAATATTTCCCAAGGAAAGCATGTATATTGTGAAAAGCAGGGGTCCTAGAACTGAACCTTGTGGCACCCCATAATTAATCCATTAACCTGGATAGTTCTCCATTCAAATCAGACAGGTAGGATTTAAACCAGGTTAATGCCTGTTTCTGAATGCCGATGTAATTCTGTACGCGATCTAGGAGAAGATCATGATTTATAGTGTCGAATGCAGCACTAAAAATCTAGCAAAACTAACAGAGAGATGTAGCTTTGGTCTAAAGCTAAAAACAGGTCATTAGTGGTTTTAACTAGAGCAGTTTCTGTGCTATGATGGGGCCTAAATCCTGGGTCTGTAATTTGATAGTGTGTTTTAATCCAAATTAGGTTTTTTAATGAGTGGCTTAATAACTGCTAACTTATGGTTTAGGGACGTGACCTAACGAGAGTGAAAAGTTAATAATATTAAAAAGCATAAGTATGATTATTATACCATGGTGCAGGTGTTTTTCTCAAACCTTTGTTAACCGGATGGGGGCAACGGTTTCTAATGTCCTAGCGAGGATAGTGTCTATGTTGTTAGTCATTTCATCAAGATTGTTAGCATTTATGGGTTAGCATTTATGGGTAAATCTGTCCTTGGTGGTAGGAACAATAGTCCTACCAAGTCGATAACGTGGCGAGACACGGCTAATCTGCTCTAACTTTAATGTGTACAATATGAGGTGCTGGTCAGTGATGTCATCACTCTTAAGTAAAATATCAATATCAGTGATGTCTGCTCGGTGGGATATTATTAAGTCTAGTTTGTGATTAAAATGATGAGTTGGTCTGGTGATGTTTTGTTTTTGTCCCAAAAGAGTTTAATAAGTCTACAATTGTCCTAGAGCATCATTTGCATCATCTACATTAATATTAAAGTCTCCTACAAGCAGCCCTTTATCAGAATTTAGAAAGAGGTCTGAAAGAGAACGAGCAAACTCTTGAAGAAAATCAACGTAGAGCCCATAGGATACCCATCAGGGCGTGGAGGCTTTCCAATTGTCAGTTCTATGATGACTAATTTCTGGTCCATTAATATTGCCACAACTCTTGGAGCTGCTATTAAATGTTGAATGAAAATCAATATTTATGAATGCTATTGTTGTCTTCCAATCTTAAATGTGCATCTTAAAAAAATAACCCATAAAAAAAGATTGTAATCTGAGACAAATTTTGGGAATGAACTATGAGTGAAGAAGTCCAACAAAAAAAGCTGCAAACCCTCTGTCTCCATCACCAAAAAGAAAACCTGAAACGAAGAACAGAATAATACCAAGATCTAATTCCATACCTAAAGAGGAAAAAAGCTTCTCCAGCTCCACAGTAAAATCCTCCCTGAATAACCCTGTGTCTGTTGAAATACAACTCCTGATTTTGAAGATGCAGTGATTATAGAGATTCTACAGCTTCTCTTTTATAAACAATTTCTTTACGCAGCCTGAGATTCTTTTTGGGCAAGCAGGTTTCCTGGTGGTCTAGTGGTTAGGATGCGGCGCTCTCACCGCTGTGGCCTGGGTTTGATCCCCGGTCAGGGAACCAACCCCAGCCAATGGGGTTGCACAAGCCTTAGTGCCAGTCCCAAGCCCGGATGTAAGGGCATCCAGCTTAAAAACGTGCCAAATCAAACATGCGGATGGTCCGCTGTGGCGACCTCTAATGGGAGAAGCCGAAAGAAAGTGTAGTTAGTGTAGATAGTGTAAGTTTATCATATCAGATGAAGGCCATCTAGTACATCTCTCTATTAATGTTATTCAATCTTACACTTGCTATAACTTACACTTTGTGTTTTAAACAGCAGGTTTCCTGGTGGTCTAGTGGTTAGGATGCGGCGCTCTCACCGCTGTGGCCTGGGTTTGATCCCCGGTCAGGGAACCAACCCCAGCCAATGGGGTTGCACAAGCCTTAGTGCCAGTCCCAAGCCCGGATGTAAGGGCATCCAGCTTAAAAACGTGCCAAATCAAACATGCGGATGGTCCGCTGTGGCGACCCCCAATGGGTGAAGCCGAAAGAAAGTTTAGTTAGTGTAGATAGTGTAAGTTTATCATATCAGATGGAGGCCATCTAGTACATCTCTCTATTAATGTTATTCAATCTTACACTTGCTATAACTTACACTTTGTGTTTTAAACTAAATAACCTTTGCAATTTTTAATCAAAGATTCATTCAAACATATATAGCTGATATTATATCCAAACTTGTACACCAATTTTTCTTCCTTAAGCACTGCTTCTCAATCTTTTTTTTTTAAGAAATAGGTTAAATCAATGCTCGGACCTAATTCAAGGTTATACCATTTAAGGCAAGAACAAAAACCATATAGAACCAATGAATATAAGAAGCAATGGATGTACATCAAATTGATGGCATAAAGTTTCGGGACACTCGTGATGTCTTGTGTAGTGCATTCCTTAAATAATACCTGGCAGGATAAATGGAAGCCTCTGTCCCATGCAGTGGTGTGGGAAAATGGCTGGTAATATCTTTCCTCACAATGATGTGGAAGAAAATACCTCTGTGGCCATATCAATACAAAAACCGACCTGCCGTGATCTGATCTATTCGCATGCATTTTATCTCTGTTTCTCTTTGTAGGTGCTAAAGAGATTGATATTGCTGCTACACTGGAACACCTGAGAGATCAGAGACCTGGAATGGTTCAAACCAAGGTACACATGCAGGCACAGGCATACATACAAAATCATACACAGTCACCTTAACCACTTTTTTCTCGTTCTCAGGAGCAGTTTGAGTTTGCTTTGACTGCGGTGGCCGAAGAGGTGAATGCGATCCTCAAATCCCTACCTTAGTGTGAAACCAAACAGCAAGAGACACGCCCTCTCCCTTCTCCTACTTATTTTCTTCATTCTTTGCCTGGATAGTGTATATAAAGTTAGAACTCATTAAAAGCTTTTTCCCCTATTTTGACGTGTACTGGCCTTGCAGTGCGGACGTTCTTCTGTAAAAATGTTATATGTTTGGATAGATTAATCCTATAGCTTTAGATTTCTACGCATATGTATATGCATTATATATGCATATATATAATCAGTGTCAAATGTGATATTGTGAGAAACTCACAATAGCTTGTTTCCAATGTTGAAAAGGGCATTTAATACATCAAAAAATATGCTACAATAGAAAATAGTAACTGAAGTTGTTTAATATAATATGCAGCTATGGAAATTACTCATGAAGATGAACTTGGTTATGGCCCAAATGCTGGGAAATGTACCTCTATTTAAAGGAATACATCCAGTTCTATGTCACCCCTCCTAATCATCAGAGGCAACAGTGATGATCTGCATTCACACACCTGCGCAAGGCATTACAACAAAGTCACACAGTGTTATATAATGCAGCATTTGCAATAAACCTTGCTCTCTTCTTTATAAGTTAATGACTACACTTATTACTACAGTTAACCTCCAATGTGCTCTTTTGTGCTCAGTAGAAGCACTGACCTTCTCCCCGTTGGGTTGGGATCTCTCTCAGTGCCATTTCTTTAATGCATTTTCTATGCCTAAACTGAAATACTTGTGTGGGTGAGAGATTCTCCTTTACCATACAGTCTGCTTTCACTCTAGGCAGAACAGATTAGCTGTACTCAAGCTCTCATGATCGCCAGAAGAAATCAGGACACTGCATTGTTGTGAAAAGGGATATTGAATAAGTTATTACAAAAACTTGTTTCCAATGCTGAAAAGGCCATTTATTACATCTGCATCTCAAATTCATTCTACAGTAACAATAGTGACTGAAGTTGTGCATCAATAATACATCAAGCTTTGGATAGTGCTAGAAAACAAATCTGTTCATCTGAGGGAAGAGGTTAGAATCAAGGGCATGCTTGTTTAACAAAGAAGGCAATGGACCCCTTCGGTGGTGGACCTCACCAACAGATTGGCCTGTGATTGGGCTAGTTTTCTGAAGATTAGTTAACCAACAGGGTTCGTTTATTTGGAAGCAGCTTTGCCCCAAAACAAATATTTTATATATGTTCCAGTGCTTTGTTGCAAATCCTGCATTATATTTCACTTTATAGCTTTGCATGTACTGTGTGTACTGTATATTTGTATAAGGAATAAAGGTGGCTAACACTGCCATCTTTATACCTTAAAACTTTACGGAGGGGTCAACAGTTCAAATCTAACTAGTTCATATACTGCCATGGAGGATTATCAATACCATTCTCTCTCTCTCTCTCTCTCTCTCTCTCTCTCTCTCTCTCTCTCTCTCTCTCTCGACAGTATGGGGCTGGTACATGTGTATTAGATGAATTGGATTTTGAAAGTACCTTTATGTCACTGTCAAATATCCAGCTAAATGCGTTTTTGTGATCTAAATCCAATCCTGAACGCAGACTAGAAGCTGATTAACATGGTAGATGTGCAATTCACAGTAATTGTGCAGTGTTTGTGCATTTGATAGACTTGTACCAGCCCTGAACCATAACACCATAAACATGCTGCCACCAAGTCAATATCACTGCTGTGCTGAGAACAGTACACTGCCTGAATAATATCCGGTCGGTGGCAGTATCAGTAGAAAGGTTAAAACAAAGTATGCATTAGAAACAGATTGCCTACAGTCGGTAGACCCAATGCACATATAATATAAGCAAGTGTACATGCAAAAATGACCAAAGTGTGTGGGAGCAAACTGTAAACATTGAATCTATTTTTCCTTACACTAGTTGACTTTAGGATTTGTCTGATATATTCAAAATGTATAATGTCCTGAGATGGGATATTGGTCTGACTGTAGAGGTTTGGCTTGTAAAAGATGTACAACCCTGTTTCATTACAATAATCATTACACCACTTTATTTTACTTCTGATTATTGTATATACAAGCAGAATTCTATTATAATCTATTTTGCTCTCTTAATAAATGAAATGCTGCAGTCTTGTGAATAAAGTTGAACTTTGTGTGCAATAGTAATATATTTTTCCGTTGTCATTTTCAGTGCTTGGACTTTTTGCTAATTTTCTTTTAATTCTTGTTTTGTTTTGTTTTTTCTTTAAAATATGTAATATGACACATAAAACCTTAAATATAATTGAAATGAATTGAAAATAATTTAAGATTTAAATAAGGCTAATATCGATTAATATAAAAACATACTATCGCTGTGTAGAACTTTAGATTTGTTTTAAATAATTGTTAACATAGTGAAAATATCTAAAAAATAATATACTGACGTTAGGTAATACTTATGTTCTTATGGTTACAATTATTGAATGATGAGCATACTCAAACACCTCTCTCTCTTTCACACACACACACACACACACACACACACACACACTCACACACAATGCAAATATCAACATTACAGATATCTCAGACCCAATCTACCTCAGATTACCTTCACAATGGGAACACTGAACCAACATAGACCCATAAATGATGTGTGCATGCAGATGAGCTTCCCTGAGATGACAGTTTGAGCAAAAATGATTTGGTTATGCAAACCCATTGTTGCAGCAGCTGGCTGGTTTCAGACAATCTCGGAGGTGAAGATGCTGGATGTGGAGGTCCTGAGCTGGTGTGGTTACACGTGGTCTGCGGTTGTGAGGCCGGTTGGATGTACTGCCAAATTCTCTGAAACGCGTTTGGAGACGGCTTATGGTAGAGAAATTTACATTCAATTCACAGGCAACAGCTCTGGTGGACATTCCTGCAGTCAGCATATCAATCGCACGCTCCCTTAAAACTTGCAACATTTATGGCAATGTGCTGTGCAATAAAACTACATTTTAGAGTGGCCTTTTTTTTGTGCAGTAATCATGCTGGCTAATCAGCATCTTGATATGCCACACCTATGAGGTGGATGGATTATCTCGGCAAAAGAGAAGTCCTCACTAACAGATTTAGACAGATTTTTAAACAATATTTGAGAGAAAAAGGCCTTTTTTGTACAAAAAAAAGTGTTAGATCTGTGAGTTCAGTTCATGAAAAATGGGGGCAAAAACAAAAGTGTTGCGTTTATAATTTTGTTCAGTATATGACCATAAACTCTTGAATCTGAATGTAGGCCTCTCCTAGCTATGGTTAGATAACATCTCCTGGCCTGGTAAGCAACTTGCACATTAGTCAGGCCACGCCAACAAGCCTTCCGGTGACATCTTTTGCATTTACATAAACTGAACGCCCAGTTAATTTCTCCCAAATATTAAAGCATCCTTAAATTATTTGGTAAATATAAAGTAAACCCTACAGCTGAGCCATAGAGCTGCTTCTGAGAACATAATCCTTATTCTCCTTTTGCTTTCTCTCCCCCTTCTTGTCCATTTCTTCTTTTTTAGATCCACCTGATCCATTCAAATGACCTCTGGCTAGAGTTCTTTTCAGCTGGAGACCACTCTGTGCAGCTGAGGGTGGTTCCACATGAGGTTACTGAGCAACCCAAAAGCTTTGATGATGGATTTGGACTGTAATAATTTAATATAAACAGTCTGCTACAATGGCTTGGGACTGCAGTTTGCATATACAGTTTTGCATTTAGGCGCCCATTACTGACCAGCACACATTTACAATGCTGGAACTATAATGAACATACATTCGGTGTCACCCAGATGATGAAGGGTTTCCTTTCGAGTCTGGTTCCAGTCAAGGTTTCTTCCTCAAATCTCATGGAGTTCTGTTGCCACTGGCTTGTTTATTAGGGATAAACTTTTAGGCATTAACAAATAAATTCATATTGTATAACCTGTTTATCTCTGCAAAGCAGCTTTGGGACAAAATTCAATGTTAAAAGCACTAAACAAATAAAAACTTACTCTTTCCAATTTTCTTCCTTCAACACATCATTTTTTTCCTCTTTTCCCCCTGCCTGGTATCTCCATCCTCTGCAGTCCCCTAATGACATATACCCCATGTCTCTCCTCTTCACTTTGCCAAACCCTCTCAATCACATCTCTCTCACCTTCTCTCCAGAACTTCTCCAATAACATATCTAAAACCAGCTAATAATTTATTTTCTAATCCCATCCATCCTCATCATTCCCAATGAAAATCGCAGCATCTCCAACTCGGCCACCTCCTGCTCCGCCTCCCGCCTTTGTGTCAATGCCACCGTCTCTGAAACCATACAACATCTCAGGTCTCACCCCAGTCTTATAAACATTCTTGCAGTTACCCTTCTTTTTAAAAAAACCCTACTTTCTTCACTTCTTTAACATACTCTCTGTTACTTTGCACAGCTGATCCCAGGTATTTAAACTCATCCACCTTCACCAGATTTACTTCAATTGAATTTGATTGAAATTAATAATTATTATGAATTATTTTTATGATGATTGTAAGTTTTGTTTTGTATTGCTCAACCATTTGTCTTATTTTAGAAAAAAAACTTAAATAGAGAATTAATGACGTCACACTGGTATTTAAATTGCCTCATGCCTTTTAGGGTGAAAGACTTGTATTTTGACGTTTATGCCTGAACTTTTTAAACCGGAAGTCGTTTATTTTAAAAGTTCAGTTTACTCTACAGGGACAGATAAAGCGGACACTGATGGTTGCACACTAAATTCTTGCTAAATAAGCTGTAAAAGCGTGTAATTGTGTTTTTTATCGCGGTATCAGTCCTCCAGAGAAAATGTCGGCTTTGCTTCCTCGCATTGAGCAGCTGTCCTGCAGAGTCCTGCGTGTCCTGGGCTGTAATCCCGGACCGATGACATTACAAGGGACCAACACGTACCTGGTGGGCACCGGGAAAAGGTATTAGTATTGTGTAATATTAGAGGTAAAAATAGTGTTAATTATATTCACTCCTTATTTTGATAGTAACTGGGTGAATAACACGGAAGTGTGCAGTGTACATGGAAGCCAGCAACCATAACAACCGTCAGATATTTTCAAATATCAGAAACATATGCAAGAAAATAAGGAATCGCTTTCCCAGTACATTTATTAACACCGAACAGTTGTGATTTTAATCATATAATCATATTTATTTATTTATTTATTTATTTATTTGCACTTTGACATGACAGTGGAGTCGCAGGAGTCGCTGGGGGCGGGGCTGTGCTGGGCGTGTCAGGGGGCGTTCCCAAGGGCTGAAATTTACATTTATATTCAATAACAAAAATTTTGCTTATTTAGTTAGCTAAATAATATTAAATCAACAATAATTAATATGCAAATATTAAACAGGATGCACCTGGGCTCAATTTTGAGTGTCATGGCAAAGGTTTTTTCTTTTAATAAATTTGCAAAGATTTCAAACAAACTTTGTTCACTTTGTTTGCCCGTCTGCCCCAAATAAATACTTTACACCGAGGTTGTATGCATGCACTACACCAGCACAAACCCAATATGCCTCTATAGTGATCTTACACTGCTGTAGGTCCTGCATGCAGTATTGCAGTTATGCCACTTTTGTCGTGCATCTATTTAACTGTCTGTCTGCTGTTTGGGGGTGTGTGAGGCGTGTGTTAATAGACACTGGGGAACCTTCTGTACCTGAATACATCTCTAATCTGAAAGAAGCTCTGTGCCAAAGCGGGTCCTCCATCCAGGAGATCTTGGTCACACACTGGCACCATGACCATACAGGAGGAGTATCTGATATTCTTACCAACATACACTCAGGTCAGAGCTTTACACACGCATGTCATTATTGATTTCACATTGTGTGCATCATATATGCACACGGCTTTTTTTAGGTGGATTCGCGTTTCTTTTGTAAAGCTTTATTCATAAAAATTCAAGTTTATTTATGAATTTTTCCTGGGTTTTCCCCAGTTTTACAAACTTCAAGCCAAAAAACTAAGCCCCATAACATTAGACCAATGAAATTTCTGAACGGAAACGAAAAAACGCACCTCGCCTGTGTTCTTAGTTGCTCGGCATCGGGAAAAAAAAGTTTTTTTTTAAACGCACGATGATGCCAAAAGATAAACTCCAGAGAGAAATAGTTGAAATCATCAGAAATCATATAAGCACAGAGAGGTTTCCAAAACTCGTACTTTTTAAATTTTTTTTTGGCAACAGAGTTACGGGTTATTCAAAGCAACTTAGAAATGAGCATCAGAAAATAATAAGGACATATTCCTCAGTCTTGTACACATGCAGTAATACCGGGAAATGCGGTGCCAGGCTATTCCCAAAATACCGCTATGCTCCTAAAGGAAGCGCAGCATATTTCACCCGTTACACCGTGTAACAGACACTGTATTTTGTTAAAGCCTGTGTAAAGTTCATTAGTTTCAGTGTAGACACCTGCGGCTTATTTATGTTTAAAATAAAAATATTTGTAAAATTCAGTGGGTGCAGCTTTTATATGGATGCACTTAATAGTCCGGAAATTACGGTTTGTGTGATTGTGTGTTTCTGTGTGGTGTTTTAGATTTGCAGGTGAGTAAACTCCCTCGTACTCCCCCAGAGGCAGAGGCAATTGGAAATGAGACGAGGAAATACACATACGTTAAGGATGGTGATGTCATCAAAACTGAGGGAGCCACATTACGGTGCGCATCAGAAGAGTGTATTCCACGGGAGAGTGTGTTTGCACGTGTATAATAATGTTATGTAAACCATGGGTACATTTTTAACTAGTGTGTCTGTGCAGGGTCTTGTTCACCCCAGGCCACACTGATGACCACATGGCTCTGTATCTGGAGGAAGAGGCAGCGGTCTTCTCTGGAGACTGCATTCTGGGGGAAGGGACGGCTGTGTTTGAGGACCTCCATGATTACATGCTCTCACTGCAGATACTGCTCGATATCAACGCAGACATCATCTACCCAGGTGTGTGCACATTATACAGTTACATTCTATGCATTTTACAGTTATATCACCATTGCTGAATGATTAAATCGTTTCCATAGCTTACAAATGACACTGAAGGCTGTGGAAAACTGTAATTTCAGCTGAATTCAGAGTTTCTACATAGCATTATGTTTCAGACAGTAGAATTTTTTTATTTTTCTATATTTAATAAGACATGGTAAACCTGAAAAATCTGCTCATTGTAATTTTCCATTTAGTTTATGGTGTTTTAGTGGCAGGTGAAAAAAAAAAAGGGGATTACGAGATTAAAGTCGTAATATTTTAAGAAAAATGTCAAACTTGCGAGAATAAAGTAGTAACAGTACAAGAATAAAGTCAAAATATTTAGAGAATTAAGTAGAATTTACAAAAATAAAATCGTAGCAGTATGAGAATAAAATCCATATGCCAAAATGCGTTTAAGCCCCGGCTGAATTACTGGCAACATCGGAGACGTAGAATGCGCCGGTGTTCAACTCCTTCAGGGTCGATTTATTTGATCATCATCCCTGAATAAATTAGGTTTTCTACATAACATCAGTGTTTGTTTACTAATTATTCCTTAGTGCTGATGTGCCAAAAGACAATAATTTTTCTCAAAATGTTAAGCCCCGGCTGAAGTACTGGCAACATCGGAGACGTAGAATGCGCCGGTGTTCAACTCCTTCAGGGTCGATTTATTTGATCATCATCCCTGAATAAATTAGGTTTTCTACATAACATCAGTGTTTGTTTACTAATTATTCCTTAGTGCTGATGTGCCAAAAGACAATAATTTTTCTCAAAATGTTACCACTTTATTATCGTAATTTCTTCTTTATTCTCAAAATATTTTACCTTTTTTCTCGTAATTTTTACTTTATTAACAAAATACTTCTATAATATTTCTTGTTTCTTAATTCCCGTACTGACGTTATTCTCCTAATCTTCGATTTTTTTTTATATTTTTTAACGTGCCACTAAAACGCTGTAGTGCATTTTATTTTTTTTTTTTATATTTTTTTTTTTTTGCTATTCAAATTTTGTTCAAAAAACAATTGAGAATTGAATCAAACTAAAATTGTGAGGTCTTGAATCAGATAGTGACCATCAGTTGGAGTGTATAACGGCAACCCCAAACTCTTCAATCTGTTAGCCTTGACTTGACTAGTGTGGTTTGTGTCCTTCACCAGGTCATGGTCCTGTGGTGTTAAGTGCGTGCAACAAGATCCGGGAGTACATCACCCATCGCTCCGCCCGGGAGCAGCAGATTCTGCTTGTGCTGAGAGAAAACCCTGGAGATGCTTTCAGTTCCTCTGCTCTGGTTAAACTTGTGTACAAGGTCTTGTGCTGTTTTCTGATTAAGATTATATCATTTAATAGCTTTGGATTAGTAAAGATTAGTGAAGATTAGTTTTTCTTTATTAGGAAACTCCTGAGCACTTACACAGAGCTGCAGAAATCAACTTGGTGCATCACTTAAAAAAACTACAGAAGGAGGGAGCCGTTTGTTTGGGTAAGAAATCATGTGTGTATCATTTTAAATATGAATAAAGTTAATAATCAGTGCACTTTCCTTTGCTCAGATTTATGTTTTAATGTGATTTTAATGTGGTTCCTGGTTTTTCTAACACGTTTTTTTTTTTTGTGTTTCTGCATATTTACAGTTGGAGATTCAAAGAAGTGGAAGAGCAACTTGTGACCACAACCAGAAGATATTATTCACAATAAAAAACTAATTGTGGTAGAATTAAGATGCAGGTCTCCCAAATAAATCTTTTCATTATGTAAAGTGAAAATGAGATCAATTTGTTGCCTAGAAGAATGATTCGCACTTTTACAATTAAACTTCTAATTATTCTAGACGTACCTCATTTCATTGTGGTTTGTCTTAATGAGGTTTTGCAACAGTGAAATTTTTTTACTCGCAGCATTCAATAGCTAAGTAGATGCAGTCAACAGAAATCATGAGGGCAGTGATACTGCGTCAAACTAGCTAAGTTTTTGTAAAATGAAATATTGGGCAAGCATGAAGTAGCTAAGAGCTATTAGCATAGCAACACATTTTGTATGAGTGAGTTTTTTTAACATGTTGCTGCTAATGTCTGTAAGCATTCTGTTGATGTCACACACACCATGTCTGGATATGAGATTAACTATGCAGATACACAGAATATAAAATTGTTGAATAAAGAATAGTGTGTCCTTCTTTTACGATCAGATTTGGCTGTGCTATTTGAAAGCGGTGCTATTTTTTAGTCATGATTTTGTGACCACTTGTCTTTTGGAGGGATGTGGCATTGTAAACCCATACAAAATTATTCTGACTGACCAACTCTGATCATCCTCTAATGAAATGTTTCTAAAGGGTTTAAATGAGGTCACAATTCTTGGCTGTCACCATATTGCAAGCCAGAGTGAGGTACCTTAAAAAAATTACCCGGACCCCCCAGCACCGAGTTCATCCCAATATCAAAGCAAAGCTGCATCGGTTGGCATCTCTTCCTTTGCACCTGTGCCCAGATCTCTTTTATTACTTCATTAGTCTTCATTCAATGTGCACTTCCTCTTAAGCGCATTTCAAACCAGAATGTACACCATGCATGTGACCTTCACACCAAGCACTAGCAGCTTGCAGACCCATGCTATAAAATAAACATACTTTTTATAGTACTGTACAAGCTTGGTTTCAACTGCAGTGTGTGTGAGAATTTGAGGTTATTAGCCCAAAACAGATTTCTTTGTGATATGCAACAATAAAATAGAATAGAACAGCTCTGTTGGTGGAGCATGAGACTTTTTATTTCAAGGTCATGGGTCCATACTGGGTACACGGCTGAGGTTTGCATTTAAATAACCACTACAACACCAACGTTAAAACTGTGGAGAAAAGATCTGACTTTTAGTTTATCCTGCCACGAAAACTCACCATGTCTCCATGAGTCAGAATCAACAGCACCCATCATGGTAAAGATATAATAATATAGAATTCAATTAAATGATATAATAATGTCATCATCTGTTAAAAAACATTAATAGGTAACTTTACTTCAGTGCTTGAATTGCGTCAAGTCTTATAGGGGGGGCCCCCAGTGTTGTGTAATTCATATACTTTTTTATTAAAATAATCTTGGGGACCCCCCTAAGTCTATTTTTTACTTGTCATGGGGGGGTCCCTAATGCCTTATGGAGGGTCCTGGATCTATCCCTCAATTCGAGCACTGATTTATTTAAGGGACTCGCAGGATGGTTCAAGTATAACCATACCATTTCACACAGGTTGTCTCTGCTTTGGTATCCCACGGTGCTTACCGATCCACATGACGGCTTTGACATTACTAATTTTCCATGCACAATTGTGCAGTTTTGGTGTAAATCCGCAGTTCGGAAGCTTCATGGAATATGTGCAAGGATGTGTAATGAAATACAACTTGAGCCTGAAATCTGAAGCTGGTCCTAGACCAGTTCATAGCTGAATTAATTCATAATTAATGCTTCATTCTTTTTTTGTTTGTTTGTTTTAATTGAGCAAAGTATCCTTAAATATGACCCTTTTTAGAACCAGATTTTTCCCTGCTCGCATGGTTTTGATACCAACGGCTTTCCACATAATTGCCTGAACGCCGCAGTGAGTGCACTGTAAACAGCAGCTCCTGCGACCCCCTGCTTACCAAGGACACACCACAACAGGACAAACATGATTTAGATGTAATGGAGAAGTCAGATCATGTCGATCGCGAGGTTTTAAAACGGATCCGTGCATGCTGAGAGGACAAACTTCATCCACCGCTAGTCCACGCCATGCCGTTTCTGTTGTTTGTCCTGGACGTTTGCAGTGCAGCATGCTAACTGCGCCAAAACGCTGCGCGCTGGTTTTGCGCTCCCACTGCTTTGCCACACCAGTTTAGGCTTCCAGGATGCGTGTATTCCCAGGATTGTGATCTCAGCTGCTGAATGCATGTTCGATCAATGAAGAATAGTCTTCTGGATGATGGTCATTCTTTGTGCCCGCGTAATCGGAGTCTTCTCGCCTCTATGAAGTCATCTGGTGAGATCCGAATGCCATTGTGCCAATATGACATGCAAACTGCTCGTTTTGGGGCCACAATGATCATCGCCGAGGAAGACACACTCTGTATCAGTGCCCTGTCCTTCACCAGACACTTCTCCAAATGACTCCATCCATCCCAGCTTGAAATGCGTTACGCCTCGGACACGCTGGAAAACACCACTGGTATATGGCGAATATTCTCACTGAGGTCAAACCCCATCAGGACATAAGGAGCTGCCAGAGGAACCTACTGAACAACCAGCAGAACAACCCGAAAAATCGTCCCATCCTGCTTTAGAATGGCCTCCAAAAACCGCGATGGCGCTTCAGATGGAGATGCCGAGCCATGTGTCAAACCTTCGGCTTATCCGTCTGAGGACTCGGGCCCGGCTCAGAAATCGAAAAGCCTCCCCACGCTTCACGAAAGGCAGGTTTTGGAGACTGAGGGGCCTGGAAACCCGGAGAAACCGCGCATCTCGGCGGCAGGTGGCAGCTCCCGGGACAACCTCGACGCATCCGCGGACTCCTCCGGCGCGTCGGCGGCAGGGAGGAGACGCCGCATCCCGGCCCCGCTCCTCTCGCGGCTGGCCCGCTTTCCCCTCAGGCGCTACCTGCGGGTGCTGTTTTCGGACTCGCGATGCTTCTTGTTTTACATGTGTTACCTCACGTTTATTCAGTCTCTCATGGTGTCCGGCTACCTCAGCAGCGTCATCACCACTATAGGTAACTAAACATATTACTTCTCTCTTTATATTCCCTTCTTCTCCCTGATATATGCTTCTTTAGTGGTAGATCAGCAGATAAGATGTTGACCTTGTAATCAGAAGGTCATGGGCTCAAATCCCAGCATCACTCAGCTGCCACTTCTGGGCCCTTAAACAAGGCCCTTAACCCTAAATTTCTCAGATGTCTGATTAAGATAACTGGATAAATATGTATATTTGTACATATGTTTACATGTTTATCACTTGCTGTAAATATGCTACATATTTATCTGCACTTTTGCACTATATCCATCCATCTACCTACCCAACCCATCCATCTACCTATTCATCCATCCATCCATCCATCCATCTACCTATCCATCCATCCATCAATCCATTCATCTACCTATCCATCCATCCATCCATCCATCCATATACCCACCCATCCATCCATCTACCTACCCAACCCATCCATCCATCCATCCATCTACCTATTCATCCATCCATCCATCCATCCATCTACCTATCCATCTATCCATCCATCCATCCATCCATATACCCACCCATTCATCCATCTACCTACCCAACCCATCCATCCATCCATCCATCCATCTACCTATTCATCCATCCATCCATCTACCTATCAATCCATCCATCCACCTATCCATCCATCCATCCATCCATATACCCACCCATCCATCCATCTACCTACCCACCCACCCATCCATCCATCCTT
This sequence comes from Silurus asotus, assembly GCA_024362625.1. Lineage (NCBI taxonomy): Eukaryota > Metazoa > Chordata > Actinopteri > Siluriformes > Siluridae > Silurus > Silurus asotus. The sequence goes on from MU551532.1 coordinate 631,985, forward strand.
CCATCTATCCATCCACCGACCCATCCATCCATCTAAAGGCGTCTGCCAAATGCCATAAATGTTTTTTCCCTCAGGAATCACATTCTCTAATTTTTTTGAAAATATTACTTTCAACATTTGGGGTCACAAACCTTTGTGAAACTATTTCTTGGGTACTGATTAATATGAAGGGCTACCAGTTTGATACACACTTCTGAAATATCGAATGCTCAATTTATCTTTAATTATGTTATTATTAATAATTAATGATATTCATCTATGTGAAGACACTGATCATGTTAATGATTTCTCAATAATTATTATTAACAATGATTTAACAAGGTAGGAAACGGATAGAAGCAGCTTACTGGTAGGTGGCGCTATGGTGAGCTATTTTTAGAAAAGGCCCACGGGCGACTCATGTGGATCTTGCGGGCGACCTGGTGCTTGCGGGCACCATGTTGGTGACCCCTGCTTTATTCCTTCTCTTAGGAAAATTGCAACAACACTGTTATATATCTCTATAGCTCTAAAGCTCTGACTGAAAATGTTTAATCCTAAAAACATTTTTTATCGTTGTGTGTGTGTGTGTGTGTGTGCAGACTTAAGACACTCAGGATCTTATCCTAAAGAGCTGTTTTTAGACATTCCCCTATTTCTGGCCTAATTAGTCTCCCTAATTATCCCCCTTTCCCCTATAATCACATTAAATGATTTCTTTACTACCTTAATATTTTGAACACTGTATCGTTCCCTAATGTGAATATCTGACTTTTCGGAGTCGACCATTTATTCTGTTCCACAGATCAGTTTATTGTGAAATAACTGGTCATTTGATCAGTATACACATGATTTTATTTTAGTGTTTTGATGGAAAAGCAATAATGTTTGAAAGCTAATCTACTCTTCCAGGACTCTGCTGTGTCTTACGAACATGTTTATTAGTGGAAATGTTTATTTGCTAGTATTAGTCTGCTAAATTGCTCTAAAATAGGCTTCTAGAGCATAAAACAAAATGAATCTATGAAAGAAATTTAACCAACACTAGTAGAGAAACACTCAAATAAAATATGAACAGTGTTCATTTCAAACCTACTCTTTTTAGTTGAGCATTAAAAGCGTAATTTTTAGAGATTTATCGCACTACAGCTTTTCAGATATATTGAATAGAATATTGTTGTTGTTCATTTTGCAATCATCTTATTGTACTGTACTTGAACTAGATTAATACTGCAGCTGAATTGTGTCCATATTTCAGGAGTAATCCATTTATATATCTTGAATTTTGCAATATATATTCTGCAGTGTTAAATCTGAATAATTTGCAGTGTATTTTAATACTGCAGTAAAACTATTGTTGAGTTGTGTTTTACTGTGTTTGTACCTTGTTGTTGTACCGCACTCCTATTGCATCCAATTTTATGTGCTTGTACTATAGTAGTACTTTAGTTAAACTACAAACAAATGACCAAATATATTTATTTACTTATCAGGAACATGTGAACGCCTGCCACAATCAGGTGGAAGCTGTGCAGTGCAAAAGCATTTAGACTGAAGGGAAAAATGAGATTACTGAGTACTTACTGAAGAGTAAGAATGCATCCGGAAGAGGTTTTGCTCCAATAATACCTTCGAGAAAGACATGCTGATACTCCTGATAAGACTGAACCATCATTGTTGGCTATAAGGTTATCAATTACTATAGATCCTGATTGTACTGTCAGCCCAAAATCTATAGTCAAGGCCCTTGATCCATTGATTCAAATATAAATAGCTTTTTAGGAACCACATTTCGTTATATGAGAAACAAAAGACATTATTCTGTCCGTTACATTGTGTTGAAATCATGAATATGACCATATTATGCAAGTTATGGTTATTTAATCTGAGAGTATTTATATCCAAATCGGGTGACTTAATGCGCCTTTCTGTCTCACCAATGGTTTACATCATACCTTGATTTGAATTCTTCAGCCATTGAATTCTTTATCCATTAAAGCAACATATCATTAAAAACAAGCCACACTTAATACCAACTTCACCATGTATCTGCTCTCTTGCTGGTGAAATAATGGGAGAATAACACAAACCTGGCCATGGAAGAGCCGAGCAACTTCTTTCCCGTTTTGGAATTTCGCAGCTCTCACAATTCCTTAACATTCCTTCACGTTTCCTTCAAACCAGGTGTCCACTGTAACACATTTTAGATCCGATGTGCCATTCAGAGGAATTTAATGAGCGTGTTCCTCTGTGCCAAGCGTTTCAGTTAATAGGTGTTTTATTATCTTTTGCAGCTGTGCTTTTATAATGAATCCTGCAGATTGAAGTCTTTTTCCCGCTTGCTCTAAGGGCCTTTTCGAAACCGGCGTCGATCTTTGAGAGCTCTTGTTGACACTCCTGCAGATATCGCAGTAACAACCGTAACGAATGAAACGGAAACGCCGGAGACATCGTGACTATAACGCAGAAGTGTTTATCACCATGCTCTCTCATGTGTGTGAGAGATCACGTATGTAACATGCTGTAATTCGACTGGTTTGGATGTAAATTTTAAGGTCAATCCTTGTATAATGTAGAAGGCACATAAAATACCTATTTCCGTGTTGAAATACAATGTGGGGAAAAAAATTGAAGGTGAATATTTTCCTTATCTTCTGCTATCTGAAAGATGTTATGTGGCAAAATAGCAATCTCTGGTTTGGAGTCAGCCATCTTTAATTCTTCACTAGAGCACGATGTTAACAACAACATTATACATGATGATACATGAACATGTTTTATTTATTTTTTTGTAATAACTGCTTTGTTTTTATGGCAAAAATATAAATTACTTTAATTCCACCCAAAATATTCAACACATCAGACCATATATTTTTGGGATTTCTTTTTTTGTAACAAAGGGCATTTGTTTAGCAATTCCACACCATAATCCAGACATGTGAGGGATAAAAGAGATTGCTGTCACACCAGGGAGTGAACAGTAGTTGCCAGATATTCCTGCAGTTCCTTTAATGTTGCTGTGGGCCTTTTGGCAGCATTGCTGATAAATTTCCCTCTTGTCCTTTCATCAGTTTTGGAGGAACGTCCTGTTCCCGGTATTGTCCCTGTGGTGCCACATTTGATCTACTTGGTGATGATGACTTTCTTTGTGTTCCACGGTACATCTAATGTTTTTTCCGAAATCCTGTTGTACCCCTCTCTCCTGATTGATAACTTCTCAGAGTTAGATCCTGTGCTTTGTATGCTTTTTGTGTACCGTAGTTTTACCAAAATGCTAAGCTTATCTGGTGTTCAAATAAATATAACAGTGATGGAAATAACTTTCAGATATGTTAGAAGAAAAGCATGGACATGACAAAAGAGATTTATTTCTTAACTGTGGGATATTTTGCTTTGTGCGCGATCCCCCAGAAGGTGGTCCTATGCAGCTTAATTTTATTTCAGGGTCTAGAAGCACATTCTCTATGGTGTGTTAAAATGGGATCTTTCCTACTGTCAGGAAGTTTAAGAAGCTTTAACTATTTAAAAAGTGCTGACCAGGTTGATTAAAACTCTTACTGCATTAACACACTTTATATAACCACTGTGTGGAAATCACTACAGACATTTTCATGATCTGTTTTGCCAAACCAGTGAACAATAGATTTCTCCACACAAGAGCTAACAAACAGCCCAGAATGATAAGAGGTGTGTTTCATTATTACATTTGCCCTACAAAGCTGAGGCCCCTGATTTTTCCCATCCATTGAAGTGAAACATCTAATAATAGAAGAAGATTAGAAGATTATAGAAGAATGTGGACCTTTTAAAGAAGTAGATGCCGATCCCTAACTATCTAGAGACGTACCAGCACCAGTTGGATTCCACCTCATGTGGAGTTTGGGCACTGGAACTCTTTGAGTATTTGAAGGCTCTGGCATGGGCAAGCTGGTGTTGGATCAATGATGATGTCAAATGTTGAGCTATTTTATGAGTTGCTCAGTAGCTCCTGGTTCCATAACCGCAAATGACTGTAGAAAGGACATTACTCATAATCCAGTGCTCATGTTAGTTCTCACTCTTTAGTGTTCTGTATTGTTTAAAGAATATAATTACACTCTTTATCACACAAATGAGGATGGGTTTCCCTTTTGAGTCTGGTTCCTCTCAAGGTTTCTTCCTCATAACATCTAAGGGTCAAAGTCGTCATGGCTGCTTATCAGGGATAAACAGACACCGTTCACCTTAACTGTTAAATTCTGTAAAGCTGCTTTAAAACACTGTCCTTTGTGAAAGGCGCTATAGAAATACACTTGACTTAATACAAACAGACGCGAAATCCAAATGTAGTATTAAAGTTTTTAGAGCAAAGTTATCATAAACATCTTATTAAAAATGTTCTATCTTATTGTATAACAAAACCGAGCTTTCGTGATGAACATAAACATAGAAGTTGAAATGACGCTAAGAAAAAAAACAGATTAAATCAGATGCGTGAGTATTTGGAAAAGTAGTAAAAAAACAACAACAACAAAAAAAGCAATCAAGGTGTAATTAATGTTTAACTATTTAGCAGGTACAGCCTTTTTTCGATCATTTGGGCAAACATAGGATAATTATTAGTATATTTTTATTTCGGCTGTTAAAATTAACACATTAACAACACCTTAACGCAAATTAATTTTAACGCGCGGTAAATGCAGCGTGCAATTCTGTTTGATCGTTTTTATAAATAAATAAATATAAGAAAAACAAAATATAAACCTCCAACACAACACATATATACACAACTGCCTGTTTTTTTATTCAGTTATAAAAAAATAAAAAAAAATCAACCGAAATTGTTTTACTGATGCACCAAGTCAAAAATCCGGCAATTTAAACCGTCCGTGTGGAAACATAGGAAAATCATCAATGTCCTGATGATTTACATAATTTAAAACACCATAAATATTTTTGTAAAAACATTTACAAGAATATTTTGTGTTCATGCTCAATGTTGAGAAAATTTTCACTAATAATATACATACATTTGCACAAAGCATCCATGCCCATGTTGATTAAAGTATTAAAAACATAACGTATTAAATTAAGGTACATTTAAAGCAGATAAAATGTGCTATTAAGTTGCGATTGTTCACGAGTTAGCTGGTGGTAATTGTGCATTTAATGACGAATAAAGATTTTAATTGATTGACTCTCTATCTTTAATATTTAAAAGCAGTTCTCATGCAGACTTTCTTTCTTGAGATTCTACACCTTTTTGATGGCCTCCAACACTTGCATTTATACCACTTTATACTGTGTATTGATGGTTCTATCAAAAAAGGTAACAATTCACAATCATTATTAATTAATTATTAATGTGTCATGAATAATAAAAAATCAGTTCACACTTGCCAGGATACAGTTTATAAGTCAATTTCAATAAAAATGTGTTTTATTTTTATAAAGTTTTTAAAAATGGACATTGTTTTAAAGTAGCGTCACAGAGATAAAATGTCCGTCAAGTGTCTTTTGAGCATGTGAAAGTGGAAAGTCTATGCAAAAATGGCTCTAATTCCTAAATGGTTAATGAAACTTTTGAACCCCTTGAATTAAAGCTGGAAGTAAAAATGTCAATTACATTTTTGATTACTTCTTTCCAAATCCACTGTGGTGGTATTAGAGCTTCAGCTATCGATTTTCAGTCACTGTGATCCAAACTGTAGTTTATATAAAAAAGTCCTGAAACTGCGCCATCATACTGAAAATATGACTAAACATTTTGATGATTTTGTTTGTAAACAATGACAAAAGGACTTTTCATTCTGATGGGAATTGCATGTTCATTGACACAAATACATACCTTTGAGAGATGGCATTGAATTATGTGTGTTTGTGTTTATTACAGAAAAGCGCTACAGCCTGCGTAGTTCAGAATCTGGTCTGCTGGTCAGCTGTTTTGACATCGGCAGTCTCCTCATTGTCGTCTTCATCAGCTACTTTGGTGGACGGGGCCGGAGGCCACGCTGGCTTGCCATTGGGGGAATGGTTATTGCTGTTGGTGCTGCACTTTTTTCTCTCCCTCACTTCATTTGTCCACCTTATCAGCTGGAGCAGCTCAACACTACCGGACGGGGAGAGGGGCTCTGCACTATTACCAATAGCAGTAAGAGGGAGGGGCCTGAGGCATGTCCACGGGACCAGGAAGACCGGGAGCATGCTTTGTATGTGGCTCTGTTTATTTGCGCTCAGATTCTGATTGGCATGGGGTCCACACCCATCTACACCCTTGGACCCACCTACCTGGATGATAACGTGAAAAAGGAGAACGCTTCACTTTACTTGGGTAAGTAACACAACGCTATCTTAACTAGATTTTTTGTTCAGTCAGTGATGGTTTATAATATGCTAATGATGATTTGCTTATAATTCTGAATCACTTTTGCATCTGATCTTATATATCGATCAGCCATAACATTAAAGCCACCTATGCTACCAAGACAGCTCTGACCCATCGAGGTATGAACATTAGCAGCAAGTCTGTAGTTTGGGGGGCGGGGCCTACACGAATTGGACTTGTTTATTCAGCACATTTCACAGCGACTAGATCGGATTGAGATCTGCGGAGTTTTGAGCCCATGCCAACACCTTGAATCTATGTTTCTCGAACCATTCCTAAACAGTTTTTGCAGTCTGACGGGGAATGTTATCTTGCCGAAAGAAGCAACTGATATTAGGGAATTACCACTGAAATGAGGAACTTACACAGTGACAAAATTAAGCTAGGTGGTAAGTGTCAGAGTAACATCCATATGAATAACAGGAGGTTTCCCAGCAGAAAATTGCCCTTACACTGCTTGTATTGGCTTGTCTTCCTCCCACATTGGAACTGTGACATGTTTACATGGATTTGGAACTGGGACATGTTTAGCGAGGCTGCACCCAACGGCGATTTCAATAACTTTGAGGAGTACACATCATCAGTGACCAGCTAAATCAGCAAGTGCGTTGATGACTTGACCATCTCCAAGAACATCACTACACGCTCCAACCAGAAGCCGTGGATGACCACAAAGTGTGTGCGCTGCTGAAAGAGACTCCGCCTTTAGAGCAGGGGACAAGACAACCTTAAGAACAGGACAGCGGACAGACCCGGGGAAGACCACCCCCCCTACCAATGACCAGGTGCTCTGTCTAACCACAGCTGAAGTGAGGAAAACTCTATGAAGATTTAACCCACGGAAGTCTGCTGGAACAGACATTATTCCTGGGCGAGTGCTCAGGAAATGTGCATAACAACTAGCGGATGTCTTCACCGACATCTTCGACACCCTCCATTTGGCCCTCACCCACCTGGACAACAAGAATCTATTCGGCAAGCTTAGCCTACTGGGCCTGAACAGTTCCCTTAGCAACTGGATCCTGGACTTCCTGATTGGGAGACCTCAGTCAGTCCGGATCGGAAACAGCATTTCCAGCACCACCACACTGAACAGTAGGGCCCCTCAGGGTTGTGTGCTCAGCCCATTGCTTTTCACTCTGCTGACTCACGACTGTGTAGCAATGCACAGCTCGAATCGTCTAATTAAGATTGCCGACAACATCCCGTGGTGGGTCTCATCACCAAGAACGGCGAAGCAGCATACAGAGGTGGTGTGGAGCGAATAACCTGTCTCTAAACATTGACCAAACCAAAGAGATTGACAGCCTTTCTCCACTGTTCATCGATGGATCCTTAATGGAGATCGCCAAGAGCACCAAATTCCTTGGTGTTCATCTGGCGGATGACCTCTCCTGGTCACCAGCTCCATCATCAAGAAAACCAAGCAGCATCTTTACTTCCAGAGAAGGCTGAGGAAAGCTCATCTCACTTCCCCCATCCTGACCATGTTCTACAGAGGGACCATCGAAAGCATCTTGAGCAGCTGCATCACTGCCTGGTTTGGGAACTGCCCCGTCTCGGATCGCAAGACCCTACAGAGGGTAGTGAGGACAGCTGAGAACATTGGAGGCTCTCTCCCCTCTATCACAGACATTTACACCACACGCTGCATCCGCAAAGCCAACAGGATTGTGGACGACCCCACACACCCCTCACACACACTCTTCACCCTACTGCCATCAGGAATGTGGTTCCGAAGCATTCAGGCCGTCACATTCAGTCTCCCAAACACACAGAACTAAACTGAAAACACACACACACACGCAGACACTCAACGAAGTGTTACTGAACTGTACAACCTGAACTCAACACACGCTCATTACTCATCTCAATCCATTCCACTACCATGTATTTATTATTTATACTTAACCATATTATACCGTTAAGATGCAGTTTTCCTGCACCTCGACCTTGACCACCTTTTCTCAACTGCTGCTACTGCATTGTATTTGTTTACATCTACTGTTCATAGTCTTTTATAGTCCTCTGGTCGGTGCTATTTTGTGTTGTGTATTTGTCCCACACTGTCTTGTATTGTCTGTCCGTCCTATTTTTTTGTTTGCACTAGGTACTTGTACTTAATGTAGCTTTATGTTGTGTGTTGTAGCTCTATGTTGTTTAGTGTAGCGCCAGGGTTCTGGAGGAACGTTGTCTCATTGTTACTGTGTACTGTGTACCACTGTGTATGGTAGAAATGACAATAAAATCCTCTTGAGTTGACTTGACTTGGAAGACTTTTTCATGACGCAAAGTAAAATAGGAGACCAGACCAGGCCTCCCTTTACTGCTCCATTGCATGAGCTCACGAGCAGGTCTGCAGCTAAAGAGCTCCATAAGCTATGATGCACTGTTCTCTCTGAACCTTTCTAATAACTTTTTCAGCATTTTCTGCTTCAGTAGCTCTTTTTAGGTTTGGACTGAAATAGATAGCATTTGCTGCTCATGTACATCAATGAGCCTCGGATCAGTTTTGGTAGGTACTAACCACAGTATTCCAGGAACACACTATGCAACACCTACCAAATTCTCTGGTACAGTCTTCTTTCCATCACTATTTGAACTTTGATCCATCAAAGTTGCTCAAATTATTATGCACATCTTCTTTTTTTTTTCCTCTTCTAACACAAATATTCACGTTACTTGCTACCTAATATATGACACCCCTTAACAGGTGCCGTTGTGAAGTGAAAATGATTATAAATCGAATGAATGGGTTTTAATGTTATGGCTGATCAGTGTTTATTACCAATCATGAAATGTAGCTGATAAGAAGGACGCATTCATACAGTTGAGTGTTTAAGCACCGTTTTATTAGGAATGGGGATCTTGATATTGTTTGTTGTTATACTGACTAATTTTGTCAATTCGAACATAGAATAGAATGAATAGAATACATAATATGCATTTTTTTACAATCATTAATTATCCAGATTAGTCTAATTATAGTATTAAGTGATACCAAGAGGTTTTTGTCCTGTGTCACTGTTTAAATAGACGTTTTAACAAAAAAAAAGGGCATACATATAGTAAAATAAAATAATCAGTTATTGAGATTGACAATTGAGGTATTAACGATACTTCTTATGAACCTGTGTTTATTGGAATATGAATTTACAATAGTATATAAGTAACATATATTAGTAATCTGAAATCACTGTGTGTGTGTGTGTATGTGCGTATGTCTGTATGCCTGGGTGTGTTAGCAATCATGTACGTAATGGGAGCTCTAGGTCCGGCTGCTGGTTACCTGCTGGGTGGAGTTCTGATTGGCTTTTACGTCGACCCAAACTCTGCTGTGCACATTGATCAGAACGATCCACGTTTCGTAGGAAACTGGTGAGAGACACACACTGACTTTCTTAAGGAAACGTTTAAAGCTACAGTATTAATCTGGTTGCTGGATTAGAATTTGAGCTAAATTATAGTCTCTTTGTTTTCTTAATGCAAATTAAGCAAGTAAGCAAACAAACGAAACAAACAACAAGAAAAAAGAGGAATCAAATTTGCAAAGCACTTAGAAATCAATTTTAGTACATTACTAGATGATTACAGAATATTACTAAATGCCTAATTTCTTTGTATTACATCCTCAATTTATTTTCTATTTTTCACTGCAGTGTCAGTTTAAGGGTAATTTTAGCAAATCATACATAGAGACAGATCATCAAAACCCACAGCATGTTTAGTTTATGTCCAGTATTTAGTTGATTCAGAATTAAATTGCTTTTCACTAGAAACAATCCATGTTCTGGCATCATATGGAGACCGCCACACTGAGATGGTCTTGGGCTGGTCATTTTGCCCCACATCTGAGTGTGATTTCTGTGTTTTTATTTTCACAAACAAACCACTGAATCACAGATGACAAAACACTGCATATGTAAAAAAAAAACCTTAGTCATACACAACAATTTCAAGAATTACTGGCAGTTTTCATTAAACTGAGCCAAAATGGTTGTTAAAAAAACGCAGTGATTGCAATCAAATAGGAAAAACTTATTTTCAAACAAAAATACATTCCCATTAAACTACAATTTGTGTTGTGAATAGCACAAATTAGGTAATAGATGTATAGAAATGAATCAATACAGAAATGTCGCTTGCTTGTTCTTGTATTTTGTATTTTTGACAAAAAAACTAAAAAAACAAAACAAGTGTTTGTTTGTTTTTCCCTGAAAAAAAATATATTAAAAAAAGGTACAAATTTACCAATGTTGGTCCTTTAAATAAGATAATAAAATGCTATTTACTAGGTTTAGGAACTTGCATGGTCTAAACCCTGAAGTTGATTTGGATTATGTAAATGTGGTACTTAAAATATTTAAATACAATTAACTGTTCCCATGTAAATACTCTAATAGTCTTTGTTCTTGTTTGGCTTCAGTCATTTAGTGCAGAATGCGGCTTTACATTTAATAACTTTTGCTAATTTTCTTGAAAGTCGTTAGTTATTCAGTAGGGCATTGAACATTGCAGCTAATTTTGTTATTCATGTTATGGGATTTTTGTACCAAACTACATAAAATCATACTTTTGCAATAAAAATGTCAAAACCTATTTGCCATTTCTTTTCCCCATAAATGGTTGGAGCATCAAATAAAATAATAAATGCAGCATTTTGCCAAAGCTAAAAATGCAGTGTCTGTGATCATTAGCGGTGTGGATTTTTTCATTTAATTCAACTATTTGCATTTTTTATGTATGTTGCGTTAATGACCAGATACAGTATTCGTAGCCTTTATTCATTTTGGCTCGCTTTTCTTTACGGAAAAAATTCAGCAATTAAATGAAAAGCCAAGTGTATTTTGTATTTTCCTGTTTGATTTGTTCTGTTATTAGAGCAACAATTACTTGCGATATTTGTATTTTTTGTATGCTTACATGTAAAAATAAATATCTATGCAAATGCAATCATTTTATTTTATTTTTTATTCTGGCCATAATTTTGCATACAAATATGGAGAAACACTTTTTCACTTTTTCTTTGCATTTTCTCTCTCAAATTTGAAGCCTCCGTCTCTTCTTTTCTTTTTCCTGTTTAGATGGGTTCTCTTTCTTATCATGATTTATCTCTCTCTCTCTCTTCCTTTTGGTGGTTTCCAGCTGTTATGACTTCTCTCTTTCATCCTTTCTCTCTCCTTTCCTATTTCACAATATCTTTGTCTCAGGTGGAGTGGGTTTCTTTTCTGTTCTGTGGCCATGCTGCTGGTGATATTCCCCATGTTTGCCTTTCCAAAGAAGCTTCCCCCTCGCCACAAGAAAAGCAATGGGAAGAAAAAGCGGGTGGGGGACCTGCCAAGCGATGATGAGGTGATGAAGGAGAAGAGCCAAGCCGTCTCTTCCTCCATTGGGTTTGGAAAAGACATCAAAGGTAAACCGTCAGGTCTCCATTACCTTTACATACAGAGGACCTGTCTTTTTTTGTCTTTTGGTCTCATTATACCTTTTTTTTATTCTTCTAGATATGCCCAAGGCGGCCCTGCGTATCTTGAGCAATGTGATCTTTTTGTTTGTGAGTTTGTCGTACACAGCCGAGTGTGCCATCGTTACAGCCTTCATCACGTTCATCCCTAAATTCATTGAGTCTCAATTTGGGGTTCCAGCATCCAGTGCCAGTATCTATACAGGTGATTGATCACTTCTTCCTCTTTTTGTTTTTGGTTTCTCATTATCTCTCTCTCTCTCTCACACACACACACACACACACTAGCACACTGTGTTGTGACTGTGCTGTAATTTTTTATCTTGTCATGTTTATTTTTCTGCGCCAACCCAACCCCCTCCTCTGTTGTAGGCTTGGTAATTGTGCCCAGTGCTGGTGTTGGGATAGTGCTTGGAGGCTATATAATTAAGAAGCTGAAGTTGGGAGCAAGAGAATCAGCCAAGCTGGCAATGATCTGTAGTGGAGTGTCTCTGCTCTGTTTCTCCACACTCTTCATTGTTGGTTGTGAAAGCATTAATCTAGGGGGAATCAACATACCCTACACTACTGGGTAAGAATATTACATACTTTGCTCTATTTGCTCAGGATTTCTCTGTGCTGTATTTCTTTTGCAACATAATACGTATATCTTAGGAACATCTTTACTGTATAAATATTAGGAGCATTCTTTCTTCTTGGCATTTTCTAATACCCTGACAAACATTAGGTAGGAGTCTCTACTGCACAAAAGTGCACTGTTGCACGTTTAAATACAGAGGGTTTACCTTAAGATTTAAACTACTGGCAAAAATTAAATACAGGCCAGAAAAATTGCTAAAATAATTTTTTTACCTACTTCAGGAACAACAGATAAAACCAAGGTTTACTTGTACCAGTCAGGTCAAGTTTATTTCTATAGCGCTTTTCACAACAGACATTGTCTCAAAGCAGCCTTACAGAATTTAAAAGTTGAGGTGAACGGTGTGTACAGGGAGTGCAGAATTATTAGGCAAGTTGTATTTTTGAGGATTAATTTTATTTGAGGATTTAATTTGAACAACAACCATGTTCTTAATGAACACAAAAAACTCAAAGGGGAACCCATCCTCATTTGGGTGACATCAAGAGTGTGATTATAGTCTTTAAGCAATACAGAACACTGGAGAGTGGGAACTAACATGAGCACTGAAATGTAAGACCAGTATAACGGGACTAGAAAAATATAAAAAAGGAAAGGCAGTGCTCATGATCCAAAGCATATCACATCACCTGTCAATCTTAGGGGTGACTGTGTAATGGCTTTGGCATGTATGGCTGTTATTGTAACTGGGCTCCTGGTGCTTATTGATGTGACCGCTATTAGAAGTAGCAAATAGAAATTTGTTTGAATAGATTTAGACTTTCTGCTCAGATTCAACTGATAGGAAGGGTCTACACTAGGGTTGTGCTGATGGACGATAGGATAGCTGGTGAAAGATGGCGATTTCAAGCCGATATTTGGCTTGTGTTGTATTAAATTAACGTATTAAATGTTTTCATTTCATTACTAAATAAAAAATATTACCATTAGTATTGTTACTAATAATAAATAAACTAGAATTAATTCGCCCAGCTATAGCCTACTGTTCACATCAACATCACCGCTTAATCGACACCTGCAGCACAACACAAAGAAGAATTCACCTATTAGCTTTTAAAGTTTTAATAAGTAAAATATATAGACAAGTAAATAAATCAGTTGAACAATTCTTAAATATATATTAGCAAATAAGTCAACTATTGCACTGCCCCGCATGCCACAGTATCGGTGATGTCACAGGCAGATCTAAAAAATTAATTATATAAGAGCTTTTTAAGGCAAAAATAATGTATTATTATTAAATGGCCAAGTCAGTCATGTGATCGAAACCGCACCTCAATAATTTGCCTCTAGAGGCCGCTCTCCTACTGTATATTGTAACCTGGAAAAACTATAGGTATGTTTTTTGCTGACAGTTCCAGAAATCAGCTACTGTTTATCCAGGCTCCATAAGTAGCATTTAACCAAACCACCTGACCATCTGTGCTGATATTCAGAGTAACTTATCATATATGTACCAATGGCTTCCACACCTATAAGTGCTACAGCAGGATCTCTGTATGCATTTGCATTCTACATTGTGGCTATTATCTCCTTAATGGACAGGAACAAATGTACCACTATATTAGAGGTACAACTTACATTAACATTTATGCCGTTTGGCAGAAGCCCTGATTCAGAGTGACTTACAAAGTGCTTTAAAGTTTCTATCAATAAGTTGACTTGATGCTGGTTCTCAAGCTTAGAGAATACGATGCAGTCACTGAAAGTAAACCTCAGTCTGTCTCTGTATTTGAAATTGCTGTACAAAGCTGTGCTGAGCTCAGCATTACATTGGATTGTTGCAGCTAACAGCTCTTACGCCCACTGCCAACTGCTATATATTACATTTCAACATTGTAAATCCTGAGTATACTGTTTCTGTTGTGCTGAAACAAATGAAGACCACAGATCTGCTCTAATGGCACAGTGCATCCCGGCAAGAAGTAAATTCAAATCCCACAATTACATTTATTAAACATACAAATCGTTGCACTCTCGTCTGATATGAAACTGATATAAAAATCTTAATGTTATGCACATATTTATAATCATTATTATATAGTGCTATGTAGAACATTTGAAATATTTTCAGATGGATCTATAACGGCTTATGGCTACAATTACCACAAACAGTTTTACACTCAAGTATTTGTCAGTAAGTATCGATAAAGAAAAAAAAGGCTTTTACTTGTCACATCTACATTACCAGACAATGCAACAACACATCCCACATTGTTAGGAAACTGGGGTCAGCCATGAAAATTTTCCCCCGAGTGCAGAGAGGGTTAGCAATAATGACAAATTGCCTAACCTGGGCCTTGAAAATCCCCGACCTTTTGATCAGTACCCCAGAGTCTTAACCACTGTCATTTTCAAAGAATGACTTCCACAATGATGTAATTACAATGAACGAGTCGCTCCAGATGAGGATGGGTTCCATTTTTAGTTCTGGATCATTAGGGATAAAATTAGGGTTCAAATTTAAAGAACAAATATTGTGAATTTTAAATGTAAAAGTTAATCATTATTTCTGTAAAGGTGTTTTGTGATGATGTTCACTGTTGAAAGCGCTATACAAATACAATCGGATTGAACTAGAGTTGCTCTTTTTTTTAAATCAGAAATTAAGTTCATATATTGTGCTTATAGATGGCCATTTCAGTGAAATGATGTAGAAGGGCTGGTTAAGGCCAATATACACCGACTAGGCATAACTTTATGGCTGCCGACCAGGCAAAACATGCCTAATGTTGTGTTGTCCATTGCTGCCCGTGACCCTGTCGCTGGTTCACCACTGTTCCTTCCTTGGACCACTTTTAATAGATACTGACCACTGCAGACCGGGAAAATCCCACAAGAGCTGCAGTTTTGGAGATGCTCTGACCCAGTCGTCTAGACATCACAATTTGGCTCTCGTCAAACTCAAATCCTTACGCTCACCCATTTTTCCTGCTTCTAATACGTCATCTTTGAGGACAAAACTTTTACTTGCTGCCCTTAAGATAAGATAAGATACACCGTTATTCGTCCCACAGTGTCTGTGCATTTCTGTGTTACAGCAGCAAAAAAAAAAAAAAGGGCAAATATATGAAAAGTAGAGACAATACAAGTATATACATCACAGTGTTTTAAATACAAAAGAAAGAGACCACCAAAAAGTGGTTACACTTTCAAACATATTGCACATCGGTAATAATAGGTTTAAATTAGTATTGTCATATATAAGCAATATATCATATAGTTATATAGTAATATATCCCACCCACTTACAGGTGCCATTATGAAGAGATAATCAGTGTTGTTCCCTTCACCTATAATAATGTTATTCGGTCAAATTGATATGACTGGTCGCTGTATACACGAAAAGAATAATGAGGAATTAAGAACGGGCCTGTCTAATCTATTGGCATTTATAACTATTTAATATTACAAGCAATATTGCTATTGTTCTTTTGCAAACCAGCTCTAAGGCTGTATTTGGTAAAAGAGATCAGGCAGAGGATTAGTGTTGGATGGCCATTCTGTCAGCCTTCATTTCACTTTCCTTATATTATTTCATATTGTTCTTTATATAACATGAACCCAAGTACATCATTTTGTTTGTCAGCTTATCTATTAAATAATAGGCAACTCTTATTTAAAGATCACAACTTAACCTTTAGCACAACTTCTTTTTTATTTCATACAGGGTAATTGTATATTCACTGCATTCTAATGAGCATTGCAACTTAAAGGAAATTATGATGGACTGGCAGATGCATAATGTGAAAATGTTGAGGAGCTGACAAGCTTGTTTTCATATTCTGTTGCTTTAAATGGAGATTTTACTAAATGGACCAAATATCTTGAGAAAGGGGACTATTGGGAAATAACAAAGATGTAGATGCCATTGCATGCTTCTTGAGCTTTACAAAGAACTATACTTTTACCTCTTTTTATTTGTTTTAGCATATGCAAAATTTGCTGTGTCCACAAGTAATTGTCTTTCTGTCTTTAATCTGTGTTTTCGTCTTCCTTCGCAGGCCCACGCTGACTCTGTCCCATCGGAACTTAACAGGGGGCTGTAATGTTAACTGTGGTTGCCGGATCCATGAGTATGCTCCTGTGTGTGGTTCAGATGGAATTACATACTTTAACCCCTGTCTGGCTGGATGCAGCGGTGTCTCCAATGACAGCTCCGGGGTGAGAGCACATGATCTGTCTTTATTAATGAGTGTTAATTGTTTCAGCACAAGTGATCGCATAAAAAAACCCCTCATATGAACATTTCATACCAAACAGCAAGTTTGCTGCAGCGTTTCTTATTGTTTTTTTTAGTTGAATGAGTGTTTGTGTGAAACACTGTAAACCCACCAATGTAGTAGTCTTGTAGAAAGTCATATATATTTCACTGTTACTCATGTAGAAAGTCTTGTTTCACTACAACTTTAATGTTCGATTTATACAATTATTGACCTTTTTTCTTTAATTCAATTCATTTTTATTTTTATAGCGTTTTTAACATTGAACATTTTTACAAGTGTAAGTTTGTCCCTGATGAGCAAGCCGGTGGCGACTGTGGCAAGGAAAAACTCCCCGAGATGGCATAAGGAAGAAACCTTGAGAGGAACCAGACTCAAGAGGGAACCCATCCACATCTGGGTTGCACCGAATGTCTATATATAGCAGATATACGATGTTGCGGAGTACAGTGATGATGATCAGAAGCAAACTGTAGTCCTGAGTCAATGTAGCAGACTGTTGACATTAACTACAGTCCAAATCCATCCACAAAGCTCCCGTTCTTACTCCGGAATTTCATGGAACCACCCAAGGCGTTGATGAGAAACAGTCCCCAGCTGCACAGAGTGGCTTTCAAACGAAGAGAACGCTATCCAGAGGCAGGCCTGGGAAAAGTGGGAAGATCCGTGGAGGAAAGAGGGGCAGGAACAGTGGTCACTGGAACTAACCTCAGTCTGCATTGTGCTGTACATGGCTTATATATTTGTGTTGTTTTTTTTTCTTTCCAGATCAGGAATTATTCAGACTGTGCTTGTGTACAAAGCAGACAGGTGATCACTCCATCTGGAGGAAATCACGATTTGCAAGTGGTCATTGTGAAGACGTACCTGAATGAGAACGGCTATGCGCTCGCCGGCAAGTGTGAGCGCACCTGTGGAACGCTCATAACCTTCCTCATCTTCCTCTTTATTGTCACCCTAATAACTGCCTGTGCACAGCCTTCTGCCATCATAGTCACCCTGAGGTGGGTTTCCTTCTGGCAGTTGTTTGAACAATGTTTTGATATCTCGTTGACAAAATGTATTTGTTTTAATGGCAAGTAAGCATAATTGTTCCTGTAGGCATAACAATTATTATAAGTCTACAAATCTCCACTATTGGAAAAACATATATTTATGCTACAGCTTTTTTTCTTTCCTTTCTGTAGGTCTGTAGAAGAGCAGGAGAGACCATTTGCTTTGGGAATGCAATTTGTTCTTCTTAGGACTCTCGGTATGACAGAAATACATTTCTAATTCACTGCATATAGACAGTTTTCATAAAATACCTCAGTAAAAATTACGTTAATTTCAGTTAAATTGGTTCTTGTCATGATTTGTGACGAGTCAGTGTTAGAAGAAGCCTAAATGCAACGCTTTGGTAAAATCTAATTTCACGCAATATATTGAAACTTTGGGACAAAACCTGATTTTTATTTGATGTATTATTTTTCTTTACTATTTTTGACTAGAATTAAGCCACAGTGAAATCCAGCAAATTCCTTATGCTGCCACATTTCTTAAATAATGAATACTGGACTGACGAACAGTAAATACACTCTGTGGACAAAAGTCTGTCGATTCGTATGTGTTTTTGAGCATCTCATCTAACAAATGGTTTCCATTTACTGTTATAGTAACATCCACACATCTGGGAAGATTCCACTAGATTTTGGTGTGCATTTGTGCTCATTCAGCCACAAGGATGTTAGTAAAGTCAGGTACTGATGTGGGTGAGGTAAAGAGGGTGGGGTTCTTTTAACATTCCAATCCATACAAAAGGTGTGCAGTTGAAGTCAGAGCTTTATACAGGGCCACTCAAGATCTTCATGGAGCTAACTGTGCACATGGGCATTGTCATCCTTGAACAGGTTTGAGTCTCATAGTTTAACTAAAGGGAAAAATTTGATTGCATCCAAAGACCTTAACAACTGTGGTAACTGTTTGTGGAAGAACCACACGCCTGGAAAAGTCAAACCATTTGTCCATTTAGTGCATCTTGTATTACTTGAACTTGGTTTAAAGATTGAACATTAAAATTCCAATGATAAAAATAGATTAGTTTTTACAATAGATTTATGTGGAAAGACCATTCCTTAATATAAAACAAATGCTCATATTTTTAATATTCTTTCTTTTCCCAGCCTACATCCCTACTCCGATATATTTCGGCGCAGTGATCGACACCACCTGTATGCTCTGGCAGCAGGACTGCGGTGTTCATGGATCCTGTTGGGAGTATGACGTGACGTCACTTCGGTTTGTCTACTTTGGTTTGGCGGCCAGCCTCAAGTTTCTGGGCTTCTTCTTCATCTTCCTCACGTGGTATTCACTGAAACGGCGTGATGAGCACGCACATATGCATACGCACCCCGTATCCCCGCTGGACACGGTGAGCCAGTTGATGTGCCATGCAGTGTGGCAAAAAGGGCATGCTCGCACACGCTCTTGTCCTGTCTTCCTGCCCCGCCCCCCTGAACACTGCCATGCTGCTGCAATGGTCACTGGACAGGCCCTGAGTCGTGGCAACAGTTGCCCCGGCAATGGCCTAAAAGCAATAACCCTGCCCATCAAATCTCTGGAGAAAGTGGCGATTTGAACGTTTAGTGCACACACACACGCACACACACGCACACACAGTAACACACATTTACACACCAAAATGCATGGACAGGGCACACTGAAGATCAAGTGGAGCTTCTAGCTTTTCTGTGTCCTCAGAGCCACTGCTGGTGCCTTTTTTCACTCTTAAGAAATACACTACAATTAACACAATTTGTAAAGTTTTGGACTTGATACCTCAATTGAATTGGTACCTCTCTTCTTGCACATTTTCATCGCTTTCTTTCTTGTCCACATGGTCTGAATAATCTCTTTTCAGTCACACACACACAACACAGTATGACCAATACCTCACACCTTACATATGCATAAACATAAAAAAAATGTCTAAAGGGCCAGTACCTTTTGTCCATCTGCACTCACATGTTCATCACCCTATTCTGTTTTTGTTTTTTTTCCCGTCTGTAGTGTGACGAGAAACTGTAGGTATTTACACACTTCTCTATCATTCCACTGATTGTCAACTTGCTTAGTCGCTTGATTGATTAGATAAATGCAGCGGTATCGGGGATCCTTCCATATAATAAGGAGGAATGTATATGGAATTCAAGCATTATGCAAGCTTTTCTCTCCATCCT
The DNA here is from genome assembly GCA_024362625.1 of Silurus asotus. Lineage (NCBI taxonomy): Eukaryota > Metazoa > Chordata > Actinopteri > Siluriformes > Siluridae > Silurus > Silurus asotus. The sequence continues at coordinate 651,873 of MU551532.1, forward strand.
ACCCCGAGCCTGTCAATTAAACTCCAACAGGACAACGCAACAACACTTACACAGCCAGAGAGTGTTTTAAAATGCAAATGTGAAACAGTATAAATTCTGTACTGAGGAACTATATATCTGTTACACTGCATTCATATAACCTATGGGATGTAAAATAAGCATCATTTTCAAGGGTTTAACTGGTTGTTTTGATGTCCAAATTAAAAAGATTTGTAATAAAAAAATCTATAATGTGGGTGTCATTATTTTTTATTTGTTTAATTGCATTTTGATGTTGAAGGGACGGTAACTCGAGCATATCAACTACATATAAAACACCCAGAAAGTTTGTTGAGTTAAACTACCATGTATGCCAGACTTTCTGATTTTAAAATAGATTTTTATAAAATGCAATAAGCTTTAATTAATCATAAATAAATTTTTTGTCGTTTCATTTAGAAAAACCTGTACTGAGCATGTAGGAGAGAAAATATTTCAATCTTAGGTCTTAGTTTTTCTCAGTTTCTTTGGAGCATTTCTTGAATTATCCTTAATATTTGCAATCCAGTAGCTGCATTTCTTAAAACAATTTCTACAAGCAGCACAATACATTGGATTTCTTGCAAAAGCCTTGTCAGTAAGATGGTGCACAGTTTCAGTATTTCTTAATATGAACTATGGTTTGGAATGTTTTACTTTATCTTCTGTTTGGCATCTATGAATTTCAGCAGCAAAAAAAGAATTTTTCTGATTGCATATTTGATTTATATTAATTGCAAAAGACCGGGATGTTTTGGGGGTTAAAACTAATGAGGTGAAACCAGTATAATATATTTTGCTGGTATTCACAGCCTTTGTTTAGGGTCAACTACCTTATTGCTCACCAGACACTATTTTCCACAAAGCTTACCCAGTGTGGGGACAAGCCAGATTCGAACCAGCAACCGCTGAGCTCAGATGCAAAGCTTTTATCACAAAGCCATCAAATCCCACAACACACCTTCTTTTTTGGGGAGTTTATCATTTGTTTCAGGCTTTAAAGCAAGAAATTCAGACCAGACAGAAACACCGAAAGCAGGATTCAAACCCTGAACCCCACCAACAGCGGAATACCCGTCTTAACCAACTGAACCATCGGGAAGGACCGGCTGCGACGATTGTTTAGAGCAGGTCTATCTTTTCTTTCAAACCATCAACACAAGAATTTAACGGTAAAGAAAGATGTAGGAAGCGAATACAGATGTAAGTAGCACAAGTTGAACCCACATTGTAAATAACAGGAAGAAAGCAGGATTCACACCAAGATTCACACCACCAGCGAGATACCAACCTTAAACCATTGAACCATTGGGCAGGCTAGGAAGCTTATTTAGAGCGGGTCTATCTTTCTTTTCAACCCATTAAAAGCAAAAATATTTTGCTAAAGAAAGATGTAGGAAGTGAATCCTAATCGTGACTGGCAGGCAAAAAGCCACCAAAAGCAAGAAACCTGATTTAACCTACTGAACTATCAGGCAAGTTTGTTTAGAGCAGGTCTAGCTACCTTTAAACCATCAACACAAGAATATAAAGCTAAAGAAAGATTTAGGAAGCAGGAACATAACCTACATCACAACTAGCAGGCAGAAAGCAGGATTCAAACCCTGATCCCCACCATCAGCAAGGCACCAGCCTTAACCCAATCAACCATGGAAGAGATCAGACTGGGAAGCATGTTTAGATGAGGCACAAGCCTTAAACCACTGAGAGACCGCTGCTGAAAAGCATGTGTGCTTTTTGGAGGGTTCATACTTTGTTTCATGCCAGCGCAGTAAGAAAGAAGGCATGTAGGACTGGCTTTGAAACCTTATCACCAGCGTGGACTATATTAAGGACCATGTTCAGGCACAAGCCTTAACCCACTGAGCTACCACAGAAGTGCCTTTTTTTTGGTGGAGTTATCTTTCATGAAAGACCAGGAAATCAAGAAATTAATCCAACACAGAAAGGACAGAATTGAAATGTTTTCAGAGGGGACAAGGTCCAGAGGTTTTATTTACCAACACAGCAACCAGCTCAACCAGGAATCAAACTCTCAAACTCACCCTGACATTAACCCACTAGGCTATCACATCTATCTATCTATCTATCTATCTATCTATCTATCTATCTATCTATCTATCTATCTATCTATCTATCTATCTATCTATCTTTCTATCTATCTATCTATCTATCTATCTATCTATCTATCTATCTATCTATCTATCTATCTATCTATCTATCTATCTATCTATCTATCTATCTATCTATCATGTGAGGTCCAGTTAACAGCTAAAATAGGTAGCAACTTTTTACTTAAGTACCTTTCAGAGCCAAGACTTCTTTACTTTCACTTAAGTAAAAAAGTTTAATCAGTACTTCAACTTTTACCCGAGTATTTTAAAACATGAGTATCTGTACTTCTACTTAAGTAAAGGATGTGTGTACTTTTGCCCCCTCTGGCTCTTACCCAATTGGTGGCTTCATTAGTGAAGTTACAGTAAAGTCTCCCCAAATGTGAATACTTCAGTAATGTACAGATACGCAAAAATCTACTTAAGTACAGTAACAAATTACATTTACTTTGTTACTGTCCACCACTGCTAAATTGTATGTAATGTAATATAATATTATATATTATAAATGTAATCATTATCATCGAGATTGGAGCAGTGTAAAACCTTAAAGCTAGCATTTTCTTCCATGTACAGAATACACTCATCCATACACAGATTTCTAGCAGAATAACAATATTTTCAACAGTGTTGTTGCAATAAATGTTTCAGATCCAGTTAATAACTGCTGGAAAAATAAATATAAGTTTTAGGGTACATATTGACTGACCATGAATAAGAAAACAACATCAAGCTAAATGTAGAAATTATTGTGGACTGCACACCAGATTGGATTTCATTCTGCGTTCAGTCCAGCAGACTGTTCTATGCATTTGCTTTTTTTTGGATGTAATATGATATGAGGTGTAATGGGAAATGTTCTATCTGTACTACAATGTTCAATCTATTGCGTTAGCAGTAAATCAGAAGGACTTCCTGTAGATCATGGTAGGACTTCTCTCTCTCTCTTCCAATCATAGTGTCTATCTTTTTCTGCAATATGAACTAAGAAAAGAAAGAAGCAATCGTTACTCTCATTAATATTGATACAGTATATAATGGTGCACTCTATACTAGTGAATGATGTGCTTGCTATGATTATTGCTCTGTTGTTAGTAATTGTGTAAATATCTTGTTTCATGTGCTGTTCACATTAGCATTTACACTGAATGGTTTTCAGTGTTTGATGCTATTCTTTTTATAGTTTTCCATACAGTATTTGCTCAATTACATGTGATTATATAACAAACTATTTTGTTATAAGGCCTTGGAGATTAGCTTTCCTGTACACAACTTCCTATGAAGACTTGTGGCCAAGTTAATAGGAGGCGCTGTTGTGTGTGCTCATTAATATTTATTATAAAATTATCTATTATTAGATTTGTTTGTATTTATTTATTTGGTTAACCTGCTAGTATTTACTTGTTTGGTTCTTTCTCTTATTATATAACTAAAGAACGGTTTGTTGGCTGTTCATGTGTTCATGTGTTGAGGATCATTTGGCTCCGTCACTTCACACTGGCAAAAAGGTATAGAGAACAATGTGAATAGTAATAATTCACATATTACTTGATGTTAAAAAGTTACTGAATAATACTATAATGATTACTTATGTTCACTCTGCCATCGGTTTCTTAGTTTTGGTTTATGTTATATATATATTTTGTTCACAGACAATAAACTCCATAACCCCAATGTACTAATCATCCACATTCCACTCACATATAATTTTTTCATTGATAGAAATAATAGTACAATCTTCAGTATCATCTCCAGCAGCTTAGTGGTATTAACGGTATTAATGAACATGATTATGATTATAATGATGATGATGATAATGATGATGATTATGTTGGGTTGCAGAACAGTGGCTTAAACAGTGTAGCGTAAATAAAATCCTGACAGTCAGAGATACTGATAAGTGTACATGTCCAAATTGACCAAATTTCAGACCTTCTGGAAATCTACAAAGCAAGCAAATATTGTAGTTTTGTTTTAGTTGATATATTTGTCAGTCAGGGTATGCTGTCTAATATAAGGTCTGATGTTCTGTAATTTTGTAAACATCAATTCGGAGTATTGCTGAAGACATGATGCTTAAGTGTTAATTACTGTTCGAAACTTTCCTCTGGATTTAACTAATCGCATGTTTCAAAAGGGTTGTTATGAGTCTGTGTGCCAGTGAAATGGCCTACACTCAAAATAAAATATTACCGTAGTAAAGCAAATCTTAATTTGAGTTCTGTTTTCCAACTCCTTTCACTAAGGCCATAGACTTTCTTGTTTCATCTGCAATGGGGAATATAATAGGATTTATTTATTCATTTTTTTTTTTCGTATTTGGGTTTGTTCTATGTTCATTTTTATTTCACTTTTAAATTGTTCAAATCCATTACAATTCTGCCCAAAAATCTGTTAAAATGTACAGATCCTTCAATCATTATTAGTTGATTTTGGATATACTGTTCATTCTCTCATATCCTGAGTGCATTTAGGTTCTGTTTAAATTCTTTACATTATGGATTTTGTAATTTTTTTTATGTCTGTCAGCCTACAGTAATGTTGTAGTTCAGCGGGGGGTGGCGATGAGCTGGTATTTGCGTGGCAGGTTGGCAAAGCTGCTGGTTTCAGGAGTGGAATCAATGCTCTCAGGTCCTCCAGGTGTGGTAAAGTTGAAATGTTGCAACAGGGACACCAGGAAGAGAAACAGTTCCATCCGTGCCAGAGACTCACCCACACAGGCCCTCTTCCCTGCAGGAAAGACCAACAATCAAGTTAGCATCACATACTATAACGCTAGCCACGTTTACATGTACACTTTTTTGTCATTCCGATTAAAATTTTACAATTGAAAGATCTGGTGGACTGTTTACGAGACGTTATCTATCTGATAAGGTGTTTACATGTGCCGGCCCTAACAATCGGAGTGACTGTGACATGCACACATTAGCCTTTATCCTGTTAGCCACCTTTTATTCCTGTCAACATGGAGTTCCTTTATTTCTTATGCCTGTTATTTTTATAGAAAGTGTTACTCCTAATCAAGTAACAGAGTGAATTTGTAGGCATACTGCTACTGGAAGGTATGAGGAAAAGATCAGCGCAGGAAGCTAAGCTTTTTGGTGACTGAACCTCTAAGGAGCATCTCAACACTAACCCTCCCTCTTGTGTGGATGAAAGGTTGTAAGGACCGGTGGGAGCGGGTTGTATTGCTGGAATTTAGGCGCATGAGTCGCCGGTCCCTTATTATGCGTGATGGGGTTTTTATACAAACTCGGAAGTTGTGCGCAATACCGTGTGGTACCAAATCAATTCGATGTTCAAAAGAGCAATGTTAAAAATGTTCCTTAAAATCTTGTGCAAAGGAATTGAGGAAGCAAATTTTGCAGAATTGTTATTTTGTTCGGTTTATAGAAAGGTTAATCCCACCCCTCTTAAACTAATTACAATTTCACTTGGGCATTTTTATTCCATTTGAGGTGTTTATATTGAGCTTTTTCATTCAGATTAGACTTTTAATACTATTACAATGCTCCATGTAAATGCACCTACTGTTTATCCTGATTCTGTTATTGTGTTAATTGTGCCTTTGAGTCACTAAAATGTACATTTTGTATGCATGCCATTCTGTAGATTGGTCCTGGTCTTATAACACTGTATATATTGTTTATATACATGTTTACAGCATACAGAGCATTTCTGTTCTGTTTAATGGTCATTTTTCACTAAATACACAGAGAGATCTTCAGTAAAAGATCTGTATCATTTGCAGGTTTAATAGGAAATATTCAACAGCTCAGCTTTAAGTTTGACAATTTTTTCCTTAACAGAAATCCTTAAATAAATTGTGTCTGTAAATAAAGTATGCATGTCCCAACATATACATGTAAACATTTACCTCACGTGATAACCATGATCTGGATTGCAAGGTCAGAAAGAATTAACCAACTAGCATAGAACAGAATTTAATAAAAGGCATGGCTAAATATTTCAGCTGAATGTTTGGAGAAACTAACTGTCTGAATGCTAAGACTGTGTAAAGCTGTTAGTCATGCTAAAGAAGAATTTTTCAAGTTTTTTGGAAAGGAATGACCTAAAGAAATAAAACATGCATGCGTTTCCCGAATACGAAAGTACTAGTTGTTTCCAAATTTCTGATAAGCAATTTAAAATAAAAATTAATCTTAATGAAATGCTTTCCGCAGTAAATTTTTGATGCGCAGTTTTGTAATTCTGCATAATATTTTGCTTGTATATGTATATGTGGTGGAACAAGTAAAAGTTTTAATCAACTATATAAATATTGTGCTTCTGAGGCTGTAGTGAAACCAACAGATCCAGTATTCAATGTAATTTTTTTTTTAATCTTTATTAAACTGCTTCTTGGATTTGGTATTTATGCAGTATATATACTAATAGAAAACGATTGTTTACAATGCACACAAACTGGTAGAGGTGAAAAGTAATGAATTACATTTATTCATGTTACTGTAATTGAGCCATTTTTTTTTAGTACTTCTACTTTTTAGGGAAGTTTTAAAATGTATTTAATTAATTGTAATTTTATTTTTACATAATTATTTATTTATTTATTTGAATAATTGCACATAACTACATTTTAAATCATATTTTTTACTGAGTAACAAAAAATTAATAAATGAAAATAATGCAAGGGGAAAAACTGGGAAAACTACTGCAGCTTCGGAGAGGGACAAGACAGACGCCAGTGATGCAGACCCAGCTAAAAGCCAAATCCCTTAAAATCAAAAGTTGTACACTGCGTTGTTCACTCACTATCTAAATTCTCAATTTAAATTTTTTTTTTTTTTGTAGAAATGTTTTTTTGTAAAGGTGTTTCTTTAACTAAAAACAAGTTTGAGATATATAACCTCTTGTCCTTTCTAAACCACTCTCGAATTCCCCACTCCACCCCTATCTGTTTCACTTTTACGATCTAACTACTTTTTACTTTTACCTGAGTAGATTTTCAGACCGGTAGCTTCACTCGTACATAAGAAAATTTTAATTTAAGTAACAGTACTTTTACTTTTCTACAAACTGATTACATACAACTTTAAAAAGTGCATTTGTATTTCTTCCAAATCGAAGACCTTATTTGCAGAGATTTGTGAACACGTTTATACTTTTTAAAATGTAATTCTTATAGGTGTATTAATCGAAGTGTGTCAGTTTGTTAAACTGAGTACTGCAAAATAATGACTTACCTGCTGAAAAAGGCATAAAAGCAGGGCTCTTTTTAAAGTTGCCATTTTTGTCCAAAAAATGTTTCGGGTCAAATGTCCATGGCTTCTCCCATTGTTCCTCATCCCTCAGAACAGAGTGAAGCAAGGGTAAAATTACTGTGTCCTGCAAGGGATTTAAAATGTTAACCAAAACTAGTGAATTTAGTGACTCATCACATTTTTTATAGTCAGGATGTCATTGTTTTCGTGCTTGTGATTTACTATAAAAAAACAAAAAACAAAAACATTATATAAAACAATTTAAAGCATTGGACAGACTAACAGGATAATACACAAAAATAAGGGATTACATAATCATCAAAGTTATTGCATAATGCTGTGATCATGATCATAATGCTCAAAGTAAAGGTTAATTACTTGCCAATTATAATTACCATGAACATTATTTGTGTAATTTGACAGCTGAATGTAGGCCTGTGCAAATCGTTTCAAACTCATTAACTCATTTTCCATTTTCAAGAAATCCCCAGTGCTAACACACATTCGCTTTTACTGATGTTAATTTGTGGATCTGATGCATGGACATGATCGTGCAAAATGAAGGACTAAATGGATTTTTCTGGTTCATAATCTTAAGTATCTTGAAAGAAGCAATCTGAATCTTCTGTATATACACACGTCTATACACAGATGTTTAGTGCAATTATAAACTTTAGAGTGCTGCGGTCACAAATAGAGTTTCAGAGCACAATATAGTTAATAGACTGCTGAAAAATATCACATAATTCAAGCAAGAATTGTTTCTTTGTGTTAAAAAGTGTCTAAATGTTAATCCTGCATTTTTGCCAAAGGTCTACAAAAAATGTATGTGAATGGTCATCTGTCATGTCAGATTGCGTCTATCTTATTTTATTTTAATTTCTTGGTTTTATTGATGAAGCTGTAATAAAACAACATTATTTATGGACTGCATCACATTGATTTCGGTCTGTATTTTTTGTGCATTCAGTAAGAATTTAAAAAAAGTAAGTGGTTTAAGTAAAACATGTATTTATTCATTATTACCTTTGGAATTGTGTAGCCTCTGAATGTAATTTGATGAGTGGTGTAATGGGGAACATTGAGCGGTATGAGATCTATATAGCGTTGCACTTCATGGATCACTGCATCAGTAAATGGGAGGGACTTCCTGTCTTCCATATTAGGGCTTCTTTCACGTCCAATCACAATGTCAATCTCTTTCTGCATGCGATCTGGAGAAGTGGAGAGGCATTCAATAGTGTGTACAGTATGTATGCAATGAAACCCCTTTCCTTTTAAATGTGTTTCACTTTAAAAATCAACAATATAAGAATCTATTTCAATGGGGTGAAACAAACTACCTGCATGTCTTTCCTCACCACATCCATTAACCTCCTCTTTTCCTCCTTCCTGGTGGCTCCATTCTCAGCATTCTCCTACCGATATACCCCATGTCCCTCCTCTGCACACCTCTCTCACTTTGTCCTGGTTTCTAATCCTGTCCATCGTCATCACTTTCAATGAAAATCTCAGCATCTTCAGCTCTGCTACCTCCAGCTCCACCTCCTGTCTTTTACTCAATGCCACTGTCTCTAAACCATACAACATTGCAGATCTCACCACAGCCCAATAAACTTTCCCTTTCACTCTTGCAGATACTCTACTATCACAAATCACTCCTGTCACTCTTCTCCACCCACTTCACCCTGCCTGCACTCTTTTCTTCACTTCTCTAACACACTCCCTATTATAGTCAGCCCCAGACCTACGAATGCCTGACACAAATTTCTTTAGAGATACGTATGTATGACATGTAAATCTTACTCTTGTCGACTTGCAAATAATTGACTTACAAACACTTTTTAAGTCTCTATTTATTTTGTAAGTTACCTGAACTCCTCCGCCTTCACTACCTCTTCTCCCCATAACTGCACAACTCCACTGTCCTCCCTCTCATTCACACACATGTACTCTGTCTTACTCCTACTGACTCATTCTCCTTCTCTCCAGCGTGTACCTCCACCTCTTCAGGCTCTCCTCAACCTGCTCCCTACTCTCACCACAATCACAATATCTCTATCATATTTTAAACACAAACATTTATTCAATGACCACCCACTTTTTTAGGAACACATGTACACATGCAAAACCATACAGAAAAATGTAAGTTTAAAAAACATGGAATTGATAAGAATGGTTTCAACTGACAGAAATGTTATGGAAGCATTCTGAAAAACCTGAAGCTTCTAAAATACTCAAGACAGCAACAAACAACAGTCACAAATCTCTAATTGGAGGTGATAATTAAGTTACATTAATGACCAGTGATTGGATAATTATATGATTGAGCCAGATGTTCCTTATAAAGTGGATGGTGCATTCTACATGAGTTATTAAGAATATTAAGAAATACACATTTAATTATTCATTGTTTTATGCATGTTTTTTTCCCCAGTAAACAAAGATTGACATCATATTTTTAGTTATGTTCATGCAAACATGTTCTTCAATGGTCCTACCCTGTATTTCAGGATGCTTGATCAGTAACATCAGAGCATATCTGAGCGTAGTGCTGGTGGTCTCAGTCCCAGCCAGGAATAAGTTTAAGACAGTGGCTATCAAATTTTCATGATGAAACTCTGAATTGGGATTGTCCTTCTCCTGTTTGGAGAAAGAAATGTTGCATGTGGTTAATCACAATAGCAATACAAGAAATCAATTTGTAAAAGCAATTCTAATAGACTACATTAAAAAGAGCCATATTTTAAAATGTCGACTTGAGTCCAGAAGATATGGCAAAAATACACATATTCAGGTTGACGCTCCTTTTCCAGATTATGCGGATCATGCACAAGTTTTTAACTATAAACCCAAAATAAATGATCATTTGAATTCAAAAATCAATAAAAAAAGACATATTTTAAATAATAAAAATGAACATTCAAAATTAAATTGAAATGACTTTAGAAAAACAGTATATTGCTACATTAATAGGCAAATTATCTTATTGTTTAATGCTTGGTAAATTGTGCCACTCAGATCTAATTCCTAACTAATTTTGTTATGTATTTGGGATGATCAAATTATTTTAAGCAGAGATGGCGCAAGAAAAATGAACTTAGCTCTGAATATCATGATCCTATTTTGGATGAGAAATGCTTCATCATAAGACCACTATACTTATCTTTTGTTCAATGGTTCAACCCAGCAATAAAAAGCGCTGTAGTATAAAGGACTGCTTGCCTGGCTGAGTCGGACGAGGAAGCAGTCGATAAAGTCTCGTGGATTGTCTGGGTCCAAATTTTCCATATGCTCCTGTATTTTGCTTTTAGAAAAGGCCTTGATTTCTTCTAGTTCTTTGAAAATCGCATGATGTTTACCAGGAAGTGCATCAACCAACGTTGGAAAGATATCATACAACTGCAAAATAAGAGTTACAAATGTAATCTTTTTATGCAGGTTGTAAGTTGATGTATATGTGTGAGATTCATGTGAGTGACTAATATTACCGTTCAATATTTAATTTTAACAGCAATTTTTTTACCTCATGTTATTTTCAGATGAAAAACAACTGAACATATTTGCAATATTAATATAATTTGGATATTTTCACAAGGTTTTAAAGGTCTCCATAAATAGTCTCAGCAGTTTTTGTAAGAATCCTATCATGACATACCTGTTCCAATGTGCGGCTGCCAAACCGCAGTATACTATTAATGACTTGGAGCAGATGTAGAAAGTGATGGTCTTCATAAAGAAAGCGTTGACCAAACACCAGTGCACAGATGATGTTAGATACAGCTCTACTCAGAAAGAATGTGGGGTCAAATTGAGTAGCTAGAGGAAATAAACACATTTAAATAAGTCTTAGGATTTTACTATTCCCGTTGCCTACATCTTAGTGCATTCCAGTCAAAAGGCAGCTTTTCAGAGAGGCAGCAATTTTGGGCAGCATTTTGGCCATGGGCCAAAAGTAAATTTTGCATTATACCAAACATTATGTTAAAATTAAAGCTGGTATGCCTTCTCTCTTATATTTTCATAACTTTCTTTCAGCTTCTCCTATTAGGGGTCGCCACAGCAGATCATCCTCATGTTTGATTTGGCACATGTTTTTACGCTGGATACCCTTGCTAACGCAACCCTCCCCATTTATCCGGGCTTGGGACCGGCACTAAGAGTGGCTGGGGTTGGTTCCCTGACTGGGGATTGTACCCAAGCCGCAGCAGTGAGAGCGCCACATCCTAACCACTAGACCACCAGGGACCCTAAAACTTTATTTCGGCTTCTCACATTAGGGGTCGCCACAGCAGATCCTCCACATGTTTGATTTGGCACATGTTTTTACACTGGATGCCCTTCCTTACGCAACCCTTCTCATTTATCCGGCCTTGGGACCACTAGGGACCCTCCCTCTTATATTTACATAATAATTAAAAATGAACAAAGAGATGAAATCATTGATCTGTAATCTGCTTAACTAATGCAGCTTTTATTTCAAAGTTCTTGTTCTGTGAAACTTGTAGCACTAATAGAAACAATCCAATTTACTATAGAATTGAGTTAAATGCCTAATATACTTATTCAGTGATCTCTAAAGAAAGACATGAAGCTGGTCCTTATTTTTTAAAAGGTCTTACAATTACAAAAGCCCAACCCCCAAACTCTAAGCATCTGGGTTGGGGCCTTGCTCAAGAGTGGCCACCCAGTATAGCAGGGATTCTATCCCACAACCGCTAGATCCAGAGTCCAATGCCTTAACCACTAGGCCACCTACCGGGTTGTGTTTTAGAACAGAATTCTAAAACCCCCAAAAAATAATGCACTGTTGTTTAACAAAGAGTACAATGTAATTGTGGATACATAATGTTAATTGAATGCTTTTTGAAAAACGTCTGCTTTTCTTCTTTGTTATATTTACCTACATATATAGAAAAAGCGTGTCTGGTGAGAAAACAATTGTTTATAAGTGCTCTAAGTGATAACAGGAAGTGCTCAAAGAAGACAACAGGTTTGTCCTCCTGATGTTTTGCTATCGACAGGAAACAACCAAACCTGTTAATGTTATTGAAAATTAGACCATTTTATAACGTTACATTGTTGTTGATTATTTTCCTTTGTTGTTGAATATGTTCTTATTACAACATGCCCTGTATAGTTTTTACACATCCACACTATTATTTATTGAGCAGGTGCTAGCTGGCTGGCTAGCTATAGGTTAGCTACATAAACTAGATATGTATATAAAGTCATTTGTGAAATTCTGCAATTTAGTCAATTAGTAGTTAATTTTAACCACATTTACAAACAAATATAGCTGTTATACTCGTTCAGCAAAACCTTAAATAAATGTTAGCTATAAAAAAAACACGATCAATCATCAGTTAAATGCTCCCCAGATCTCAATTATATCATTTTTGGAATGCTAAGTACTTCATGGATTTCTAGCCTTACCATTTATTTTTAAGACTTCATCAGCTGGGATAAATAAAAGGTTGTTATTTTAAAACGAATTATTCTATTTTTTAAGCTACAACTACAAAAAATTTCATTTACACCCTTTTTTGATTTATTAAATTGGCATAATTTCCCATTTAGATAAACCAATTTAGTCTGTTAAAAAAGTGACATGCATTAGGCCACTCACACTTAGTTTCTTTGATGGCATTCAGCAAGTGTTTGCTCTCTTCTTGTACCCAGCCCTCCATTCTCCTACGTCCCATCCCAAAGTCTCTCAGAGTAGTGAGTGTGAACCTCCTGAGCTGACGCCAACGCTCTCCGTTACTGATAGTAATACCTGAAAGATGGAGACACTGTTGATAATGTTGCACAATTGATCACACATACAACCACAATTCTAAAAACGTTGGGACGCTGTGCAAAATTAACAATAGTATATAACATAATACTGTTCTAAAATATGTAGACAGATAGGAAGGGTTTAAAAAAACGTGAACCATGATCCTCCACGCCTACTTAGATCAGAACGTGCATGCTATCTGTTGGTTCTTCAAATAATGAAGACTACAGCAGGCGGCAGATCTTTCTTTAATAAAGCCCTACAGTTATGGAACAGCCTTCCAATCAGTGTTCGGGACTCAGACACAGTCTCAGTGTTCAAGTCGAGGTTGAAAATATATTTATTTAGTCAAGCCTTTTTTCTTAGGTAAAGGCGCAGATCTGGAGGAAACATGGATATAGAGTGTTTGGTGAACTGGGATATTTGTATGCTGTCGTCCCCTCACATTCACTCAGGTTTGTTGATGGTGGTGTTGTGGGTCGTCTTTTATCCCAGAGATCCCTCATGTTGGTGTTACCTTCTGGTTCTCACTTGTAGTTATGCTGCCATAGCGAGTCTTGCCGGAGTCCAAACTGCACAGTGACATTAACCTCCATACAACAATAAAGACACTTAATAATCCATATCCTTCTCTTCCTGTCACCCTCTTCTCTCTCTTTCTCTATCTCTATCTCTTTCTCTCTCTTTCTCTCTCTCTCTCTCTCTCTCTCTCTCTCTCTTTCTCTCTCTCTCTCTCTCTCTCTCCCTCTCTCTCTCTCACTCTCTCACTCTCTTTTTTGTCAAGTTAAACATGCTTCTGATGCTCCAGTGACCACTGTTCCTGCCCCCTCCCCTCTGTGGATCTTCCCACTTCGTCCAGGCCTGCCTCTGGATAGTGTTCTATTTGACTGGAGGTCACTCTGTGCAGCTTGGGACGGTCATCAAAGCCTTTGGTGGTTCCATGAAATTCCGGAGTAAGAATGGGCGCTTTTGAGGATGGATTGGACTGTAGTTAATGTCAACAGTCTGCTACACTGACTCAGGACTACTTTTTGCTTCTGATCATCATCACTGTACACCGCAACATCGTATATCTGCAATAAACGGACATTCGGTGCAACCCAGATGAGGATGGGTTCCCTCTTGAGTCTGGTTCATCTCAAGGTTTCTTCCTTCATTCGCCACCGGCTCACTTATCAGGGACAAACTTACTTATAAAGAACACATTTACTTTTAACCAACCACATTATCTGTGTAAAGCTGCTTTGAGGTAAGTAATGTGAGATAAAGTAAGGTAAAGTAATTTGTGTAAATCAACATTCGTATTGCTGATCATCCGTCCCCATACCCCCTGTCCTCTACATCTGCCTCTTTCAAACCAATAACCTGCATGTCTTCCCTCAACACATCCATAAACCTCCTCCTTGGCCTTCCTCTTTTCCTCCTTCCTGGTTGCTCCATCCTCAGCATTCTTCTACCCCATTCCCTCCTCTGCAAATGTCCAAACCATCTCAATCTCGCCTCCCTCACCTTGTCTCCAAAACGTCCTACATACGCTGTCCGTCTAATAAACTCCTTTCTAATCCTGTCCATCCTCATCACACCCAATGAACATCTCAGCATCTTCAGCACTATTCGACAAGCTTGTGGTATGCAACACTTCTCTAGTTTTGTGTTTTGTGGCAAATGACAAATGTCTCTAAACATCAGCTTTTGTTATAACTAATAGGTAGTTTATCTTTCTTACCGTAGCCTTTCAGCACTTTCTGTGCAAAAGGAACAGGGGCTCTGCCAACAAAATCATCTGCATTGTCAACAAGGGCTTCTTTCACTGTGTCATAGCCCACCAGAACAAGAAATCTCTGGGGTCCCAGATACACCGTCATCACAGGACCATATGTCTTACTCCACTGTTAAAGAACAAAGATCAGTTTTTCCTGAATGGGTTACTAAAGTTTTTTCATGTACAGAATAACAATTTCTCTGCTTATTTTTTTACTTCCAACAAGCAAATCGGACTGGAAGGTAAATACTTCATTCTTTTTCCTGTACATAACCTACGATGCTTTGCACATGCGTGTCCAGTAGAACATTAAGACTACTTGTTCTTCTGTGTCAGATTAAAAACTCGTTTGAAAATGAACAACTCAGCACTTATGACTACAATGTGGAAAATATATTTTATGAAGATGAAAAAAAAAAAGCTGACCTTTAGAAAGTCTTTAAAGGGTGCATGCATGTCCATGGTCAGAATATTTCCTACTATAGGCAAAGCTGTAGGTCCTGGAGGTAGATTATGTGGTTTATATCTCCATCTAGGCAATAGGAACAGAGCTATTACTAAACCCAGCAATAGTAAAGTGCTGGAGAAATCCATAGTTGTTTATATTATTATTTTCCCAAAACAATATCTGCTCTGTTTTTGAGTTTTGAATCTGTTGCTTACTTTTGTTTAAACCATTTTACACTGGGGCTTGCAGAGTTTATATAATACCAGGAAATGGGAGGGGCTGAAACACGTGAACCATGTGCTTATCTACAGTACACATGAACTCATGATAGGTCTATCCCACTGATTCAAGAAGATAAAGATTTATAGAGTTTCCTTAACATTGTATGTTAAACACATAGTCTTCTATAAGATATTCACATAACTGTAAATAACATATTGAGGGAACTGTACTGTACTTTGTTGTGTCTGTAGATGTGTAGCCACTAGTTGGCAGTAGAACATAAAAAGAGTAAACAAAGAACAGTGGTGGACAGTAACAAAGTATTTGTAATTTGTTACTGTAAGTAGCGAAAAAAACCTACTTTTTACTTAAATACATTTTGCGAAATCAAACGTTGCTTTTTATTTGAGAGTGGATTAAAACTTAACTGGTCAAAGCCACCAATCAGAGTAGAGCACGTGCTCTGTTTAGAACTTGTTTTGATTGGTGCTTGATGGTATCTACTTACCACCACATACAGTTCAGCATCAGTTCAACAGCAAGCAGAACATTTTGAAAGTAATAAATGATGAAAGAAAATTCTGACTTGAACTTGTCACAACAACCGTGGCCTTATTTGTTTAGGTAATTTTTGCAATTATTTTAAGTAGTTGATGTTTTGGGCTCATGATATTTTTTATTACATATCAATTAGTGTTTGATTAATTAATGTCATTCTGTTAATAGATTGCTGTGCTAATTGTAATGTTAGCATCTTTTTACATAAGCTGAGTTAATTAAACTATAGTCTTATAGAAATGATAATACAACATTTTAGCCATTTTAATTCATAGGTTCCCTGGTGGTCTAGTGGTTAGGATACGGCACTCTCACCGCTGTGGCCCCGGGTTTGATCCCCGCTCAGGAAACCAACCCCAGCCATTAGGGTTGCACAAGCCTTCGTGCCGGTCCCAAGCCCGGATAAATGGGGAGGGTTGCGTTAGGAAGGACATTCAGCATAAAAACATGTGCCAAATAAAACATGCAGATGGTCTGCTGTGGAGACCCCTAATGGGAGAAGCCGAAAGATTTTTTATAGCCATATTAATTCATAGTACTTTGGATGCTTAAGTACATTTAAAAGCAAATACTTTTGTACTTTTACTGAAGTAAAAGTATAATGGGTACAATTTATATTTTAATGTGTAAAATGTGTAAAGTGTATTCCTAACTTTAACTTTATCAAGTACATGGTTTGTGTACTTTGTCCACCACAGGTAAATAAAATAGCTTTTTATTTTTATTACAAAACATACAAATATCACATTTTGGTGATGAGGATGTTAATTAGAGTTCCTCTGCCAGCTCATTTCTGCTATGCCTTGGCGAGCCTTCACTCACTTTTACTGTCTGGCTCAAAATGTTTGAAATGACCTTCTTGTTATGTTTGATGCTACTGGTGATGCCTGTCCAGAGGAAGGAAAATTAGCTGTTCTGCTACATGCGTTGGGCACAGAAGAATGTTGTTGAATGTGATTTCAGAAACGGGGAAGAGCAAATGCTACGTAATCAGCTATTGGAGCGAGCAGCTAAACCACACGTTAGGGACTGACTTTTGTGTGAACCGGACCTCACCAAATTAAAATGTGTGCAAATTAAAACAAATGATTGACATTGTCAGCCAGTGGAGATAATTGTGTACACAGGCTCATTAGTGTCTATACTGCCAGAGAGTATTGACCATGCTTATTTTTTATTTTCCAACCTTGAGAGTAAAGTTAGTTTCTTGTACCAAAGACATTATTCTGGTGCTGTGTTTTTCTACAGATGTCTTCCACAATGGTAAAACGGTAGTGAAAACATTCTAGGTAGTGAAATGAAGTTCCCCTTTGCTGGGAATGGATTTGCTGAAAACCGCTTTAATGCCCTATAGAATGTGATACTGTGATTATGAATGAGATTGAGTTCGGATCACAACCTGGTTCATTCCCTACCTGTGTACAAACACCTTTTATGCAGGAAACCAGCTGTCTTCCACACAGTGAGGTCATAGTCTGATAAAACCAGTGAGGCTCTGAAATACTGTTATGATACTGCTGTATGGGAAAAATTGTGCAATACACATGGGGAGGATATTGATAATTTTACAGACTGTATTACCGATAATAATCAAAAATCTAAAAAATCAAACTGAACTGGACAGATAACACAGATGCAATTTACAAGAAAGGACAGAGCAGACCCTTTCTGCTTTTGGAGTGCAGGGAACACTACTAAAGGCCTTTTTTGACCATGTGGTGGCCTCAGCCATCTTTTATGGAGTGGTCTGCCAGTGCAGCAGCATCTTTACTGCAGACAGAAAAAAAATGGACAAGTTGATCAGGAAGGCCAGCCCAGTCCTGGACACTGTAGAGGAGGTGGGACAAAAAAGAATGGTAGCTAAGCTATCATCATTGCTGGAGAACGACTCTCACCCATGTATGAAACAGCTTCATCTCCTTCAGTAACAGACTGTTAAATCCAAAGTGTCTGAAGGAGCGACACCAAAGGCCTTTTCTTCCTGCTGCTATTAGACTTTACAATTGGAACTGCTCCCAGTGATTCAGTCACCATAATGCACATTATTGATACTGTTTTATGTTTTTGTGTAACTGTGCAACAACGCCATTTTAAACCGTTCAATATTATCTAGTGCAATTTGATTGTTTGAAAGTGTAAATACTACAGTGTATTGTTTGTTTCTTTTCTTTTGTATTTATATACTGTACTGTGAAACCAACCCCAGCCACTCTTAGTGCAAGTCCCAAGACCGGATAAATGGGGAGGGTTGCGTTAGGAAGGGCATCCAGTGTGAAAACATGTGCCAAATCATATATGCGGATGGTCCGTTGTGGCGACCCCTAATAGGAGAAGCTGAAAGAAAGTTACTGTATATATTCGTACTATGTCTCTGATTTATATATGCAATTTTTTTTTGTTGTTGTAACATGAACATTTCCCTACTGTGGGACAAATAAAGGTATATCTTGTCTTCAATTCAATTCAATTCAATTCAATGAATTTTTATTCGTATAGTTTTTAAAAATGAACATTGTCTCAAAACAGCTTTACACAGATAATGTGGTGATAAAAAAATTAATGTTCTTTATAAGTGTAAGTTTGTCCATGATGAACGAGCCGGTGGCGACTGTGGCTAGGAAAGATGGCATAAGGAAGAAAGCTTTACTGGAACCAGACTCAAAAGGGAACCCATCCCCATCTGGGTTGCACCGAATGTCTATTTATTGCAGATATACGATGTTGCGGGGTACAGTGATGGTGATCAGAAGCAAACTGTAGTCCTGAGTCAATGTAGCAGACTGTGGACATTAACTACAATCCAATTTCCATCCCTAAAGTGCCCGGAATTTCAAGAAACCACCCAAGGCTTTGACGAGTAACCGTCCCCAAGCTGCACAGAGTGGCCTCCAAATGAAGAGAACACTATCCAGAGGCAAGTCTGGGTAAAGTGGGAAGATCCGCAGAGGGAAGAGGGGCAGGAACAGTGGTCATTGGAACCTCTGGAGCATGCTTAACTCGACCAAGTCTTGTCTTGTCTTGGTAGCTTTTGCCTACAGAACCCTTTCCCCAGCTGAAAGAAAGTATTTAACTGTGTAAAGGGGAGCCTTGGCCTGTGTGTGGAGTGAAAAATGGAGGCCATATCTTTGGGTAAGACAATTTGTTCTGCGACCAGACCACCAAGCCCTTATTATGCTTTTTTACATTCAAAGGAATGGGACGAGCTGGCTAGGTGGAGATCGCTAGGTGGTTATGCTATTCCTATAAAGTTGCATATCACCCGGGAAAAAACATCACAGCAGACTGACTCTCTTAACTTCCTCTGCCTGAGGCGGGTGAAACAATTGAAGCAGAAATGATTGTCACTGTTACTCACTTATTTGCCTTGTTAGTTTCTAAGTTCACCACTGAATCTGAGAACTGCCTTGAGAAATGCCAACTTCGTGTACAGATAAAGAATGATTGCCCCATAAACAATAAAAATTCAGTAAAACAAGAACCTGCAACCTTTTTTTCACATCAGACCTGAGCTTTCCTTGAAAGGTCTATTAGTTAGACAACTGCAATGGAACAAGACTTGCCAATTTAGCTCACAAGAGACACCAATTTAATTCATTTTTGAATTTATTTAGATTGCAGCATGTTTTTTTTTTTTTATTTAATTTTTTAACAGATTGTAATGTACAGATGTAATCAGGAAAAAATTAAGCTAACACTGGATGGAAATTTGCTTGGTCCAGGCCGAATGACTGCCATTCATGGATTAATTAATTAAGTTTTCAACAGTATTGAGAAATTTTTAATTACTGTATGGTCAAAAAGATTTTAAGTCCTGGTGTGACCTCTGGTGGTGAAATAGCACACACCTGGCAGCCCACCCCCTTTCTCTCCTTCTCTTTCGAAGTATATCTTCATGTGTGAAACAATCAACTTTGGAACTTCTGTCTGAAAGCTGACTCGTGTGTTTTATTGAGACTTCCTCGTATATGTAGGAGAGCAGAAATGGAGAGGAAAGGCTGAATTCAAGAGTATCCTGTCCAGGCGACAGAAGCAGCAGAGGATAAAACACTTCCTTACACTAACAGTGCAACCTCTTACATCATTTTCCTGACAAACCTTTGACACACCCCTCACAAGCAACAGTGCAGCCTTCCAAGCCAAACTCATGGATTTGGCCCATGGCCTGACCTCATACTTAAGTTTGCTAACAAGTCATTCTCCTGCCTGAGGACAACAGTGAGGCCTTAAAAAATGAATCTCCTTCTGGAGGTTGATGGCACAGGCTTCCAAGTCATGCTCATTGCAGAGGGTTGACAGTGTGACCTCCCACAACCCTCTTATGCCGGACATTGACAGCATGGCTTCCTAAGCCATGTTTCCAAAAAGAGGCAGACAGAGTGGAACCCTACCCTCTGCTGTAAGGCAGATGACACAGCCTCCAAAATCCTGCTTCTGCCAGAGGCTGATGGCACTATGTCCCAAGACCTCCTGCTGCAAGAAGCCAACAGCATTGGCATTCCCAGCATTCCTGTCTCAGTCTTTTCACATGCCCCAGGCAAACTCATCTCATCCCTACTACCAGACCCCACTGACTTGTCCCTGAGTCACATGATTATGGAGCTATGTTTATTCTGTCATGTTCTGCCTCCACCCCTGTTCTGTTATCGGTTGATCACCTCACATGTTCCTATTGCCCACAGTCACGTCTATTCAGCTTTGTGTTTAGTTTGTGTTTACATTCTAATGCTTAATACTTAATTTATAGTGTACAGCCAATAATCCCCATAACCCAAATGTACTAATCATTCACATCCCATTCACAATGATATTTTAATTATTTATTTATTGATCATATTAATATAAGAGTAAAAACAACATTCAAACTACAAAGCTGTTTAACTATCAGCTGTTTAACTTTAGCAGATTGTTGGTGTTGAATTTAGCAATGGTATTGATGAACATGATGATTTTAATGACGATGAACAGTGGCTAAGCTTATATATAAACAGTTCAGCCTAAAAAAGAAAAACGGACACCCTGAGATACTGATAAATATGCAGGTCCATATGGAATTAATGACCTGGAGTTCTTAAAGCAAGCAAATATTGTAGTTTTGTTTTGGTTGATATACACTATATAAACAAAAGTATTGGGACACCTGACCTTTCCTGCTATATGAGGTTTTCTCCAAACAGTTACCACAAAGCTGGAGACACAATTGTATGGGGTGTCTTTGGATGCGGTATAATAAAATAACACAGATGTCCACAAGCTCACTCCAAAATCTAGTGGAACATCTTCCCAGAAGAGTGGAGGGGATTATATGAGCAAATTGGGTCTAACTGTGGAATGCAACAATGATGCTGCAAAACCTTCTAAGATTGCTACTTACATAGGTGGCTATGGATTTAATTAATCTCATGGGTCAAAAGAGATGTTATGAGGCTGTGTGTCAGTGAGATGACCACCGCTCAGAATAAAATTTTATTAAAGCCAATCTGTTTTCCTTCCCAAATTGTCCACTTGCTTTCATAGCTTGCATTTCTTAATCTGCAATTGGAAAATCTAATGGGATTTGGAAGTTCTTTACATTATATCTAATGGCATTATGTCTGTCAGCCTACAGTAATGTTGTAGTTCAGCGGGGGGTGGCGATGAGCTGGTATTTGCGTGGCAGGTTGGCAAAGCCGCTGGTTTCAGGAGTGGAATCAATGCTTTCAGGTCCTCCAGGTGTGGTAAAGCTGAAATGTTGCAACAGGGACACCAGGAAGAGAAACAGTTCCATCCGTGCCAGAGACTCACCCACACAGGCCCTCTTCCCTGCAGGAAAGACCGACAATTCAAGTTAGCATCACATACTATAACGCTAGCCACGTTTACATGTACACTATTTTGGCATTCTGATTAAAACTTTCTGATTAAAAGATTCATTTAAATTAATTTAAGTTAATTGTACATTTGAGACACAAAAAATGCATTTTGTGTGCATGCCATTCTGTAGATTTGTTCTGGTCATATTCTTAAACTAGCACTAGCACTGTATATACAGGTTTACAGAAGACAGAGCCTGTTCAACAGTTATTTTCTATTAAAGCTCTGTATTAATTGAAGGTTGATAAGAACTGTCAGAAACTTCCAAAAGCTCAGCTTTAACTTTAGGTTTAGCTTTCTCTTGATTGGAAATCTAAATGTATCTGCAAAATAAGGTATGCATATCTATATACATGTAAAAAAAAATTCCTAAGACCGTAGCCAATATCTGACAAGATCACACATATCTTGCCTTGGCTTTCGAAAACACTCCACATTTATCTCTTGTGGTTAATAATCAGCCTAAAATCATAAAAATACAGTCTTTTATAAAGACACGTGCATGTTCTTTTGTTTATATGCAACAAATTAGTTAAAAGCCAAAAACATAAGAATTCATTTCAATTTTATTTTATTTATAAAACAAGTTTACCAATAGACATTGTCCCAAAGCAGCTTCACAAAAATGATTACGACTTGGACAGTGAATGACTGAATGACTGTTTTGTGGACAGAAGGGTCCAAATTTGAAATTTTTTATGTTACCAGAGCGCATCCACAGTCCAACACGAAGGTGAAAGCTTAATGGTTAAGGTTCTTTCAGAGGAGGGAAGTTTGGAGACTTATTCCAGGTGAAAGGGATATTAAACTAACATGGATACTATTATATATATAATAACTTTTCAATTCTGCCTAAACTGCAGCTTAATGGATCCAACTTCACTATACAACAAGACATTGACCTGAAGCATACCTCCAAGCTCTCTGAGCAAACAGTTGGCGAGAGTGTTATTTATAATGGAACAGTCTGCCCAGTCTCTTTACCTAAATTTATCTCTTGTGGTTAATAATCAGCCTAAAATCATAAAAATACAGTCTTTTATAAAGACACGTGCATGTTCTTTTGTTTATATGCAACAAATTAGTTAAAAGCCAAAAACATAAGAATTCATTTCAATTTTATTTTATTTATAAAACAAGTTTACCAATAGACATTGTCCCAAAGCAGCTTCACAAAAATGATTACGACTTGGACAGTGAATGACTGAATGACTGTTTTGTGGACAGAAGGGTCCAAATTTGAAATTTTTTATGTTACCAGAGCGCATCCACAGTCCAACACGAAGGTGAAAGCTTAATGGTTAAGGTTCTTTCAGAGGAGGGAAGTTTGGAGACTTATTCCAGGTGAAAGGGATATTAAACTAACATGGATACTATTATATATATAATAACTTTTCAATTCTGCCTAAACTGCAGCTTAATGGATCCAACTTCACTATACAACAAGACATTGACCTGAAGCGTACCTCCAAGCTCTCTGAGCAAACAGTTGGCGAGAGTGTTATTTATAATGGAACAGTCGGCCCAGTCACTTTACCTAAATTCTATTGATCTGGGATGAACTGGATTGCAAGGTCAGAAAGAAATATCCAGACACCTTTGTAAGTTTTATAAGAGGCATGGCAACATATTTCAGCTGAATGTTTTATGCTGTTTGAAGAAAAGAATTGTCTAAATGCCAAGTGTGTTGTTCATGCTAAAGGAGGATTTTTCAATGGAACAAAGAAAAAACATTTAACATCTGCTTCCTTTTTATATATTTATTAGGTAACAGTAAATCTTTGTGATTAAATTACTAAGTATTTTTGCATATAAACAAAAGGAACATGCATGAGTTTCTCAAAAATGATATAAATGAATAAATACTGATAGAATATTGACATTAATAAAATCTATAGATATTGTATAAGCTTACAATAAACACAAACTGATAATATACACCTTTTGTGTACAACTTCAGAAAGTCAAGTCAAGTCAAGTTTATTTCTATAGCGCTTTTCACAACAGACATTGTCTCAAAGCAGCTTTACGGAAATCAACAGTTTTTCCTTGGCGACTGTGGCAAGGAAAAACTCCCTTAGATTTAATGAGGAAGAAACCTTGAGAGAAACCAGACTCAAAAGGAGAACCCATCCTCATTTGGGTGACATCAAGAGTTTAATCATAAATATTTCAACAATACAGAACACTGGAGAGTGAGAACTAACATGAGCACTGGAGTATAAGATTTTAAGTAATGTTATTTCTACAGTCTTAATGGTTATTAAAACTAGGAGCTACTGAGCTCAACATTTGTGATTATCACAGATCCAGCATCAGCTTCTCCATGACAGAGCCTTTAACACTCCAGGAGGTCTAATGTCAAATCCACACATGTAGTGTGATCCAATTGGCACTGGTACGTCCCTACAAAAGTGCATTTGGAGTTTTTCCTAATTAAAGAACTAAGTTTTGTACCTTTCCAAAGTTTGAATCTACGTAGGTAGTTTTGGAGTAGTTTGATTAATCATAATGTGTGTATGTTACTCTGTGTACTGGTAAATAATGACTGTTCTCACCTGCAGAAAAAGGCATGAAAGCAGGGCTCTTTTTAAAGTTGCCATTTTTGTCCAAAAAATGTTTCGGGTCAAATGTCCATGGCTTCTCCCAATGTTCCTCATCCCTCAGAACAGAGTGAAGCAAAGGTAAGATTACTGTGTCCTGCAAGGGATTTAAAATGTTAACCAAAACTAGTGAATTTAATGACTCTAAATAAAGTTTTCTTTAAAAAAAACTTAATCGATAAAAGATCACATGATTAAACAGTAACGTGCAGTTAACAATAAAAAAAAAAATAATAATAATAATACAACTAATTGATCTTCTATTTATATATTTGTAAAATTTGACAGCTAAATGCAGGCCTGTGCAATTGTGTGTTGTGCTGTTTTAAACTGATGAGCTCATTTTTCATTTTTAAGACTTCTTAAGTTATAACACAGCCTCGCATACACTAATGTTAAATTGTGGTTTTGAAAATCTAATCTAATCTACAGCTATTCGATACAATTATGTAAAATCACTAGATGGAATTTGACAGTGTATACACTTTTCTATGCATAAATGTTTAGTGGAATTATAAACTTTTCAGTGCTGTGGTCACAAATATAGAGTACAATATAGTTAACAGACTGCTGAAAAAAACATCACAGAATTCACTTTTGTCTTTGTGTCTAAATGATAACCCAGAATTTTTGCCAAAGGACTTTAAGAAAATATCAGTGATTGGTCATTTTTCATGTCAGTCAAATTGCATTTATTGCATTTATTGATAAAGCTACATCAATCCTAGTAAAGAAATAATTAATGGACTGTATCGCATCATTTTTGGTCTGTTTGTGCTCGAGAAGTTCCCCAAGTTTGCTTTTTGTGTGCTATAATTAACAACTTAAAAAAGTAAGTGGTTTAAGTAAAACATGTATTTATTCATCATTACCTTTGGAATTTTGTAGCCTCTGAATGTAATTTGATGTGTGGTGTAATGGGGAATATTAAGCGGCACAAGATCTATATAGCGTTGCACTTCATGGATCACTGCATCAGTAAATGGGAGGGACTTCCTGTCTTCCATATTAGGACTTCGTTCTTGTCCAATCACAATGTCAATCTCTTTCTGCATTTGATCTGAAAAAGTGGGCAGGGATTCAATATTGTGTACAGTATGTATGCAATGATGCAACTCATATACAGGCAGAACTTTATGGCCACTAATCAGGCGTTACATTATAACCAGATTCCTAATATTGTGTTGGTCCCCCTTTTGCTGTCCCTTTTACTGATCCGTCGTGCATTAACAGCATTAACCTTTTCAGCAATTTAAGCTACAGTAGTTCGTCTGTTGGATTGGACCACACGGGCCAGCCTTCGCTCCCCACGTGCATCAATAAGCCTCGGCCCCCCATGACCCTGCCGGCTTTGAAGATAAAATGTTCACTTGCTGCTTAATATATCCCACCCACTTACAGGTGCCTTGATGAAGAGATAATCAGTGTAATTCACTCACCAGTCATAATGTTATAATGTCATAACGTAATTATGTGTATCGTATCACACCGCTTCTTGATAGGGTAAATTGTATCGTATTATATTGTATTGTTGGTAACTGCTTCAAATGTATCTTTAATGTATCGTATATGCATATAATGTGCATATAATAATTTGTTCATTTGCATGTGTTTTATATTAATATCTTGTACTATAAATCACTACTTTGCCAGAAAGGTTTGGATATTGCCTTTCTTGCACTTTCTTGCATTTACTATGGGAGTAAATAACTTTAATTTTAATTAAATTTCACTTCAAAAAATAAATAATATTAGAATATATTTCAAATGGGACTTTTTAGATAAGTGGGTGAATCACTCTGATAGACGGTCACACAAACCCGAACATTTATTCAGTGACCACCCACTTTTTAGGTAAATCATGCAGGAAAATGTGATTTCAATAATTAGAGTTTTAAAATTAGGGAATTCATAAGACAGCTTCCAACTGAGAAGGTTGGAACCAAGGAAACAGGATTATGGGAGCTAACACAAAACACATCTAACCTGGATCAACCTGGATTTTTGTTTTTATTATCTGCAAAATCTGTAAAGGTTACCAGGTTCTAAAATACACCAGCAATCACATTGGCATCAACAAACGAAGTAAAAAAAAAACATCAAATTTTTCCTCTTTCTGATGTTTGAGGTGATCATTAAGTGAAACTCATGACTAGTTACTGCCACATGATTGGCTGATAATTGCATGATCAATCCATATTAAGAAACAAACATGTAACCTTTCATTGCTTTATGTATGTTTTTAATGTAAATTTTTTCTTGAAAACTCAGATTGACATCATATTTTTAGTTATGTTCGTGCAAACATGTTCCATGATTGGCTGATAATTGCATGATCAATCCATATTAAGAAACAAACATGTAACCTTTCATTGCTTTATGTATGTTTTTAATGTAAATTTTTTCTTGAAAACTCAGATTGACTATATTTTTTTTAGTTATGTTCGTGCAAACATGTTCTTTAATGGTCCTACCCTGTATTTCAGGATGCTTGATCAGTAACATCAGAGCATATCTGAGCGTAGTGCTGGTGGTCTCAGTCCCAGCCAGGAATAAGTTTAAGACACTGGCAATTAAATTTTCTTGATGAAACTCTGAATTGGGATTGTCCTTCTCCTGTTTGGAGTAAGAAATATTGCATGTGGTTAATCAATGTAGCAATACAAGAAATCAATTTGTATAAGCAATTCATCATATAGAACGCATTAACTAGAGCCATATTTAAAATAGGCAACATAAGTTCAGAACTTCTGGTAAAATATATTAATGTGTTTCTACACACTACTTTACCGAATTATGCTATTATTATTATTATACAGTAGGTATTGATTTTAAAACCAAAATTCAAATTCAAATAAGAAAAAAGAAATGACAAAGTAGAAGAAATTACTGAAAAAAGAGTATATTGCATGAATACGTGAATAGGCTAATTATCACATTCTCTTACGGTTGATTAATTATGCACACAGCTATGAGACACAAAATCTACTAAAAGTCACGATTTATCACAGTCATACTGTAATTAGATTATTTAAATTAATAAAATAACGACAATGTTTTTGTACATGTGATGTAGTTTAATGCATTGAAAACCTGCTGATGGTTTAAAAATATTATATTGTAAGTAACCAAAATCTTGCAGCTCACTTAAAAAAAAAAAACCCCAATGTCTCCAATTTAGAGGCCCTGCGTGTTAAATTATTTGTATGCACTTTGAAATAGTAACACTATTAGCACTGTCATTATGTTTGTCATGTCTGCCCCACTTAACACTAATTCCAATGTTATGTATTTGGGAAGGATCGAATCTACCAATTGCGCCAAAATTCTGCAAGAAAAATGAACTCAACTCAGAACATCAGTGTTCAGTTTTGGAGGAGAAATGCTTCATCATTAGATCGATATACTGAGCGAATTTTAATGGTTCAAACCAGCAATAAAAAAGCACTACAGTATAAATGTTTGCTTACCTGGCTGAGTCGGATGAGGAAGCAATCGATGAAGTCTCTTGGGTTGTCTGGGTCCAAATTTTCATTGTGCTCTTGTACTTTGCCCTTAGAAAAGGCCCTGACTTCATCTACATCTTTGAAAATTTGATGATGCTTCCCAGGAAGTGCATGAAGCAAAGTTGGAAAGATATTATACAACTGCAAAATAAGAGAAAAAAAATTTAACCCTTTGATGCACTGTGAATTCTGTGTTTGTATATATGCATGAAATTCATTTGAAATTTTGGTAGTTGGTTATAACAATAATTGTTTTTTTTTAGAATTGTACTTGTACATGTTATTGTATGCTATATTATTATCATTTGGAAATAGAAGAACTAAAAGTTTAAAAGTGATGGGGCATCATTACATTTATTATTTTTTTACAAGGATTTGAAGGTTTGCATGAATAGTTTCAACAGTTTCTTTAAGAATCCTATCATGTCATACCTGTCCCCCTGTGCTGCTGCCAAACGTCAGTATTCCATTGATGACTTGAAGCAGACGTAGAAAGTTATGGTCTTCATAACCGAAGCGTTGGCCAAACACCAATGCACAGATAATGTTGGATACAGCTCTACTCAGGAAGAATGTGGAGTCAAATGGGGCAGCTACAGGAAGTAAACACATTTTAATAAGTCTTAGTTTTTTGCCATACTGTTGACTGGGGCATTTAAGTCAAAAGGCCGCAATCTTGGACACCATTTGAGTGAACTTCACACTCTACATTAATGACTTAAACTTACTAACTTACTAGACTTATGCTTGGACTTCAGGCTTTACTATTTATTTACAAGAGTTCAATCGCTTCCAGAGCTGTAAAGAGTAACTAAAAATCCTTCTTGAGTAAAGTATAAATGTTACCGCAAAACTTACTTCATTACAAGTTAATTAAAATATGACTTAAATTTTTAAAGTAACTGATTTTAACAGTATTGGAGTATTTTACTCATTTCGAATGTACACTCAAAGGTGCACTAATCCTAAACACCAAGTTAGTGAAAAGCCACATTTGTAAAGTTTTATTATTATTTTTTAATAAAATTAATATGTTCACTTCAACACTTCATTAAACAACATCAACACAACAGCCTCTTCAACAACAATATTGTCTCATCTGCAAAATTAAAATGTGGCGGTCATTGCCAGGTAAAATATAGTGGAGTAAAAAGTATATATATATATATATATTGAATCATAAATGTAGTTAAAAGAATTAAGTACAATAATGGAGCACATTTACTCAAATGCTTTACACCACTAATCTCTTCTTTACACTTCATCACTGAGAATAACAGGACCTCTATGAGATTAGAATTATTGGAAAGTAATTATTCTATTTTTATTTAAACTAAAGCTACTAAAAATGTGATTCACCCGTTTTTTTATCCATTTGATTGAAATAATGAACCAATAATTGGTCTGTTGAAACTGACATGAATTAGGCCACTCACACTTAGTTTCTTTCATGGCATCCAGCAAGTGTCTGCTCTCCTCCTGTATCCACCCCTCCATCCTTTTGCGTCCCATTCCAAAGTCCCTCAGAGTCGTGAGTGCAAACCTTCTTAACTGACGCCAACGCTCTCCATTGCTGATAGTTATACCTGAGAGATGAAGAAAGTGTTGGTAATCTGACAATGAATCCTATATATAACAATAAATCACATACAACTCCAATTCCAAGGAAATTTGGAACTCTGTGTAAAATGAACAACATTATATAACATTTTATAAACAACAATTTTTAGACACATTTTTGCAGATTGTTGAACCTCTGCCCATCCTTACTTCCTTCATACCCCATCATGTTACTGGCCTATTGCCAATTAACCTAATTAATTGAAAATGTTCCTCCAGCTGTTTCTTTTTAGTAAGACTTTTTTTCCAGCCATTTGTTCCCCTTACCCAACACCAGAATGACCATTTATTTTCTTTAAATTGGTATATTTCCTCAGTTTAAACATTTGATAAACCCCTGGAACAACCAGGGTGCGTTATACACATAATCAACAAACTCAGATTGAATGTATACATCCTAAATGAGTTTTAAACAAGTAAAAAAAATCTTACTTTTATTTTATTTACTTTCATATTCATTTGTATTTTTGTGACATCCTGTATTTTGTGACAATAAATATTACGAGTTGAAAAACTTTTACTCTCTATAAGAGCACTTAAGAATCTTTTTTGGATATTTACCTTTCAGATTTCAATAAATCATTCATATTTTGGTGTAACTACTATTACTTTTAATATCACAATTCAAAAAGCTCCTGGTATGTAATACATCTCTGGTTTTGGGTTTGTGGAATACCAGATAGTGATAAAATATTAGTATCTTGTGTCATAAAGGACATTTTGTGTTTTCTTACCGTAGCCTTTCAGCAGTTGTTGTACAAAAGGAACAGGGGCTCTGCCAACAAAATCATCTGCATTGTCAACAAGGGCTTCTTTCACTGTGTCATAGCCCACCAGAACAAGGAATCTCTGGGGTCCCAGATACACCGTCATCACAGGACCATATGTCTTACTCCACTGTTAAAGAACATAGAACCAAAGTATTAACCATTTAAAAATACTAATTTCTCTGCTATTTTAATTTCCCTGCTTGAAAACTGTAGCAAGTACATGATATAATGTCAAGAGAACAAGATCCTTAGAAATTATGCAACATTTAACAAATAAGGAAGGAACACAACACCATGAAGTTTTGGATTTTACCTTGAATATCACATCTAATTCATTTTAGTTCAATGCTCCCTTCTTCTTAAATTAATGTCAATACAAATAGATTCTTCATAATTCCTAAAATGTTTAAAAAAAAAAAAAAAAAAAAAAAAAGAATTAGGACTTCTTTTATAAAATCTCCAACAAGGTGGTTTAAAAAAATTTATATTTAATAACTATGTAATGAATGCCCAGTGTAGGTACTACTGAAAAACTGAACTGTGGAAAATATATTAAATAAAATGTGGGGGAAAAATCCCTAAATTACCTTTAGAAACGTTTTAAAGGGTGCTCGGTTGTCCAATGTTAGAATATTTCCAACTATTGGCAAAGCTGTAGGTCCTGGTGGTAGATTATGTGGCTTATTCCTCCCTCTGAGCAATATGAACAGTACTATTACTAAACCCAGCAACAGAAAAGTACTGAAGGGATCCATAGTTTTTTCCCAAAACAATATTTGCTCTGTTTTGAGTTGAACGTCTGTTGCTTGTTTTTGTAAAAAGCATTTTGAAACTTGCTGAGTTTATATAATACCAGGAAATAGGAGGGGCTGAAAAAAATTAACCCTGTGCTTATCTACAGCACACATGAACTCCTGAATGGGTCTATCCCACTGATTAAAGAAGAGAGATAAACAGAGTTTGCACAACATTGTATGTTAAGTACATAATCATCTAAAGAGATATTCATCTAACAATAAATACCATATTGAGGTTACTGAACTGTATTTAAACAATGCATTTAAAATGTTGGATGATTGCCTATAACTTGCATGTACACTATATTGGGCCAAAAGTATTGGGTCACCTGGTCATTAGTATGGTATGTGGTTTTTGATAATTGCATTCCACATTTAGTCCTAATTTGCTTTCCTAATTCCCTCCACTCTCCTGGGAAGATGTTCCACTTGATTCTGGAGTGTGCTTATGTATATGTGTGTTCATCAGCCACAAGGGTATTACAAAAAGCAGGTATGGATGTGCAGTCAGTTTTTAAAATATATGCCAAAGGTGTTCAGTAGGGATGAGATCAGAGCTCAAGATCTTCCCTTCCAAAGCATGTAAACCAGATCTTCAAGGAGCTTACTTGTGCACAGGAGCATTGCCATGCTGGAACAGGTTTGGGCTTCCAAGATCTAGTAAATACTACATTTTATTATAGCACATCCAAAGACATCCTGTACAATTGAGGGCCTCCAGTTTTGTGGTAAGAGTTTGGAAAAGAAACATATATAGCAGGAAAAGGTCAGGTGACCCAATACTTCTGGCAATATAGTGTACAGTACGATAGTTACTTTGGCAAACTAATCCTATATCCTATTATTTTTATTATTATTTTTTTTCCTGTTTTTGACCTGCTATAATTATTTAAAATTATGTTAAGATTTAAATACAATATGATATTGTATATAATATCACACTTCAATAAATTCTCAGAACGTAAAGCTTAAGATTATGTGATGAATTGAATCTTACAGGAGGGTTATATTCATTGTAATATTCTGAAGGTGTCTGTGAAAAAAAAGCTGTTTCTCGAAAATAATTACCCCTAGGTCGCTGAAAAACAAACATTAAAAAAACACCTAGGTGCCTAAAGTCAATCAGCTTTTAGCATACATTTTAAACAAAGCGATATTGATTAATCATTATCCTTAACATTATCATCATCATCAAGAAAAAAACAACAACAAATATTTATGTATATCTAAACACTACAATTAGAAACTCTTAGCATTTAAAACAGGATTTAGTTTCTGATTTTCATCTCAAATGTGTATCTTTTTACATTTTCATTGTCACTTTAAATTGCTCTAATAATAGAAAACTTTTAATAGGCAAAAAACAATATTATATCTGCAAGAAATAGTCATTAATATATGAGATATATACATTATATATGCATACTTATATACATTGGATATTATGCAATGAATATACACACATATATAACTATAAATATATAAAAAAAATATTTACTGAAAAATATTTCAAGATCTATTTTATTGTATAATGCTTTGAATGTACAAGTTTTTTTTCAGCTCTTTGTATTCGTTGCTCCACTGAGGGCATAGACATTAAAATAGCGTTATTGTCAGGACAATGAGTCAGAGGCAGATGCAATTGCAGATGAATATTTAATTAGTGCAATATACATTTATAAACAAAGCAAACTAGAACATATACACAAACACTGCGAGTGCAATGGATGCAAAACAAATGAGAGATCTTAAATACCGGTGCTCATAAATATGATTCCAGTGTTTGTGATATCTTGTGAGGATGATGGGGAATGCAGTCTGATGCCATTTTTTGACACTTTAATTATGAACACAGGAAGTATCAAAGCAACTGAACTAATTAATTTAGGCAGGCAATGGCTTTAGGAGGCACTATTTTTTGGGGGGGAAAGTGCTTGGACCCCTTTGACCCGTTTTTATTTGGCAATGGTGTGAGTCAAGAGTCAATATATGCTTCAGTATATTTTTGTCATGGTTACAAAAATTGTCCTAATGTCATCCATTATCAGGACACTTACTCCTCTAAAATGCATTTTGGTTCAAGAAAATGGCACAAATCATTCAGAAAAACTGTTTGTTCCTACTGGATAAATACATACATCTGATCTCTGTGCTCCATTTTTAGATATCAAACAATGAAATGAACAGATATAAAGATTACCACAGTATTAACACTGCTGTATGTGATTAATGTGTGATACCTCTTGCACAATTAAAAGACAGATAAATATACTCTTTTAGACAGACCACCAGTTTTATTGTTTTATATTTTATTGCACCAGCCACCTTTGTATTCACTTACTCACACACACACACACACACACACACACACACACACACACACACACACACACACACACACACACAGTGATTTAGGTCAGGAATTCTGTGCACAAAAACAGAGCAGAAAAATCCATTAAAAGATTCTGGGTTAAAGTATTTTTTGCAACAGAAATGTTTCAATAAATAAAAGTTAAAAACAAACTCTGTGCAAAAAAAGTGTATTATAACTTAGCAAACCAGGTATAAATTGCAATCATTTACAAAATCGCCAAACTAAAAACTTTATAAAGAATAACAAATAATTTCACAGTATTCATTTATTTCGCTCTATAGTATAGTATAAAGGGCAGTTAACTGAAGGTACAGGCAGGAGCCTCAGAACATAAATAACAGTTTGAGCAATTTTGTAGTGTTATCACTGAGCCTGTGTAGCATGACAGTGCAGATAAACACACTACATTATTTTGTATAACCTAGCAAGTCAAAAAACTATTGGCTGGAATGAGATCTCAGGGAATTGTCTCAGTCAAATAGGGTGGATATCGCTAGTATGGATTTTACATTATTTAGATGGCAAACTTCTCTTAAAGCAGAAAAACAAACAAAACAGTGTATAGCAGGGGTCACCAAACTTTTTGAAAGTAAGAGCTACTTCTTGGGTACCGATTAATAGGCTACCAGTTTGATACACACAGTTTTATCTGAAATAACAAATTTGCTTAATTTACCTTTTATTATATGTTATTATTAATAATTAATGATACTCATCTATGTGAAGACACTGATCATGTTAATGATTTCTTATAATAATTATCAACACTAATTTAACAAAGTAGGAAACAGCTATTTTTGAAAAAGCCCGCAGGCTACTCATGTGGTCCTTGAGGGCTACCTGGTGCTTGCGGCAAAAAATAAAAGTTAAAAACAAACCTCTGTGCAAAAAAAGTGTATTATAACTTAGCAAACCAGGTATAAATTGCAATAATTTACAAAATCGCCAAACTAAAAACTTTATAAAGAATAACAAATCATTTCACAGTATTCATTTATTTCGCTCTATAGTATAGTATAAAGGGCAGTTAGCTGAAGGTACGGGCAGGAGCCTCAGAACATAAATAACAGTTTGAGCAATTTTGTAGTGTTATCACTGAGCCTGTGTAGCATGACAGTGCAGATAAACACACTACATTATTTTGTATAACCTAGCAAGTCAAAAAAACTATTGGCTGGAATGAGATCTCAGGGAATTGTCTCAGTCAAATAGGGTGGATATCGCTAGTATGGATTTTACATTATTTAGATGGCAAACTTCTCTTAAAGCAGAAAAACAAACAAAACAGTGTATAGCAGGGGTCACCAAACTTTTTGAAAGTAAGAGCTACTTCTTGGGTACCGATTAATAGGCTACCAGTTTGATACACACAGTTTTATCTGAAATAACAAATTTGCTTAATTTACCTTTTATTATATGTTATTATTAATAATTAATGATACTCATCTATGTGAAGACACTGATCATGTCAATGATTTCTTATAATAATTATAAACACTAATTTAACAAAGTAGGAAACAGCTATTTTTGAAAAAGCCCGCAGGCTACTCATGTGGTCCTTGAGGGCTACCTGGTGCTTGCGGGCACCACGTTGGTGAACCCTGGTGTATAGGTTTACAAGCTCAAACAAATTTTTATAATATTCATTTTATTGTCAAATCATCGTCTAGCTTCACTCAGGCTGCAGTGTTTCACAACCTGACTGCTACACTCTCAGAAAAAGTAACTTGCCTTTTGTATTCATTTCATTTTCTTACCTTGGAAAAGTGAATGTAATACAGTAATCCCCTGTTTATCACGGTGGTTACGTTCCGATGCCGCCCGCGATAAACGATAACCCAGGATAGACGGACGCCACCCCCAAAAATGCTATTTTATGTATACAGTACTGTACTGTATCACATTTTACTTCATTTTACAATCAATAATTATATTTTTATTTATACGTTTAATTCTTTTAACATAAAACTCCCAAGTTTTTGGTCTATCGTGCTATCCGTGAGACCGTTTTGCTATCAGCCAAACAAATTAGTTATGTGGCAAATGCAATTCGGTGATAAACGAGGGGCACCTGATTCGAACCATGGCAAAGCAGGGGATTACTGTACACTTCTGAAAACTCATTTAAGGTGTATTTATTGTACGAATTTAAAAACCACACGATATTGAATGAAGGTGCAAAAGATGATTTATTAAGAACGTTTTTTGCCTGCACTGGGTGTCCATTTGGGTAGTGAACAAACTCTGAACCACCTGGGATACAAGGTAGTCTCTTGGTCCATTTACCATTACTGAAACTCAGGTTGAATAATTCCTGCTGAAATTTAATTTGCTCGCTCATTGTTCTATTTTAGTTGTGTTCAATGTTGGTGAGTTAAGTCCAAGTCCATGTTATATAAATGGCATATGCATATTCAGTGTCAGGTTACACATGTGCTGGAGTCCAAGTCCAAGTGAGTGGTTTTGAAGTTCACCTTCCTGTTTGCCTGTTTTATTTTTCAAAATGTAAAAGTTTTACATTAATGTCTAGACCACTGGCTTTAACAAAAGCATGACAAATGAAAAAATAATAAATAAAAATTTCTTGATATAATTTACACGTAAGTGTGGGCTACCATATACAATATATTTAAACTTGCCAATTTTACTATTTTAAACATTAATGCTTTGAAAAAAACAAAACAATAGTTTTGTTCATAGTGTGTTCTCTTGTTAAGCAAACATACTGAGACTAAGCTGCCCAAACCTTATCTGTTATGATTTCAGATAATTCTAATAGAGAGTAATTAATAATTTTACCAATAGTATAGTTCAGTCCTTGGGATAAACAGTGTCTAAGAATATGATAACATTTAGAGCATTTGGCAGACACCCTTATCCATATCGACTTTCTCAGGCATACAGATGAGCAGCTATAGGGTTAAGGGTCTCGCTCAGTGGCCCAGAAGTGGCAGCTGGGTGTGGTTGGGATTTGAACTCACAATGTTCAGTTTCAAAGTCAATTCTATAGCTACAAAGCTACCATCTTCTCATTTTGTCCTCCAAATCCCTTCATTAGTGTCATATTTAAGTACACAACAATGACCTCAATTGTTGTAGTTCTTTTGAATGCATTTCCCAAAAATATTAATTTTTCAAAAAGCCATGCAGTGGTCCTGGGCTTAATATTGCCACTCACTGAATCTAATATAACACTGAAAAACACTGCAGTGTAATAGAGCAACTGTAACTCAACCTAATATGATTAACTCATCCCTGCATGTGTATCTTCTGAAAAGTTCTTAAGTCCTTAAGACTGTATACTGAAATTAATGTCTCACTTTGGCTTTAGTAAGCTCAGCGTTTCAAGAACAATACATTTTAACAAATATGTAAAGCTATATAGCACAAACCATTTGCTGCTTTCTAGTGAAGAAGCTAAGAACATTTAAAACCATAAACACAAAAAATACAAACTTTTTTCCAGAACTACTGTAGGACATCAGAAAGTAAATCCTCCACAGTCAAAAGCATCGAAGTCTGAGTCGCCCTCAAAGTCAAAGCTGTTATAATGAGGCGAGTCGACGGTCTCGGCGCAGACGTGGTGGTAGGATGCCTCTCCTCCAACCTCTGGGAAACCCATTGAGTGGGTGATCTCAGGTGCTTGCGCAGGAACATTTGAGGAGCCAGAACAGGAACTTAGGTAACCCAATGCTGATGAGGCAGCAGCCCCGCCCATCAGTAAACAGACTGCCCTGACAGCACGCACATCACTGCTGTTACCATGGCGCAGGCAGTTGTTGGAGTGATAGCGCAGAGACTGGGGGCTTTGGTCTTGGCGTTCACATATACTACCTAAAATATACAAAATGCAATTCTAAATGGTGTAAAATATAGAGCTGATGAAAGACAATACACATAAACCAGACGATACACGGTTATTTTTATAACTGGAACCCTACAAAAGAATTGTAACAAAAAATGTATATTCATAACAGTATTTAATATGTGAAAATATAATTAACATTCAAACTAAAAAAATTACATTAAATACACAATAATTATAATTTTACTAATATTTTATTTGCTTTTTTACTGTTTTATTGCCATTTAATGATACAATAAGCTACAGCACTCCATTGAAACCCACCTCTGCTTCTGAAAGAGCTCTCTCTGGATTGGGTACGTGGAGAATTGATGGGTTTGTCGCTGAATGTGGGGGACTGAAGCTCTTTCTCGGTGGGGGTGTCTGGCAGAGAACCTCTGTCTGTGATACAGGGGGAGATGCTTTGTTGCCGCTTTAGCAATGATGATGATGCACTCTAAAACAGAAAAAGGCACTGATAATGCCTCAATTGCACAAAATACTGGTGGTCTAGTGGTTAGGATGCGGCGCTCTCACTGATGCGGCCAGGGTTCGATCCCCGGTCAGGGAACCAACCCCAGAGTTGCACAAGCCAGTGCACTCTTAGTGCCAATCCCAAGCCCGCATAAATAGGGAGGGTTGCGTTAGGAAGGGCATCCAGCGTAAAAACGTGCCAAATCAAACATGCGGATCATGAATACGGATTATCCGCTGTGGCGACCCCTAACGGGAGAAGCCGAAAGAAGTTTTTACTGAACTTAAAAAGATGAGTTTTCTACTGTAAAGTTAGAGTCTCTAAATTGTAAGCCTTCCATACCAGATATTACATTTACACTGACACTGTGTACTGTAGGTGTAAAGATAAGTTGATGTTTCTAAACCAACAGTTTCATTGAGGTGTGTAAAAAACAACATTTGCATGTGAAAGCTGACTTAACTGTAGTTCTGATAAACTTAACAAAAGATGGGCTGCAAGTAACAATAATAACAAAGTACACCTGTATGGCATCTCCTAAATTGAGCAGAATATGTAAGCACAAGGACAATTTACCTAATAAAACAACCACTGAGAATCATCCAAATCAGTTTTTATTAATTAAAAGTACAATTACATTTTGTATTTTGTTGATTATATCTACTGTTACAAGTCACAAGTTTGTATTAAATTGAAAATTATATTACTCATTCACACATATCTAAATACAATTCTATTGTTATAGTGCTTTTAACAATGAACCAATGTCCTAAAGCAACTTTACAGAAATCAAATATAAATTTTCAATGTATAAATTAGTCTCAAA
This sequence comes from Silurus asotus, assembly GCA_024362625.1. Lineage (NCBI taxonomy): Eukaryota > Metazoa > Chordata > Actinopteri > Siluriformes > Siluridae > Silurus > Silurus asotus. The sequence continues at coordinate 690,664 of MU551532.1, forward strand.
TTGTATCCATAAGCTTTTCCCTAATGAGCAAGCCAGTGGTGGCAATGCCACGGAAAAAACTCTCTGAGAAGGTATAAGGAAGAACCAGTGAGAGAAACCAGACTCAAAAAATGGACATATCCTCATCTGGGTGTCACCGAACATCCATTCATCATAGTTCCATCATTGTTAAGGTTATTAACTGTTCACTGATGAAGACTCGATTTTGAAACTGTTCATTGTGATCGTAGTCTTGAATCAGATTATTGTGCTACAATGCTTTAGATAAATATAATAATATAAATAAAAAACATCAGGTCAGAGAATTTGTGATTTCTTGCTTCTCTACAGCAAACTGTGCAAGAAAATGTGAGAGTATTGATGTTTATAGTTGATATAAATGCACATTATATAGACTCTACCCAAATGTATAGATAATTATTTTCATATATATTTGTGAGCATGATAGATTTTGTATTAAAAGTAAATGTTTTTATAATTATATATCCAGATTTGAAAGTCCTGGTCTGATATTGATCTTATAATAATGACGATGTTACAAACTGGAGCAGAATAGAGGTTTTTGAATGATTATAGAATTAAAGACTCACCTCTTTAACCTTCTTCATTAACTTCAGCCATTGGCTGTGGGATAAAATCAATAAATAATCAATCAAAAAAGGCAGCTGATCAGATTGCAACACATTTTCTATGGTTTGGTTGAATGTAAATTTCTTAGGCAATTTCTTATACATTTTACTTGTGGACATAAACATTAATAATCTTATCCAAGTCAGAATTAATTCTATTTATTACTCATTCATAATTTTTTATATATAATTTTATAATTTTATAAACACACAATAAATATTTTTATATTTTTGTTTCTGCTGAATATGATATTCAGCATTTAAGATCAGATTTTACAGTGAATATTACATACATTTGTTTATTTTTTTGGCCTCATTTAGTTTTAAGGTTTTGTGCAATTTTATTTCCATACACAGTGTTAAAGTTTTTACAAAGAAACAATTAAAAAAAAACTATTTTACATGCTCAGACTGACCTGCAGTCATCAGGGTTATCAGCAAGCAGCAATATGAATTTGTTTTGGGGCAGGATGAGAGCAAAACAGCAGTCCCTACGCCCTCCTGGAGGCAAACGGGGCAGGTCCAAGATCTCTTTGCCTTCTACAATGGACTGACAGTTGCTCTGTAGCACCACCACCTGCTCTGGTGGAGAATCTGCATCTTTGCACAGCATCAGCCTGCCTTCTGCAGTCAACACCACATACTTCTCTTTCCACTGCTTAAACATGAAGCCTCCTGAAATAAATATATGTTTATAAATACAGTATGTACATATGGGTATGAGAGATGATAAAATACAATAGAGCTTGCTCTTATAGGAAAATAATCAAGGCAAAGATTACTATCTTTCACCATGTAATACTGTCAACACTCATCATTTTTAGTGTTACTTTTATTTTTGTGAAATCTCCATTCTCTTGAAAAGAAAAAAAAAATTATAAAGAAACTAGAAATCCCTATAAAAACACTCCCCCCTATTGAAAAAATGTATGATCTGATCATATTGATGATTATACACTCAATGTTATACCATACATGAGGCTGGAAATTGTTACTATAGAAATGTTAACATATAAGTACACGCCAACTTATATAACACTTTCTAAAGATCCAAATTGAGAATACAGCATTTTTATGGTATAAACTGTGATATTCTTTTTTAAATATTTCTACCCCCCTTTGGGATAAGCAGTGAAACAACTGCTGGGTGAGATAACCAACTATATCAGTCAGGTTGCTCTTAGATAGGAGCTATCCAACTTCTAGCTAAAACCCTTTCAAAGATATAGATTAACAGCAAAATGTTGATAGGTGAGAGCTCTGTTTTTTAGGGATTATTGAGGTCCCAGCCAGGATTAGTTATAGTCGAGGAGCCTACGTGACCTACGATTTATTACGACTTGGAAACACAACAAAAAAGATCTGTTTAGAAACGGATCACAACCTAAAAGTTTAAGTGTGAAACAAGAATACTGAAAATGTGTTGAAGACATTTAATGGTTTATTATCAGCTGGAAAATGATTAGATTTGACTGAAATGGCTGGAAAATGGTTTCAAACTATTTAAATTATATACAGATGTGTTTTTAATTAAATATATGGATATATTGTAGATTTAAATATCAGAATACGTCTTGACAATTTTGTGTACATGTGTCTACTATTGCTGTTAGAGTACAAAAGAATTACTAGAAATGTTTAATACATCTTAGTAAAATTGTCATCTTACCATATTTCTTCAGGAAGCCGTGTTGCACTCCAGCTGTGGTCATATCTACACCCAGTCAATGATTTGCAATACAAACAGCCAAAATGTCTGGATTTTCTATCAATTTGTATGCGAGAGAGAGAGAGAGAGAGAGAGAGAGAGAGAGAGAGAGAGAGAGAGAGAGAGAAATAATCCCCACACATTTAGGGCAATCCAGAAATCAGTAAGCAATCCATGAAGCATGATGGGATTGCTGACCTCGCTTCTGAGAGCAGAGAAAAGCATTATTTATATAGTCTATAATAATGATGATTATAATCATTACCCAGAGTGATTTCATCACACTTGCAGTAAGTAAACTCAACCAAATGTAAATTAATTTTCCATCTCTTTACTCCATCTCTAAACAGCCCATCCAGGAACATGCTGACAGTGCCCAATTTCCACAAACTTTGCTTATATAAAAAATGTACCTTAATCTAATGATTATACACAGCATGAAGTTAAAATGTTAATATGTCCTCTGTCAGTTTAATATTACAGTGTTTGGGATTGATTTTCTGCTACTTCTGCTTATCAGAACCTAAAAGGGCGTACGTTATCCATTACTCCATAATATTAATTGTTTCATTGTCAAATGTCAGACAGAGACTGCCTTGGTGTAAAGGATTACTGCTTTATCAGTCTGCCTCCTAGTGCTGTTACATAACCCCAGCGTACCTAATCTGGATGTTCACAAAAAGCTGGTGAGTTCTTCTGGAAAGATCTTTTATGGGAGCAACAGGTGTTTATTAAAATCAATGGGAAAACAGAGGACTTGTTGTAGAAACTAATATCTTAAGGATTTCTGTGACTTTAAGGATTACATATTTTACATCTATTCATTCATATACCCATCCACCTTTTTAAACATGTATCTACTGATCTACATACACATACACCACTCCAAACATCTATCCATCGGTCAATCTGTCCTTTTGTCCATCCATCCATCCATCCATCCATCCATCCATCCATAGAGAGGATTGTCAGGGATTGCATGTTCTGCTCATCTATCAATAGAAGCTTCCAGAATGTATCCAACAAAATTTACTGCAGACCTATTTTGCACGTGTTCTTTCATGTTTATATTGACAGTCATTTACTGTGTACATGCAATACCCTGATGCAACAATTGATATTATTTGCCATGTTATAGAAGGAAGCCATTTGTTGAGATCTTGTCACCAACCATGTTGGTACATTTGTATTATAGATGTACACATAACCAGATAATACTTTTGTGATGGACCTCCCCTTGGCACAACAATGATACTGGCATGGTAATATATTTTATTGCACTTATTTCCTAAGGTTTATACACATCATGTTTAAAGCTGTGTCTACTATTTTTCCAATATCTAGTCTCTCATTGAATGTATTTGTGTTCATCAGGGAAGAGTACAAATCTGTTGACTGCAATTGGTGTTTTAATATTAAACCAGTAGGTTCCAATCAGTGTTGTTAAACAGTTTAAAACAGTGCTCACCAACATCATCCTCAAAACACAACATGACATTGAAAAATACGAGCCAATACATGCCAATACATTATCTGTCTTAATGAATACAGAACTTCCCCACTTCCTAAACCCTACATCTATCATTAACCTGAAGACCTTTACGTAATTGTAAAGCACAAACACTGTTGTGTAAAACAATTGCATTTCCTTTTGCAAAAAATTTTTTTTTTTCATTTTAATAACATATGAACAGGGTGCAGTATATCTTGTAAACAAGCACTACATATAACGCATAAAAAAAGAAACGCACAGCACACTGGGTGGCGAGTGCCTGACAAGAGCATTGTTTGAAAATGTAAATGATCTGGAGAAGGTGATAATGGTTTAGAGGGGGAAGAGGGGACTATTTGACCACCTGGGGAATGAACCTGTGAGTGTCTGGTCTCAATGGCTGTACTTTTTGGGTTGTGCCAGACAGGAGCCCACATGAGGGGCCAAATGGGTTAACAATGATTGTGGCCTTATTATCTGTAATAGTCAGCCATTACTGAACCATTACTGAACATAACCGGAGCCCATTTTCAGCTGTAGTTTTTGTTTTCTACCACAAGTGGGCAGTTGTTTAAACCAACAAGGGTGTCAAATTACCCATGACTCTTTCTGCTGCCTGCCTTTGTGTGTTTTACTATTAGTGTATTACACACACACACACACACACAGTCACAGAGCTAAATGACTAAGTGACAGTGTGCAGGCATCAGCACTTCATCTAGTAAAATAATACATTATTAGACTTAAAGCTGCAACTGCAAACTAAAATAATAAAACAATAATAATAATAAAAAAAACTAAATTATTGTAAATGATTATTTTACTCTATTAAATGGCAAAGCACAATTTAAATTGAACATACATTTGGAAAAAGGTTTTTTTACATTTGGAAATTGTGTTTTTCTGTAATACTGTCATATGTTTATGATTCAAAGTTCACCAATATTATTGGTGAATTTGCAAGCACTCATTTCAGGCCTCTTCTTAACACCTTTCCAGTGAATTTAGAATAACATGTCTGTGTCATTGCCAGTGGTGCGATCGAGGCCTGTTTAACCTGTTTTAGCTTTTATTTTTTCACGATCAACTCCCACGTCAGCGCTCTGCCTTCAAAAAAAAAAAAAAAGGCTCACATTCTCCTAATTGTATTTCTTTTCTCTTTCTGGGGACCCTCTCAGTTGTGCTCCCCCCTCATCTCTCTGTCTCTGCATGTATCTATGGTGGTGTCTGAGCTCGATTCCTTGAGCCCTATTGAAAACAACGGCACACAATGGGTTCTTTCTCAAATGGGATCTGTCTCCATTAAAGACCCTGGGAACACACTGCTATCCCCCTACAACCTCCACTTAAAGGGCTGGTATGCTGTACAACCAGGCAACCTATAACAACAGCGAACAATTTCTAGAAAATAAGCAAATCTTCAGCAAAATAAAATGAAATGCACGAAGGGCCCATGAAGTCATCCGCCAAACCTCTGCCATAGCAGGCAACCCTCATCTGCATCACCTAATCTTTTGCTCCTTTGCTCTGGTCTAAACAACGTCTGAATCAGCTGTACTTAGACATAGCAATGAGAAAACATCATAACAATGCATGGCGAGGTCCACGTGTAAATACCAGCATCACAAGCATGGATATTATGTTTCGGTGTTTAAATGTACTACTGTCTCTTCATTTTTACTTCTGTGCATGAATAAAAAAAATCAAGAAATTTGTTTATATATTATATATTCGCATATAAAACCTAGAGGGTTATGGAAGGTTTGGCTTCACTGACACAAATGTGGGTTTGCCTGTGTGGATGTTTTTCTGGTGGTTACTTAGAAATGTTTAAGATTGCAATCACTTTTGTTTTGTTCTGACACCTTTTTATTCAGCAGTTTGTATTACAGTAACTCTTCTGTGGGATTAGATCAGACAGGCTAGCCTTTTGTTCTTATGGGGATCTCAATCTTGGACATCCATGATCATGATCAACAGTTGTCTTTCCTTGGGTGATTTTTGGTAGGAACTAACCACTGCATTCTGGGAACAGCCCACGAACCTGCCTTTTTGTAAATGCACTGACCCAGGCATTTACCTTTAATAAAAGTCACTCAGATCCTTACACTACATCTTCAGCTTCTAACACGTTTACTTCAAGAAATGAATGTTTACTTGCTGTCTATATATCCGGGTGCCACTGTAATGAATTTTAATAATCACTGTTATATTCAGAGAAATTTATGTAATGGCTGAACAGTTTAATCAATAATAATTTATAATATTTTAGGATATAAAAGTAGTTTTAAGGTGGAAAAATGTGTTTTAAGAGTGCCACAGTGTCACACAAAGCATTGTTGCTGCCTTACTTTTTAAGGTGATGTGATCCTGAATTTTGCATGTTCTCCTCATGACTGCATGACTTTCTTCCATGTTCCTTTCTCCCAACTTACCAAGAACATGGCAGGAGGTGCATAGATTGCCTTCAAAAAGTCTATAGGTGTGAACGATTGTGTGCCTTGTTTTAAACACAGTAAAGCGAGTAAAACTGATTTTTAGGCATTTATTTCATTCAGTTCTTTTGGATTTTATTAGCAAATAGAATCTAAAAAATGTAATGATCTATCTATTTTTGCTTTATTGGGTATTGGGTTTGAGGTTGGTTTTGAATGCTCCACTTTTCGTGTCTTTGTTTTTATGTAAATTACAATATTTTTGTCAATAAAATGTCACACAAAACGTTATTATCAGAGGAATTGTTTCACGTGTTTGTAGATTCTGTATATGTATAAAATATGTAGGACGTGTCCATATATGCTTATATACATTTGAACTGGATGGTTAAGTGGGATTGTCTCAAATATAGATATGTGTGTTTACCTGTGATTTTGTTAGTAGTGGTCTGGTGTTGAATTTTATTTAGAATTCTGGTATTGGGTTTTAGATTGGTTTTGAATGCTCTTGGGACTTTTTGTGTATACTTGGCCACCCTAATTGCAACACATACATTTTGATATATCTAACTGTGATCTACAAGATTTTAACATTAAAGTGTCTCTAAATGATTATTATTAGAGGAATTAGTTTGTGTTAGAGGATCCTGAGTATACATTAGATATATGATGGATATAAATGATTCATTATAGTATTTTTGACATGAAGTTAAATTAAAACTGTTTTTTATAAGAGGAACTGATTCACGTGTTGGAAGATCCCGGATCTCCATGGAATATAGGTATGTATATGCTCATATACATTTTAACCCGATGTTTTAGCGGTAATGTCTAACTTTTGGACAAGGAATCAAATATAGATGTGTTTTTACATGGGTCTTTAGATCCAAGCTCACTAATGAAAGTGTTTTATTAGGCATTCTTTCTCAATTCAGTTCTTAATTTTTCACTACAAATGATATTATCAGCAAGTATAAACTCAGAAATATTTTATTCAGGGGTATGGTGTTTTTTGTGTGTGTATTTTAATATTGGGTTTTGAGGTTGGTTTTGAATTCTTTTGCCTACTTTGCGTGACTTTGCTTACACACTGGTTGCAACTCATACAATTTGTTACAGCTAAATGTGAATTACAATATATTTGACACTACTTCTTTTTCTTCTTTTTCTT